>CAOKZL010001005.1:0-533910 GCA_948472985.1 Iguana delicatissima | reverse complement strand
TACCATTTGCCCTCCTGGAAGGAGGAAGAGAACACAGAAAGCATCATGATGCAAAACATCATGGTGTGAGAGGGGAGACAGTAGTGTGAGTAGGAATATAATCTGGCTCCACCTCTTCCTCCTCTTTCACCGTTGTGTGGCTCACACACTCTTTCTGGAGGTTGGTAGAGACTTTGCCTTTGGGGAATTGGACTACAGCCCTTAGGAGCTGAGTAACAATTTTGCTTCCTTCTTGGTATTCACAGAGAGGATAGTGTTTTGCCTACCCTGCATCGACTCCCAGTGATAATATAGGAAATCAACTTTGGGTGGTACTTTAAATGAATTTGTTTAGTTGATTTAATTAGTATCATTGATGAGCACTTGGGTCATCTGTCGATCTAACTGCTTCAATTGACATTAAATTGGTTAAAATTGGTATTTATCAATTGTCATTTAATTGGTAGGCTAATGTTGGAAAGGAAGTCTTTGGATAGTTGTGTGTTTGTGCTAGGATCTCAAGGTAAGTATTAAATTGCTGGTATATTCAGCCAGACTGTCAATAATTCTCCAGCTTCATGTGAGCATTATCTTCCAGCATGAGAGAACTGAGCATGAGAGAAAGATGTCAAGTGGCTCTTTGTTTTTTTAAGGGGAAGGCCATGTTGTCTGCATTTTGCATAAAAATGTCTCTTTGCAAAACTGGTGGTTTTTTTCCAGCTAAGCATAGACGGGCAGAAACAGCAAGTCCCAAAGGATAGTCTGATTGATCACAAAGACATAAACAACTCATCCAACACAGTACTTTTACTAGTCTATGCAACATGGCAACAGTTTCCAGATTTCATCTCCCAGTTTTATAGAAGACAAAAACTGTGTACACGAACATTATTTAAAAATGTACAAAATAGTGGGGATTCTGTTAGTGACATATTCTGGTCCAGCCTCCCATGTACTGTTGTGGTCACTGCAGAAGGAAGTATACAGTGTTTCCTTGTGCAACAGCCCCACTTGCCTGCCACAGAGCTTGCCAGGTACAATCTCATGATAAGTCAGTTCCCGGGTAAATGACTAAATGACTCTCAGACACCCCTACACTGGTTTTGTGGCTATGAGAAAGGATGGCATGTTTGTAATAACATTGATTTTACTTACAAATATACATGATGAGCATAGGCAAACAGCAACACAGTGTTTATCCAAATTACAAATATAGTGCTTCTCATTAGAGGGCACCCTGCCATTCAGAATACCTTTCAGTTTTGACCCAAAATTGCCATTAATTGTTCCTTTACAAGCCATCCAAACACTATCTGTCTAATCCTAATTCCTTCATGGCAATGATACAGCAAGATCATGTCATCATCTACAAAAATTGTAGAGGATGAAATAAATTGAGAAATAAGTTGAAATATCTTAACTAAATTTGATGAGACCTGGAATAGGCTTCATGGTTGAAGTAAATAAGCTGGATATTTGTTTTTTGAAGCCTAGTAGCACAAGGTGCGCATATCTGCTTTGAATATTCTACATTGTACACTTTAGGCATCAATCAAGATTGCTTCTTTGTGCAGTAGGGTACTGTTCCAACATTCTCGGTCATTTTAAGGGCTTCTGAGTGTGTGTGCAAGCCTCACAAAAGACTGGTACTTTTTGCATATTAAAGCTCCTACTAGAAGTTGAATAACTGAGCCAAATGCATTTATGAATGCTACTAATTCTCCTGCTGGTCCTCTTCTTCAGGTGACTGGCATTCCTGAAGAACAAGTTCTGGTGGCATTATTCCCTGGTTTGCCCACCTCTGCTGAGCTCTTCATCCTACCCCATCAAAACATGTCAGAGAGAAGGAAAGGCAGTGAAAGTGACCTGGAACAGGTAAGGAGAACCTTTCCCATCTGAATATACTCTTAAGTACTTTCACACAACATTGGAGATCAGATTAACTAGAAACTTCCAGGTAGGTGTGTCCCTCCTTGGAGTTACAAATAATTTCTTAACAGCAGTGGTGATAAAATCAGCTTAATTTGACACTATGGGTTCCAGACTGTAAAAGAGTACAGGTTGTACTATAAATTAGGGACAGCCTTGTGCTCTCCATCACAATGATGTGTCAAGAGCATCCCAGCCCTGAGTTTCTATGTCAAGACCTGAAAATCGCCTGGTGATGCCACAGGGGTTGCTACTCCATTGATGTCACCCCAATGTGGGGATGTGATTAGTATGCATGAATCACAGTTGCTCAGAATATGGCATTCAAGTAAAAAACACAAAGTCTAAGAAATAAGGCAGTATTTCTCTGATTGTTTTCTAAGCACTCCAGTGAACAGATGAACAAAACCAAACAAAAACTTTCCAAGATCTTTAAAAAATATCTTTGCGAGCATTGCTTTGAACTATAGGTGGGAGTTGCAGTCCAAACAAAGACAGCAGCTTTTTAACAATTTTGAATGTGGCAATTATGAGGCAGGGGTATTGTAATCTAGTCAAAGTAACTTTTTCAAACAAAAAGGAGGTTTTGCAAATTCTGCTTTCATGGTTTGTGCCCTACCCCCCTCACTGGCCACAGTTTCCTTTCTTTTTCTTACTTTTTTTCCCCTTGTCACTTTGTGGAATGCTTCTCGATTTGCAAAATAATTACAATAATACTACCAATCTCCATACATTTAGAGGAAGGGATTAGAATTGTGTGGATGCTGATGGTGGTTGTGGTGGTATTTCAGTGGTGGTAATAATGAAGATAGACCAATAGAACAATCATGTCTTTGCAGATCTACACAGAAACAGGTCCTGTTCAGTTTAAGAGGTTTAAAATGCTGAGAATCTAACATATCTTAATCCTCATTTCAAGGTTTCTAAGGGAACAGGCGGATGAGAAAAAGTGAAGAGACTGAAAGGGAGGAAAGAATGAGGGAGCTTGTAAGTGTACCTAGTAGAAGTGAGGGAAGAAATAGTGGATGAAGAGAGAAGAGAGGCAGAAGGAAGGAAGGAATGTTGCACCAGTGTGGGAATGTGATTAATATGCTATATTATGCATGAACCACAGTTGCTCAGAATATGGCATTCAAGCAAAAAAATACAAAGACTAAGAAATAAGGTGGTATTTCTCTGATTGTTTTCTAAGCAATCAGAGGGAGGAGAAAACAAATATAAGTAGGAGAATTTGAGAAGTAGACAAAGAAGAAAGACTCTGCGCAGGTGGAAGTTAGACTCAGAAGTGCAAGTAGGAAATGTAGGGAGGGAGAGAAAAAGAAAGAAAGAGGCTGAAATGAATGAGTAAATGTTTAGGAAAAAAATTGTGAAGAGAAAGTGAACAAGAAAGGAACTAGGGATGACAGAGAAGATGAGTGTATGGAGGCACTGTGGGTTTCTGGAAAAAGAGAATGAGAGAGAGAGAGAGAAGATATTTAGCCAATGGTTTTAAGGACAGAAGAAAGACAAAAATCTTTTCTTTTCAGGGCCTTTATTCCCTTGATATTAGATATCGCCCTAGGTTCAAAGAAGAGGAATAAGACTCTGAGATCTAGGAATCTTACTTCTCCAACTACTTGAGTTCCTCTAAAGGTTAGAAGGTCAGACCTACTCACCTAGGGAAGAGGATCAGACAGTCAGAAATGAATCAAGGCAGGGATTCTGCTCCAGTTAGAACTGTCCATCTTGATTTTATTCCCAGTAATTTTAGAAAGTGTGCATGCATAGTCCATGCTCTCTGCTTAAAAAACTCATGCTATCCTAGATGAGCTGTCCTATATTAGCTGACATGGCTTCTATTAGGGGTGGAAAAAAAAAATGATTGGGCTCAAGAGTCAATACAAAAGTAACATTTGCATATTTCCTGAAACTTGTTATAGGAGTGCCTTAAGCATTTTTGCACGTTTGTGAGGCTTACATGACATACCTGATAAATAGAGTATGCTGAAATGAATGCACATATTTTAAATGTTAGTGGCAAACTATGCATAACTGAACAAAATATACACATGCTGTTTAGTTAGTGGGAAAAAGTTGTATTAATTAGGTAAATTGTACAAATAAGTACTTATATTAGGGAAAATGCATTAAAATGTACACAAATTTCAGTCCAGAAAGAAGTTTCACACTCTGATATGAAAGGGAGTTGAGAAGAATGCAGGTAGAATTCATGGAAACTCATCAAAAAGTGGAGCAAGAGAGTTTCACATCCCTGATTGCTAAATATGAGTTGAAAATGGACCACAGATACCACTGGTCATGACAGGATGTGATAATATGCTGCCTGTTTCAAGAATACTATGTGAAAAACAAAGACTAGTCCTATGTAGGAAGCCATCCCCCTCCCCATATAATAAAGCTGGAAGGCAGCTACATCATCACATTCCATTACTCCCAGGGTATGGGAGCTTGATTTTTGAATGAGTCTCAATCAGTCTCTTTAGCAACTAAACTTTCAGTTCATTTGAAATTACTATTTTCTATAAAGCAAGCAAGAAAAAGATCTTAAAAGACAGACCTTGAATCACTTCATTATAGTTTGTGCATGTATCTTAAGACTTTTTTTTGTACAGATTTATTTTAAAAAATAACCTAGACATTTATGAGGAAATGGTACAGAATGGACTTTATAGTGAACATGTGCAAAAGTGACACAAAACAGAATTAGACTGGTCCATCCATCACCAGTTTCTCATCTGAATTATGTCTGCTGAAATTCTTTCTTCAAGGCAATTACCAAAAGTGTAACAGTCTTGTCCTCTTTCATATCTAGCTACCCTCTTTACGTCAAATGCTGACCACATTTAGAGTGAAATCAAGTGTTCCCTTTTCTCTTGGCAGTTCCATGACTAATATTTTCAAGGAAAGTACAATTTTGGTTTTTATTGATTACCCAGGCAAGTTGAGAGTAGCTGAAGTTTCTTTACCTGCCTTCCTGATTTCTCTTCTCTGCTACCCCCTGGTATCTTCCATGGTTTTGACTCTGTGCTTTTTTTGAAAGATACAATACCACTGCCTTCCAAGTATGACTTTCTGTGTCCTTTATATAGATTGCATAGAATCATAGAAATGTAGAGTTGGAAGAGACCCCAGGGGCCATCCAGTCCAACCCCCTGCTATGCAGGAACACCCTCAAAGCATTCCTGACAGATGACCATCCAGCCTAACTGTACCCCATTGATTTTCTCTGTTCCAACACATTTCTGACATATCCATTATATCAATATTCTCTTTCAGTTCTAAGCTATTACTATAATTAGAATGGCCAGATTTAATTGAGGGATACTGTATTTTTAATAGATGTGTACAATAGGGATTTTCAGAAGGTGCAACTTTTCTGCATGATAAACTTAGCTTGCATCTGTCAAAGTAGCCTCTTTTCTAATACACACACACACACACACACACACACACACACTCCTCTGCTCTCCTTTGCCTTTGGTCACCCTTATTCAAATTCATCCATCTGCCCTTCAAGTTGTTTTGAACAGCATGATTGGATCATGCCAGGGATCTTGCAGTTTCATTGACTGCCAGTTCATATTTGAGCCCAGTTCAGTGCTTCTTATGACCTTAAACCCTGTGTGTTGAGACCAGGAGAAGGATCACTTGTTCCCATGCACATTTATCAAGGTCATTTTAAGATCTTCTTCTGAAAAGGGATGGGAAGAATATTCAAAAACATTCAAAAAATGGTCAAAAAGTATTTCTCAAGTTTTGGGAAACCCTGATGAGAAAAATTCAGTACTGATGGGAATCTTTGCATTTCAGAATTTATTCTGCACAAATTTACCCATTGTGCAGAAAGTGCTGTTTCCTGCAGATACAATTATGTTGTCATATACCTTCAATTTGCTTGTGAACTTCTAGTGATTCCATGAATTTCATAAGGTTTTCTTAGTCCATTTCCACCATACACTATTATAGTGCTGTTATTCCACTTTCAACATCCTGTGGAATCCTAGGGTTTGCAGTTTGGGGAGGGGCATTTGGAATTCTCAGCCAGAGAGCTCTTTAGCCTCAGCAAACTACAAACCCCAGGATTCCACTGGCTGTTGAAAGTGGAATAATAACACTATAACAATGTAGGGTGGAAATGGCCTTAGGCAAGGAATAATCAGATGTGGTTTTGCCAGTTCTGAAATATAGCCTGTAGCACATGGTATTTGTTAGCAGTTTCCCATCCAAGTACAAACCAGAGCTGACCCTGCTTAGTTCCCAAGATCAAACAGGTTCTGGTGCCTTCAGGGTATTTAGGCCACACAAAAATACCATTTGTGAACAGAATATGTCCTGAATGGTAAATAGTCTTCAAAAATTGTGTTATTTATGAAGACATTCTCTCAGTGCGAAGAGATTTTCTTAGGTTGCTTGTTGTTTCCTTCTAAAACAAAATTAGCAAAGGACTACATCCCTCCTTCTGAAGTCCTTTTCTATGACCCAACAGGTAAGGTCTAGTGCCCAGGGAAGGGCTTTTCTGTGGATGCATCATTATCTGGCATCATTTCAGCACAATGAAAAACTTCTTATATTATTTTCTTCGGTTCTTTACTCTGTACCTTCCTTCAGGTCCTGTTACCTAAATACTGAGGCTTTCTCTCATGTAAGTGTATGTGGGAGAGCTGCCAGGCACCCTGCTCTTAGGCACATCTGTCACCTGAGTATGAAAAAGTTACTTTCTGGGACTATGCTGGTTGGGCACTGTGGCAATGGAAGTCCAAACAGCTCTGCTTAGGGACAATATTTTACAGTTAGTTTACACGTTACTGGTTTAACAGCATAAAAACAAATTTTCTAAAGCCCTTTCCAGACCCTCAATGAGGGTGTAACTAATAGGCATGATGGAAATGAGATCAGGTTTAGCATGGAGGCTCTATCCCCAACTTATGCATTTTTCTTTGAAAGTCAGATGGCAGATTATACATGTATACATGTAGGATGTGAACATGAGTATTGGAAGTAACGAGTTACAGATAGGGATACAATTCTTCACTATTTCATTCTTGAAGTGAACAATGAATTATTTTAGCAGTTTTTTCTTCCTGCTGTGAGGAATGCCTTCAAAAACTGTGAAGATTATTCACAATTCAGAATATATTCTGCAGAACTTCACATTTTCCCCCTTAGAAAGCATTTTCTGAGCAGGTAAGCAGCATTTTCTGAGCAGGAAGCAAACTTTTTCTGCACAGGAACCATCATGATTGAATCTTGCACAGAAGTTTTGAGCTGGAAGGATTCTAGTTAATCCAGGATTGTCCTCATCAGGATTTCCCGACACTCAAGAAACAAGCTTTTAAATCATTACTTAAAATATTTTCAAATATTCTTTCCACAATATTCTTTCAAATATTCTTTATGACAAATAACCAATCTCTTGTGAATAGTACCTTTTTTCTGTTGCTAAGAAACCATCTTAATCTGTTATCTTAGAGATTTCTTGCAGGGGTTATTTTCTGGCAAGGATATGCCAGAAAAAGAGCGGGTGGGGGAAAGTTAGAGAATAAATGGTTCCAAGGAGGAGCTAAACTGCTCCACATGTAAACCTTCAACAGCTCACAACCACAGCCATAAATGGCAGGACAAGGTTAGGCCCAAGCAAGAGTACTTTTCAATACCTCTAAGCTGGGGACCGTCAATTTAGCACCGCTTCAGTTGATATAATGTCAGATCAGCTTGCTCTTGGCCAGTTAGTAGTTCCCACAAAGTTACATTATAGTGGTAACCTCACTCCTTTTGAACTATATCTGTCTCAGTTATTGTCATGGTGACAGGTTGGCTTTGCTACCTAGATATGCTTTGTACCATAGACCAGCAGCTTGCACCATTCTAGTGTTTCTTTAGGAGTAACTAAACAGGAAATAGTTGGTATTACAACCATCTTTAAATATCTGAAGGTCCATCATTGAGCGAGCATATTTGCTACAATTCTAGAGGACAAGACCCAAAACAATAGGTTCAAAATATCAAAAAGGGCATTCTCATGAAGTATTAGTACTTTCTGGTGGCAAGACTTAATTGACAGTAGACTAAACTACCTAGCAAGGTGGTAAATTACCCTTTGTTAGAGCTTCTTAAACAGCAGATGGGTGGCAACCTCTCAGGGATACTCCCTACATTGGTAGAGAGCTGAACTGGATGGCCTTTGTAGTATCTTCCAGTTCTAGTTCTAGTTGACAGTTCTATGATTTGGTGTTCTCTCCTTAACAAAAGAGAATTGGCTGCAGCTCCTTATCAAGTGTGATTTGGAAAGCCAGTTAAGATACAGAATACAAACTATTTGGAACTTGCCTTGCCCATTTACTTAAATAAATAGGTAATTACAGTGATGAATACTGTTATACTGAGGTGAGATTAGAGTCATGAACAAAAGCATAAGCTTGCTAAAATGTGTCTGCAAAAATAACTAGTCAATGAATCAGCCAGATTGCTGTTGGGAACTTTGGGAAGAGCAAGACTTTCCAGAAAATTCAGTTACTCTTGTTGATGGCTTGCCATATAGGAATGGACTGCGGATCAATAACCTATAACGATCCTTGACATTTATGTAGCGCTTTAAAATGCTCTTCGATATTGAGCTAAAAGTTCTGAATGGAAAACTTGGTGCACAAGAAGGAGGTGAAAATAAGGAGGAGTGATCTCAGAGAGGCAGAATGGATACGTTTTCAATTTTTTTAAGGCGGGATTTCTACCATTAGAGTAGCAATGATAGCAATAGAAGGTAGCTTACTACTGTCAGCAGTCATTCCCTTTTCTCCAGAATATGGCATCGATAAATTATAGTGTTTGTTAAGATCATTATTATGTTTCTTTGAGATGGGGCATAGGCATGGCTCTGCAGAGAAATAGTAGTTAATGGGAAACATTCTAGCAATGTTATAAACATGTGTAATTATGTCCTATATGCATGTACAGTTAGCCCTCCACATTTGCAGGTTTCCCTTTTGTGGGTTTGATTATTCATGGATTATTTGCTGTCACCAATACTGCTCCACTATGCCATTTTTAATAGGGACTGCAAGCCTCATGAGACTGAGAAACTGTGAATGAGGCTTGTAAGTCCCTATTAAAAATGGTGTGGGACAGCAGTGGAGGTGGCAGGAAGCCACACTAGCCACCTACATCTGCCTTATGAAGGAACCCTGATGCCTCAAAGGAATCCATGGTGGGTTGAATATGGTGATCATACTTTTTGTGTGTTAAATATGGTTTGGGATGGCTTAGAGTTACTCATAGTTTTTCCACTTTCAGGGAGGTCCTGTGCCCCTAACCCTAGCAAACGTGGAGAGATGAGTGTATATCTCTATTATTTATTTATTTATTTATTTATTTATACCTTGCTTTTCTCCCTGAGGGGACTCAAAGTGGCTTTGACAGGCCACAGTGAACTATCATCTGCCTCTTTGACCTCTCATTCCAAATCTCCTTTGTTCAGCAGTCCCAGCACGGGCTGATACTCTTGCAGGCAGGGAGGGGAGGGAGAAGAAGGCCATTCAGATGGTAAAAATGTAGCTGTTCTGGCCCCATAGGAGGAGTGGGAGGGTACACACCATCTGTGTGTGCACCATTGTTTGTACCCCCCTTTGAGCTGCAACCAGCTGCTTCTTCAGTGTCTGAGTTGCCTCCCCTATGGATTTAAATCTTTGACTACTTATAATTAATTACAATATAATTAATTAATCATATAATTTTATAATATAATATAGCATTATATAATTATATAATTATTAATTATATTAATAGCTGAGGCAATTTTCTAATCCTCTGGAGATAATGAATATTCCTGTGCAGTATTTTTCTATATTCAAGTATCCTGAAATGTGTTGGAGGAACTATTCTACAGACAAATGAGACTTGGTTTTTTTATGTGTGAGAGGAAGCATATTCTGCACAGGAAATATGGGGGCTTATGTAAAAAACAACAACTAAAGAAAAACCATGTCTGGTATCCTGGTCAGTATTTATTGCCATGTTCACAAATGCCCCTTGAAACCCAACTTAAAAGCTAGGCAGCTGCACCAATTGGAGGAGTTCTGCATCACTGGACAGCAGGGTGTGGAAAGATTGTGTGTCTGTTGCCCTTCTGCCTGTGAGCTACTGTGTGATGAATATTTGCAACAAAACACTTTCCATGTTCCCCATGCAGGACCTCAGTCCATGTATTTTTCATCTACAATAATTCCTCCATAGCACTTTGGCACATCCAACACAAGGAGCAAATTGCACAGAAATCTTTCTGGTATATTATTCTTCCCAGTGGGAACCCCATTCTTTTATGTGGAAATAAATAGTCACAAAGAATCTTTCTTTCCTACTTTCCCTTCCTCACCAGTAAGTAGACAAAAGGCACTGCACAGGGGCTTGAGATGCCAGGTCAGCACGAGAACACCAAACTATGTGGGCACAGTCATAAGGTCCGCTTGTGTGATGTAGGATGTATACCAGTATCTCCAAAATGTCTTCCTAACACTTCACTTGTAAAGCACACAGCAAATTGTTGTGGGGTGTGTGTGTGTGTTTTCTGAACAACATCTCAGTCATCGTTCCAATAGTCTTGTAAGGTATGTTTGTTGCAGTCTGTCTAAGTGAGTTCATTATACCAGTGATGTCTGAACTAGGGATAGTTCAATTTTAGCCAGTGCATTATCCCAGTTCTTATATGACTTTTTAATTTCACAGGACAAGTAATTAAACAATGCAGAAATGTTAAAAATGATGTAATACCCCAAGATGGAGCCACCTACTTGCTGTGGGACTACCAAAATCATGTGATTTCCAAAATTTGTGTGACACAGCTACATTGTACTGCACACTTATCTAGATACTTAGGATGCAGAATCATGAGAAGTTTACATTTAAAGCTTAAAAGAATAATGTACACATACACACACATATACAAACTCCCTTCTAGATGTAATTTTAGACTTGAAAGGTTACAAGCAAAGGTTGAAGAGTTGGTTCCTTTATCTAGCACCAATGGTCTGAATGTGGAAGTAGTCTTCTGCAGGCAGATTTTCTGTTTATAGGTATGTCATAAACATAAAATAAGAAGACCTGGTGAGGGTATAAGAAATACAACAGAGATTCTTATCCCTTCCTCTGAAAGCATTTGGCACTCCCAAATCTATCCATCTGGGATCTTCCTGATCAGTGTGAAATACAGTGTGGCAGCTGCAGTTAGAAGGGGGGTTTGCCCCACAGCAGATGAATGCAGCTATCATGAAGGAATCTATAAGGGATGCAAAATGGTTTTGAGCGACACCAAAGTCTTCAATTGCTTGCCAGTACCTCATATTTTATCCAAAACCTAAACCAACAGATACCTGACCAAAGAAGGAAGTTCAAACTTGATTATATACCAGTTTTGTCTGGATGTTTCTACACATCTGGCTGTACAAAATACTAATAATGTTCTTGATTCATTAGGAGTATGTGTCTGCGTTAAGAATGTGATAGGAATAATTTGGGAAAAAATGTAACTTGGAAAAGCTGTAACTTGGAAACAAATGGGGGCTGTAGCAAAAATGTTGCAGCATGGCTCTTTCTACATAGCCAGGTCATGGTTCCAGCTGCTCCATTTCTTTTCCTTTTTCCTTCTTCACTACACAGTAGCCCTATTCAAAAGTTCAGAAAGGTGTTTAAATACACATTCAACAGAGGCCCCGCCGCCTCCTTCCATCATGGCCTTGACCATGTGAAATGAACTGAAAAGATGTGAAAAGGAGAAGTTTTGCACCAAACTTTGTTTTGTACCTGTGAAAACCTTGGAGTTCCTCTAACTTGATGATACCTTTCTTTTGCATTTTGGCTACCTAAGGAATGACTGGTGCTTGGAGACTCGGTTGCTATTACTACTTAGGAGGCATCAGTAAGAATTCTTTTCAAGTGCTACCATTTATGAATATTGAACTGTTTTTCCCCCCTAGGCTGTTGAAATCCTCTTCAATGCATTGAATCAGAACCTGGTCCAATTTGAATTGAAGCCGGGTGTGGAAGTCATTGTGTACGTCACTCAATTAACATTAGGTAAGCTGAGAGAGAAGAAAGGTATACAAAATCCAATATTATTTTTACAGTTAACCTAATGCTAGATACATAGGCAATTAACTTAATATCTTCAGAGAAAAAAAGCAAAAGATGAGTCCCAATGACAAATGCTCATTTATGACCTGTGGACATTATACTTGGCTCTCTCATCCCTGCATTTATATTCTAAACCAGATTAGGAGCAATTTTGACACAATCATTCATGATTATATGCCAATGGCTTAGAAAGCTCAGCACCTTATGAACTTTGTGATAATCAACATTTAAGAGGTGAACATTACCCATAGTTTCAGTTGAGTTGATACTATATTTAAAGTTTGAGGGTTTTTTCTTCTCAAGTCAAAGTGCTTTTCTAATTCGAGGGTTTTCTTTCCTTTAATTACCTTTTCTCTTCATCTACACCTTGGCTTACTAGTGATACTAGCTCTTCTTTCTCCAAAGTAATGTACTCCTACATTCTGGCACTGAAAAACGTAAACTATCTACAGTTACATTATCATGGATGGGAAGATCCCAAAGGCTGAATGGCCTGTCTTTTGTGTGGTGGCCATTTCTAGTTTATAGATCATAGGACTGGCTTATCTCAAAAAGGATACTGTAAAAATTGAAAGATGTATAGAAAAAAGCAACTGAAACTATAAAGGGCTGGATCCCCTGAGGAGGGAATAAAACATTCAGAACTGTTAAGCTTATAGAATGATGACCTAATACCATGGGTAAAAAAATGAGTTTTATAAGATTGTGAATAATCAGATAAGAAGATTTTCCTCTCATATCCAAAGTTTCTCTCTCAACCAAAGCCCAGTTTCTGCATCTCAATAGCCTGGCAACTGTGTAACCTTGTTTAGAAGTTTTTGCTTCTCCCACATAGAGGAGAGAGAAAAAAAAAACATATTTGATTGTGAAGATAGAAGAGTCACAGAAAATCTTGACTATCCTTTTCCAGTCTAGCCAAGTAATGTCAAAAGCTTTGCCTGAGTTGTAAAGAATAGGAAACATTCTATGCATGAGAAACTATCAGCATTTCACATGTTCCAATGGTCAGATGTTGTCAAGTGGCACAGTGTACTTTGAAAGCACTACAACAGAACATTTTGGTGAACACTGACAGTTAAGGGATAAAGGATGAGCTATCATTAAAACTAGAGTGAGAAAGACCAAGTTAAAGAAGCAGCAGGCAAGAGTTCAGACTTGTCCTGAACTACCATGGTGGGGGAGATCATCCACTTAGGGTCAATTTCAGGTGAATTAAGAGTTACATAAAAAGACTGCAAAGGAAATATTTGTGTTTTACCCATTTTCCTGCTGAAACCTCATAAAGTACCAGAAACTGAATCCTTTTTCTAACTTGCTTTTGCTGTTTCCCTATTAAACAAAGCCTGTTTGCTCAGGCTCAGAAAAAGTCTGAATCAAAAGCAGACTGAAGCAGTGAGGTGGGAACTCTCCCAACACAGTTTGTCTATACATGGCTGGCAGCTTCCTTTTCATTACGGTGCTGTCTAAAAATTGCAGCCCTGAGTTCAAAGGAAGAAGAATATCAATTTTTTTCCTATGTCAATTGCCTTTTTTCAGATAGCACATGCCACATGTCAGTGGTAATAAACTAGAGGCTGCAAAGGAAAATGAACAAAGCTTCTTCTCAGTCCCCCACCCACCCCTGCTGTTAATGACTTCCTAGTCTAACATGATGTTCTTCCATCTTCTAGCACCTCTTGTTGACTCCAGTGCTGGGCACAGCAGTTCAGCAATGTTGATGCTGTTGTCAGTGGTCTTTGTTGGCTTGGCTGTTTTTTTAATCTACAAGTTTAAAAGGTATGTTGCTACTCCTTGTGTTTTTTAAAGAAAATATGGCCAAAAAAAAAAAAAAAAGCTGAAAGTGATTCTGTTTTTCATATAAGTTTTGGTTTCAGATTTGAGGAGAAAAAAGAAAGAGAGAGAAGAGAATGCTCCTATAATATATGAAGAAAGGAAGGAAGCATCTATTCTAAATATGTTTCACGTGTGATGTTTTTGCACACAAAAAATGTGTTTTTGTTTTGTCCTGCAGATAATTCCTCTACAACACTTTGGAATGTTTGAATACCAGCAGAAGATTATAGTCCTTTACTCTTTCCAACAGGGTATCCCAACAGCAAGGACAGCCATTTTTTGACCTCAGAATAAATACTTGCAAATGTTCCTTCCATTCCTGTCTCAGAGTAGATGGATGTGGTACCAACCCAAGAGATGTTGCTCTTTGAGGCAAAAACCAATATGGCTTCCTCTCCCATTCCAGCTAGATTGGCAATTGAATCTTCTTCAACACTTGTGATGGGACAGTGTCCACCACCACGGAGACAGCTTAATGGGGATGTATGTGAGGCAAAGAGCAGAATTTGGACACATACATCTCTTTCCTCCAGTCTCTTACTGCTGTCTTTAAGCATTCACCAGCAGAGGCAACCACCTCCCTTGGCCTCATGGAAAGGCTATCTTTATACTTCTAGATCAATTACTAAGGCCATTTCTGCACTATGGCTCCATCCTGGCACGGGGACACATTGGAGCTGTGCCATGATGCGTGCTACCACATGATGTCGTCATGGTCCCACTCCTGTCATGTCCCCAGGCGTCACGATCATGCATTATGCTATTATTGGAAAAAATCTGGTAATAGGTCCCTTTTGTGCAAATGATCACATCAGCTGGGGCTGTGTAGAAAGTGCTGAAGCACTGTCTAGGTGCTGCCTTAGTGCAGCACAAGAAGAAGCCAACTGCACTGTGGAAGGAAAGAGCATATCCCGACTGCTGCCATCTGCCAGTAGCCAGCCAGGTGTGGAGGGTAACGTTTGGGACAAATTCCCAGAGGCACTGCTGGGATGATGCCAGGATATTGTGGGATACAGATAAGGTGCAGAAAGGGCCTCAGTTTTCCCACATAAGCACATTACCAACCCTCATCCTCAGTGGTATCCCAGGGGTGTGTGAGAAGTGGCAAGTGGAGAGAGATTACTATTTCACCCAGATCCTCATCTTCTTTTTGTATGGCAATGAAGGTAATGTCACTAATGCTGTCTTCACATATTCACACGAAGTTTGATCCATGCATTGAAATGACTTTAGGTCAATGCCACTGGTCCTTTTCAGTGCATCATGCATATTAGCTAGTTTTACCCTGGTATCTATTATGTAATGTTAAAGATGGTAATATACCTCACAAGCAGAGTTAACAGTACTGAAAACAAAAGGGAAGCAACAACTACTTCCACAGCACTCTACCCCCAACTCTCAGGGTCCAGTAGAAAGAGAAAGCAGGCTGTGCCATCTTTGTAAAAAAAAAAAAATGAAGTAGATTTACTAACAAATGCTAAAAGTTTTATAATTTTTTACAATGAAAACCTCTCTAACATGTACTCTTCAAGCATGGAGGGGAGAGAGAAAACTATGGTAGATTAACCAGCTCAGACTATGTATGGACTAACTGATACAGGAAGAATTGTGGCTATGACCAATAAACAAATGACACAAATATATGCTATGCCTAAATTTTCAAGGAGACACATAAACTAGCAACTACTGAATATAGGCATGCTAAGGTTGTTACCTCCAATAACCTCATGGTCACCACAGAGTTTGCCTGTGTGGGTAGATGTCTGTGCAGGCAGGCTTCCATGTAGTCTAGATTCTTGCACTGTATCCTAAAACATGTGGAAATCTGCATTTGGGAAGTTCTGCGTTCATAGTCTTTTCTGCTGAAAAAGTCCAACTTCAGTACATGGACAACAGAAGTGGACCTTGTCAATATGTACAGTTCCAGTAGTGGAGGCAGCAGTTTAATCCCACAGACATTTCTGTGCGTGGAGAAACATGTGAATTGGACTTAAAGTGTGCTACACCTATATAAACACAATGACCATGATCACACTGGCCAATGTCTCTATTTCAGAAAAGCTGGCAGTGATAGTGTCAGCAACAGGACAGCAGTGGGAGTAAAATAGCTGTGGGCACCAGAGTGGTGGAAGGGATGGCATAGGAAGTCATCCTTGTCAAGAAAAAAAGCTGCCATACCAGCACCTAAGTTGCTCAGGAGCTGGAAAGACAGCTGTCTGTGGTGATAGAGATGGCTTTCTGTACCATTACTTCACTGGTGTGTACACCGTTGTACACTGACAGAACAGACTGGCATAACAAGATGATTCCACCCATTGTCTATGCTAAAGTTTTGTTTCATTATTTTGCCTGTAGTTCAATAGACTTCCACACCTTATTTTTTGAGACTGCTTTGTCTGTCCCTACTCATATTTTCTAGAATTGCAAATTTTATTTATTTTTGAAATTTTCATATTGTTGTAAGCTATCTTGAGAACAGTATATTGAGGAGAAGTGTGAAATGTCATTCCTTTTAACATATACACAAATGTATTTTAAAGTATACACAAATTTGTGTGTGTGTGTGTGTGTGTGTGTGTGTGTGCGTGTGCGTGTGCTTGTTTGTGTGCAGAGAAAGAGAGTACTAAGACATTTACCTTGTGTTATCTCTGCTGATGCTTAAATTTAGTGGGTGGCAAATACAGTTCTTAAAACTTGTTTGACACTAAGGCCTTTTCCACATGATGTTGCTATCCCACAATAGCAGTGGGTTGTTTCCAGTTTAGGAGCCTTGCTATCACATGATATCATTGCTATCCAGCTGCTCTCCCATCCCCAAGCATTGCCAAACCGCCGTAGTCTATTTCCAGAAAAATTCCATTAAGAGCCTCTTTTAGTGCTTCAATCTTGTCAGCTGGCTCAGTGTGGAACCATAATAGAGCTTGATAGCACTTCCTGTTGTTGCAGATCCAGCAGTGGGTGGGACATGGGCATGCCCAGCTTGTCCCTTCCTCCCCGCTCCCATGGTGTGGTGATTGCAAAATCTATCACCTCTTCATGTTTATTTTAAATTTCTCCTTTGAGTTAATTTTTGTATTTTTTAAATACATTTTTAAGCCTTATAGTATAAAAATGCAATAGTGTACTGGCATGTCCTGCCATTACAACATTGCTGTGCTAGTACATCCTACAAACAAAACAAAACAAACAAACAAAAAATGGACCAATCAGGGATGGTGGGGCAGAGTGAAGGTGGGGAAAGGACACTGTGGTGCTGAAGGAACACCAGTGGCAATAATGGTACTCATCCACTGAAGGTGGAAGGGTGTGGAAAAGATAGTTCCTAACCCAATGGCATCACGCAAAGTTATAACAGTATATTGCACTAATGGCCTCTGGTGCAGAAATGGCCTAAATCAGAACCAAATAAGCCTTTTTTTTAAAATGAAATTTGCTAATTGTTACAGGATTTTCATGAAAATTGCTCAGAATTTCAACCCAGCTCCAAAGATAAGTTTGTTTAAAATGGTTGATTAATGTAGATTGTATAACCAAAAAAAAAAAAAGAAAAGAAAAGAAAAGAAAAAGAAAAAGAAAAAGAAAAAAAAGAAAGAAATTGAAGAACTCTGAAATGTTCCTTCAGCAAGTATCCAAAGTAGTTGATGAATCACATCTAAAACCTTTCTATGGTCTTTATTTTGGTTGTATTGGCTAACACACCAAGGTTGATAACTCTGTGATCAAGCATAGGGATTTGTATGGTAGAATTTTTTGGTTGGTTTGGTTGTAATTCTTCAGGGTTAGCGTTCATGTCAAGTTGTCATCCAGAATGTTTGGTAAGATGTATTTCTATGCAGTATGTCAGAAAGTTGGTTCCAGTCCAGTGATTGTTGTAAGAACATGTATCTGCTTAAAGTCCCATCAGTGATATTAGTTGTGTCCATCTGCATTCCACTGACCTTTCTGCCAACATGATACTAAGGTCAATGCAGTGGGCTGTGTTTTTTCATTGAGATATGGATCATGGGATCACTCAGTTCTCTGTGCTATCTAAAGTCACACAATTTTTGCTTCCTGAATGAATGATGGAATGCCTCCAGAGCTGTTATTTCAGGAACCAAAATGTTTGTAGCTTATCCAAATAGAATCTACAATTTAATAATCCATTAAATTTTGGCAAATATATATCGGTTGCAAATTTGATCCAGTTTATTGATCCTTTTTTTTCCTGTTCAGTGGCTCTGTGTTGGCTTTTTTACAGTTAAAGGAAACTTATTTAGGACTCTCAGTCCCTGTATTTCCATGCATGCAATATTTATCTCCTCAGTACTTCCAAAGATGCTGATGCATAAGAGCAACTATTTCCATGAAAAATGCACATATGGAGTAACTCTGTCAAAACCTGGGAGCTGCTCAGGTACACAACTCTACAAGGTTCTGCCACATTTGAAGGAATGAGGTTACTCATTGGAGATCTAGTTACAATTTCTTATCTTGATTATTATGATTAATGTCATAAACAAGAGGCTTCAACAAAGAGGATAACAAGAGAGTTTCTTATACTTGCTGTACCTTTTGCGGGTGGGTGGGTGGGTGAAACTATGTGGTTTTATACCAGGATCAGATAGCATTTTTATACATTTATATAGTAAGACATTTTTTACTCTGTCACCAAGTCTTAAAATAGATCACAAGAATTATCTCCTAATTACAAATAGGAAACTAATGCTGAACCTACATGGTCAATGGCTGGTCTACAATTTGAACAATTCAAATCTTTTAAGTACAGAACTTTGAAAAGTTACTTTTCTGGATTTCAGTTCTGAGAATGCACCAACCAGTTAGTGCTTTATAGCTGAGTGATTGTAGGCACTGGAGTCCACAAATGTAACTTCTCCAAGTTCTACCCATGAAGCTTTTCAAAATGCTGTCATATAGATCTCAAGACAGAGGCATTGGGGTAGAGATAGGTATAGTATAGAAAGGTCACATGTAAAAATATTTCCAATATTTAGAGAATTGTGACAAAATACAAAGGTGCACCTAGATCCTGGATGCAACTATTATGCAGATGTTCTTCTTTAGATGGCTATGCTGCCTTACTTTTGATGCCCATGACCATCTCCTCTCCATCTGCCATTATATGCTTTACAATCATTTCTGTATTTTTATAGAAAATTATAGCACCTGACTCCCTGCCCCCAACCATATTTTCTTTTAAGGAGATGCAAGGATGTTGCAATAAGCAACATCAGTGTTAGTGCATTTCCACATTCCCATGTTGACTGAGGCATTGACTCTAGGGCTTTTTGCCAATGCTCATATCATCTGGTACTTTCTGAGTAGGTTTCTACTGTAAAATGTGGTAGTGTTGGGAGGTTTTAGCATATATTTTGCTTGTTACAGATTAAAATTGCAGGGGGAGGGGGTATGGCCTTCTTCAAATAAGATAAAACAAATCAGCCACCCCAATTGAGAACTTTGTTGAATTTTTCCCATTAACTAGAAGTAGTAGGATCTGTGCATATGCCTTTCAGGAGTGGGGGGAGGAATAAATGTGATTTGTATAATATTTAGAATTGTTGGCACATAACATCCACCAAAAATATACACAAATGAGGGAATACAATCCATTTTTAAAATCAAAATATGTACAAACATGGTGTGGTTTGATACTGTTACAGTGTCTTGCCTTTAAAAAATATTTGCACTTGTCTAGCATCTTTTTCCAACTTTAATATATTCATATTTCTTGTGCATTTTTATGTTTGTTTCCATATCAAAGTTTTCTACCTCTCTGAACACCAGATGAGCACCACCAGTGCTTTGCATGGCCCCTTGGGAGTTTAACAATAAAGCTACATCAGTGCTGGAGAAGAGTTTAAAATAGAGAAGCCAGGTGCAAAGCCAGATGGGATCTGTTAACTTTATGGCCTTCACAGGTAGCATATTCACAGAACTAATCTCTTGCACCTACTTACCTCATCCTTTCCTCAACCACATTCTTAAAACTGCTGAAACACAGCACTAAATCCCACAATCTAAGAGCACAATCTAGGAGGTAATCCTAGATAGAGACAGGGTAGGCTTGCTGAATTTGATGAGGTGAGTGGGGGAAAAAAATATCTATTTGTCACTGTCTATCAGACTGATGTGTGTCAAGGCAGGTAGAATTATGTATTACATTATGGGGCAACAGACATTCCCCCCTCAGGGAACTCGGTGTAGTGAATTAAAATGAGGGTCCCAGAGCAACTGCCAGTACAGGGTATTGCAGACAGTGTATCTATGGTGTATGTTTTAGAACTATCTTAGATTATCTAGACTGGGTAGGAAATTTCAGTGCTCAGAATACTCAGAATGAGGACTTGCAATATAAGAGAACACAATCCCTTCAAAGTAAGACAGATTAATGTTGTTTTTCATGTGCTGCTTCCTTGAAAACCTCTTGGAGCTATAAAAAGAAAAAAACCCTATGAAGTTCTGAAATTAAGAGACAACAACCATTAAAAAAAAGGAAGAAGAACATTGAGCTGACTTTTGTGCTATGAACTTCTGGAGTATTCATATTTTGAGTATCAAAATATTTTTGTAAAAAAAACCCTTAACACCTAGCACCATAATGGATGTGGAAAAAAAGAGAAGAGGTAAAGACAGTGGCTTCACCCCTGCCAAAGACTGACTCTACCTAGAGTTGTCAGTTTCGTCAGTTTCATCAGTGCCTAGTCAAGTTTGGAGAGATGGCCATAGTAGCAGCTTACCCAGAGCAGCGTGAAACCTCCTGGTGTAGAGAGGGAGTGATGGAAATTTATCACTCCTGAGGTGATTGCCTGACTAAACCTCATGGTAGGGCGGGGCTTGGACCATGATCCTCACTCCCTCCGAGGTCAGAACTCAGAAAGAGGCAAAAAGGAATGAGTTAGGATGTTTAGTGTGCGGTAGTGGTGGGCAGAGAAGGAAAGGCATCTCAACCTCTTACCCCGTCCTCAAAATTGAAGGGAAATAGGTCTTGCCTTGAAGCATGTGTGACTAAATTCTCTCTCTTTACATTCACATATCACAGCAGGCAATGCATATGTAGTGCGGGGGGGGGGTGTCTCCTGTAAATTTGCAATGTCCAAACAAAGGGAAATGACTCCCATTATGCTTGCCCTACTAGTAAAAACCAGACAGCTTTTGGGATGGGACCCAGTCTTGGGGATGAGAATTTATTATTGCAGCACATTGTTTTTCTGTCTGCCCTGAGGATGGTATCATTATTCTCCTAATGCTGTTCTATGAAATAAATTCTGTTCTATGGAACTATTATATCTAAACCATGGATTGAGGCAGGAGTAGTTATCTGTTTGGATGGTGTTACAGCTACAAGCCAATCTTTGGTTAGCTAGGAACTTGACACAAGATATTTTTAATGTCTGGGGTGACTAACAAGATGTAGCCTCCTTCCATTCCAGGCTGCCTGGACCAATTATGTCATTCTGTTTATCAGTTAGTGAAGGGACAGGATTCTTCACTAAGTCTTGGGATACCTAAAGTGACACAGGGCAGACTGTGTAGCACATAGCTCTTTGCTCCAAAAGCTACCTATTGGCATCTTCCACCTGAGGGAATTATACCAGTTTTCTCAATAATTGTGCCAACCCTGTTGGTACATAGCCATAAATATGTGTATGTTTCTCAAAGAGCCCTATACTCTTTTTCTCAAAAATCCTGCACTAGGGATGAAAAAGATATTCATAAAAGGATTAAAAAAAACATGTTTTCTGAGTCTTCAGAAACTGCGACAAGAATAATCCTGGACTGCTGAGAATCTTCACAGTTTGGGTCTAATTGTACACAAAATTTGCACATGGTTGTTTTGCACAAAAATCAGTATTTTTTGTACAGGGACAGTTTTTCTGCCTAGAAAATGAGATTTCAATACAAAAACATTAATTACTGCATAGAAAATGCTGCTTTCTGTTGAGGAAAAAGGTCCTACAATTGAAGATTTATTCAGTGTAAAATCTGCGGATAGTTGATTTGCATAGAAAACAATAGTTTCTATGCAGGAGGTAACACTTCTGTATTTTGAATGAACAACCAATTTGAATGGAACACACAGAAATAAAACTGTTTCCTGTGCAGAAAAGTCTGATTTCTGTACAAAACCATGAGGGATTTTTTTCCCCATAAAATAAGTCTCAAATTGTGAATAGCCTTTGAAAACTGGTTTTTTTTTTCAAATCTATCTTGCAATGCAAAGAAAATTGTTGAAATTGTTCATTGCTACCTTCAAGAAAAAACTGAGTAAAGAATTATATCTCTACACTGCATATTTGAGAGGTGAAAGACAACTGGGATGACAAAATGCAAACAAGTGACACTGCTCAACACCTCTGCATGTGCTGACCCACCTTCCCTGTTTGAGCAACAAGTTCTGAAGAAAATTTAGCTTTGTACTGAATTCTCTATGCCTTTCTTCAAGTTGAGGGAAAGGGGCAAGCATGTGTGCATGTGGATGAGAGAAAATGCTGTGAGTTTGCTGAAGATACCTTAAGATGCAGGCTTCTTCCTTTCTGAGAATTTGATGGAGATTTGCAGATTTGCTGTTTTATAGGAGAACCTTCTATTTGCCTCCACTTTAAGTTTCACTTGTTGTGTTCTTTCAGGTAATTTCTGATTTATGGCAATTCTATAGCCAGTTTCTAATATTCCATTTTTGGGCAAGTTTCTGGAGCATGTAGTGGCATCCCACCTCCAAGGGGTTCTGGGATGAAACAGATTATCTAAATTCATTTCAATCTGATTTCAGGCCTGGTTATGGAATGTACACAGCTTTGATTGCCTTGGTGGATGACCTATGCAGGGAACTAGATGGGGGAATGCATCCTGCTGGACCTCTCAACAGCTTTTGATACCATCAGCCATGGTATCCTTCTGGGCTGACTCACTGGGATGGGACTTGGGGGCATGGTCATGCAATTATTTCACTCATTCCTGGAAGGACACACACAGAAGATAGTGCTGGGGGTGTTCCTGTTCAATGCCATGGCTGTTAATCTGTAGGTTCCTTTGGAGTTCTATTTTGTCCCTCATGCTGTTAAACATCTACATGAAATTGCTGGAGAGGTTATCGAGAGTTGGCTGATGATACCCAACTATACCTCTCTTCTCCATCTGATTGCAAGATAGTGAACCAATGTCTTTTGTCAGTAATGGACTGGACGAGAGCAATCAAACTGAAGCTTAATCCAGACAAGACAGAGAGATTCTTGGTCAGTCAAAAGGCAGATCAGGGAATAAGGACTCTTCCCGTGCTGGATGGAGCTACACTTCCCCTGAAATCTCAGGCTCATAGCTTGGGTGTTATCTTGAACTCTACTCTGGGCCTGGATGCCCAGGTTTCAGCAGTGGCCAGGACTACATTTGTACAATTAAAACCTGTGCAGCAGTTGAGACATCAGATCTGGCTACCGTGACATATGCCTTGATTACATCTCAGTTGGACTACTGTAGTGCATTCAATGTGGGTCTGCCTTTGGAAATTGTTTGGAAACTTCATCAGGTTCAAAATGCAGCAGCCAGAAAGCTCACCAGGGCCTGTTATAAGAAGCATATAACACCCTTGTTAAAACTACTTCATTGGCTATCTGTTTACAGACATGTTTCTAAATGCTAGTCATGATCTATAAAACCCTATGCAGGCTAGGTCTAGATTATTTGAAAGATGTATCTCCCTATGCAAACCTGACAAGAGTTTTAAGATCTGTAGAGGGAGGCTTTCAGTCCTGCTACTGTCCCAGACTCACTTGATGAGGACATGAGAGAGCGTCTTCACAATGGCTGCTCCCAGTCTCTAGAACTCCCTTCCACAAGAGGCTAGGCTGGCCACCTTCTTACCTTTCATCAGCATTGAAGTAGGCAGCAGTTGCTGCTGCTCCTCCTCCTCCTCTTCCTCTTCTTCCTCCTTCTCCTCCTCTTTATTTATATGCCACTTTTTTCCTGGTAAGGCCTCTCTGTGAGCAGGTGAGCTTTCTATTTTATTGAGATATTTTTTTTGTTTTTTTTTAAAAAAACTTTTATATGCCTTTATAATGATTTTATACTGTTTTTATTTGTGTATGTTTCTAACTTTTCTGGTCCATCCATTGAGATCTGCTGAGCACATGTGTTCATAATTGTTTCTGCAGCTTTACTGGAAAAAAGATGGCATATAAATGCAATCAGTAAATAAGACAACCCTACCACAGCTGTTCTCAGCAAGATTTGTTCAGAGAAGGTTTGCCATTGCCTTTCTCTTAGGATGAGAAAGTGTGAGTTGCCCAAGTGGGTTCCATGGTCTTTGGACCCTGGTCTCCTGGAATCCTAGTAGAGTCTAATCCACTGATCATTGCACTTTGCTGCCTGTATGTTCCACATGCATACTGATAAATAACAGTGATAGCTGGAAGCTCTGATGTCAGTGAATCTACTCAGGGCTTTAGTGCTGAACCTACGAGTTCAGCACCTTGGCTAGCTCCTTTAACATTTAAACTAATAAAGCAAATATAAAGAAAGCACACATTTCCAGTGCTCTCCCATAGAGAGGAAATCATATCTGGAAAGCTTTCCAACTTGAGGTTATAACCATTCAGTGAGGCTGGGACCATGCAACAATAATCCACAACAGGAGTGAAGAGTAGTCAGACCTAGGGATTTGGAACTATCTTCCTGCCAAACCCTGAGGTCCACAAGCTAGAGCTAGTCATAAAAAATGTCTCAGCTCTCATTTCACTTGGGAGAATGAAGGGATATGGTTAAAACCAAAGGCGTCTTTCATTATCAGAATTGACTTCTTAGTTCTGTTTCATACAAAATTTGATTCCTGGTTCTTTCCCCATCATGACAGTTTTCTTAATTTCAATAGCTTAATTTAGAGATGAGACAAACCCTTATATTGTTCTTGTTCTTGTTGTTACACAATTGGAAATCAGAAACCCTTGCAGATTTTACTGCTTTCTGCCCACACTTGCTTTATAGCAGCCTTTGTCAATTTGGTACCTTTCAGATATTTTGAACCACAAAATCCCATCAATTCCAGCCAGCATGACCAATGGTCAGTAATAATGGGACTTATAATTCACAACCCCTGCAGGGGCTCAGAAGGAAAGTGTACTCCATACTATGATCTTATCAAGAAAGTCCATTATCAATCTGTTGTCTTGCAATTAGATGGAATGCCAAGTTGAATACTAAATTTCAGCTTAACTAAGGTAGGCAAAACATGTGCCTGCATGATTTTTTTCTTCTGTAGATTGCTGCAATTGGCAGTCTCCTGGTAAACACACACACAGTTCATTAGCAGCTTTCATGAAGGAAAGTGCTCAGGTGGCTTGTTAGGCATTCGTGTTACAAACTGTCCTCCAAGCCTTGCAAACTGGCTGTGTGAGCTACATATATTCACAGAGGAAATTTATTAGAAAATAAATATCTTGCTGTGAACAGATGATGACATAAGGAGACATAATGATATCTTTTCATGCTTTTCCTTTGTCAAGCTAAAGGAAGACCCCAGCCTCCAGCAAAATATGCACATGTTTTGAAATGATCAGGGACACTATATATACACAAATGTACCTTATAAGAGTAATCTTTGCTAAGGTGAACTTATACCAATCTCTGGCTCCTTAAATAGGAAATATAAAGACAAATTTTTTTTAAAAAAAATCACACATTTCTTTATACATTTAAGAAGTACTTGAAATGGGGAAAAACTGGTGTGGAAGAAATCACAACTGATAAATTCACCCATCTAGATGGAGGATTTTGATTTTTTTCTATTCTCAATGTCTGGCTTTGGTTTGCTGTATATTCAACTTTGTCTTTGGAACTGAATTAGGGCTTCTACAGTTGTTGTTTTTTTTGAAGCTTCTCATTTTTAGCAACTACAATGGCAGGTAGGTACAATGGTCTATGTACTTGTCCTATCGCAGTCCCAGCACAGCTGATAAATCAAACAAAACAAACTGAATATCTTCCAGCTTGTTATTTACTTCCAGCCAGTAAGCATGGAGTCATAAATAAAGTCCAGCATAAACAAAATCCAGCAGGGTTTCACAGCAAGGGAGTGTCCAAGGTCAATTCAAGGATTTGTCAAGGCATCCAGCAAGGCAGCAGTTCAGATAAGCTCTGACAACTCCTGGAAGGGAAGGATGCCAGCTAAATAGGTCCTGAGTCTAGTGCAGCTGAGGCTTGATTGATTGTTGTCTATTATAAATCCTGAGAGAGTGACACTGGCTCTCTCTTTGCTGCCTGTGCACTGCAAAGCTGGGTCAAGGTAAATGTTCCTCTATATCTGGAGAGGCAAGACTCTCTGCTGGAGGGGGCACTGCCCCCTGTTCTGTGTCTGGTACTGTAACCTCTCTGTACAGCAGGCCCTGGCATGCCCTCTGTTTCAGAGCCTGAGTTCATGCTCTGAAAGCGGGGCATGACACCCATTTGATGTATTTGCTGAACTTGTTCACTGTGGATGATGTAGAATTTAATATGATTTTGTTTTGGTAAGAAATTAACCTCAAATCCACAAATTTACTTTGTATATCTGGGTGAAGGGGTGGGATGGTAGAAGCCTTTGATTTTAACAAAGAATGTAGGCATGGTGGAAGAAATTAACAAATTTGTTTGTCTCAAGTGGTAAGAAGAAAGAAAGTAGGTCAGTGTTTGCCTCTTTCTCAATGTGAATCTTGGGCAGGGTGAGAAGTTTTCATAGGAGAATTTCTATCTAGAATAGGTCCGTTCATCAGATTACCCTCATGGTCACAATTCTGAGAAGGTTCACTAATAGTGAGATCCACAGAGGCCTTCTTTTTGTCCTGAAGTCTTGAAATGGACCACCTCAAATAATCCGCCAATATACCTCTTTGACAGTCTAGCTTAATTATGAACATGTAACTACTATAGTAATAGACCTAAATTCTGGTGATGCATGATGCCAGCATAACTATGCCAGAAATGGCATTGGGAGAAAAATGTCTGAGAGTGATTGTGAAGGAAACTGTTGGAGAAATAAACTGCTCAGAGCTGATAGATATTTTTCTGTCTATCCTTGCCACTGCTGCTTCTATGGGAAAAGTGCAGCTGCTAGCATAGAACATCAGTGGGATTCTAGCCATATTCAGTAATACAGAATGTAAATCTTCAGCATCTTAGTCTTGACATATATTTTTTCATGCAAAAAGAATAAAAAACCGTTTGCAGGAACATGTGTTACTGTGAAAAAAAAAAAAAAAATGATGATGTCTTTTGCATACAAAATACCAATTTGGCACAAAAAAGCTTCATGTATTTCTGGAAAAAAGTGGTTTCATGCAAAGGTGTTCATGCAAATATGAGCATCTGTATTTGCACATACACACAAAACCCCCCTCTGTTTTCAAAAGCACACCTTGAGTGAGGGGTTTCTGCACAAAACTGGTAGGGGTTTTCTTGCAGAAAAGAAAATCCACAAATTTACTGCCCCTGTTGAAACCTCCAGTCAGCAATGGAAACTCATTGGGTGACATTGGGCTTGTCATACTCTCACAGCCTCAAAGAAAGATAATAGCAAACCTTTTCTGAATAAATATTGTCAAGAAAACCCTTGGGCCAATTCAGAGTCAATTTGAAGAAAGTAACAGCAATGTCTCTGGACATGAACATTTGGCCATGATCCTTGGTGTGCCAGGTGCCCCCTCCAAAAAAAATGTTTCTCTTTAATTATTATACAAAACGGAGTCCCTTAATGTGATGACCTCCAGACATGGTAGACTGCAGTTCCCATATTCTCCAGATAGCTAGCTGAGGTGATGGAGCCTCCAACACATTTGGAGGTTGGAGAAAGCTGACATGGAAGTATGCACTCCTTCATGTTGTGTGAAGAAAACATCTTACCATTACACAGACACACAGCCCATATCAACTTGATTTAAAGTAATAAATTCACATTTGAAAAATTTGTGAATTTTGCCTTTTTAATAAGCAGCGAAGCGAAAACATCAAGAACAAATATTGGCATGCATAAGTAAGCAACACAATTATTTCTGGAGGCATAACTGATGGTAGTGCAGGACCTAAAGGAACAGAAACACATTCTACAAAGCCTAGGTAGGACTTCCCTGAGATTCTTTGCTATTTGAAATGAATGATGAAATCTGCATTGGAAAAATCAAATGTGAATGATAGCTGAATCCTGCTTTAACATGGGAAAAGTGTTTTCCTACACACCTAATAACAGCAAGTAAACCATCAGGGTCCAGTATAGGCTGCATAGCACACACAACCACCCCCATTCCAAGTTTCTGTCACCAGCAAGGTGTTCCCTCCTTCTTCCTATTTGGGCTGAACGTGGTCATGAAACAAGTGTTAAATAAAAATCTGTTAGTTATTCAGGGACTTCTTCAAATTTATTCAGGGACTTCTTCAACTTGTTCAATATTTGGGTGACATGTTAAGTCAGATATACTTTGCAATCCACTTGTGTTGAGCTGTGTGTAGCCCCAAAGCTGTTTGTGTGACTTTTGCATGCACACTTAATTGGCATAGCTCTGCTGGCATAGGTGTAAGCAACAGGAGGAAAGAGTTGTGTGCACAGTAATCTACGGGAAGTAACTGTTGCAGAATGTGAGAGACAGCAATGCATCCCACAACCAGAATAATTAATATTTACAGGCAGAAAGCTTATAAATAGAAACCACCACACCACTCACACAGGGTTTAGCAGAAAAATAAAACATTCTTAGGCTCATTTGTAAAAAGTATGCAGTAAGCTGTATTTCAGAGGAAGGCATTGGCAAGAAAACCTCTGCGTATTCCTTGCCTAAGAAAATGCTATTAAATTCATGGTGTTGCCATAAGTTGACTGGAGACTTGAAGGTGCACAACACATGCACACCATACACACACAGAGAGAGAGAGAGAGCGCGAGCATGCTTTACTTACAAATACTCGTGGTGAAAAGCTCTGTAACATGTAGGAGAGAGATAACTTCAGACAACAAAACACAGGATGAACAAACTCAGACTAAGTGATGCAGGAAGAGAGAAAGTATGGCTGAGACTAACAAACAGACAATGACATGAATACAAGACTATGCCTAAACCTTTAAGAGAGATGTGTCATGCATATAGGCACGCTGAAGCTGTAGCCTTTAACAGTAACACATTAGAGAAACAAGATGTTCAGAGGCTGAAGAATTTGTCTGCCTTCCTTTGTCACTGCTCCGCCGGAAAAAAAGTGCAATTGCTCACATAGCATACAAACAGTATTCTGGCCCAAAAGCCTTCAGGAGTGACAATTCACCTTTGAAACAGATTGTCATTTTTCAAAACTATATGTGGATTTGAAGTCACATGCAGTTTGTTTTTCCTCATTTTTTGGATGATTTTGACAATCTGTAGAGCCTTTGGACTCATTACAATTGGCTGTTTCTGAGATAAGAATTTAAAAGAACTCAAAATAGATGTGGAGGGAGCTGTGGAGGGAATGGAAAAATGGGATACAAGGCTTCTTAGCTATAGTTGTTTGATAAAGGGCCAGTGTTTCTTCAGACCTTCGGAACTTTCAAAAAATATGAACCTAGTTGAAGATTCCTGGTCTACCTATTAGTAAATCTTATTTTCTTTCCCTTTCTACTATTAAAATGGAAAATAGGCACCTTAGAAATCATGTATTTTCCACACTTGGTCTAAGACATGGGTATATGCTAAGATGGAAGCAGGTATAATTTAATGTTAATGGAGCTGAACTGTTTTATTTCATCAGAGTTTGTGTTCATGTACTGAGCACTAAGGAGGTTAAAAAGACAGAGGGAACTGTTGCAGGATCTCCTTTAAATGCTGTTTTGTTGTCCTCTGCTATGCATGGAGAATGGCATAATAAGGTTTTATTCCATTTAGATAGCTCACCATGAATGGTATGAGGTCCTTTCATAGATATGGAAAAGAGATAATATATGTGTGCATACATTGTCTACTGGTAGGAGGGATCCAAATGCATACAAGTTCCTCTAATAAGCACTGTACATACATCTTTTCCATGCATTATGTTAAAGAAGTGTCCATTCAAGTGTCCCTGAAGGTTGCACTAATCAAAGCCTAAACTAAGCTGATCAAAGCCTAAACCAAATCCTCATTCTGAAATGGCTTTACTTTTATCTGACTTTTTCAATAGAGCAAAGAAAGAAGCTACCCGTGAACTCTAAGTTCAAAAGGCCCACCAGTCAAAATAGAACCTAAGAACAGAAGCAGGAGAGAACCCAGACAATCATTCCAAGCAATGATGACACATTATGTGAGCTCTTACTGTCCTAATTTAAATGTAGAAAATCAGGCAAGCATGCACCAAAGCTAAATGAGCTTGGCTATCCATATCCAAGAGGATGTTAAAGAGCTTAAAAGATAAAGCAGAAGAAAGATCAAAAGCATCAGATAGATTTGTCCCAGTGAGGATAAAATTTGGAATGTTGAGTGTTCCCTTTCTAAGTCAAGCCATCTAAAGGGGTGCCAGAAGAAGTGAAGGAATCTGCCCACTGGGAATAAGGACAGCACCTATCTCTTCACTCACTCTTTGTTGTTCATCTTGACCACTAGGAATAAGGGTGGAGTCATAGCAGAGCTTGACACCATTCTTTTTTTGAATTACAGCTCCCTGCAGGTTCTGGGATCTGTCATCCAAAATTAACATTAAACAGTTCTGCCTCATTCATACTTTTAGTAAGTACAACCAAAAAACTATATCTCATAGTTGCCTGTAACTACAAATTATAGTTTTGGAAAGCCAGTCATCTCACTGGGGCTAAATCAATTGCATTCTCTTTTCAAAATTCTTTTCTCTCTGATAGTATCAAATGCACCTAATCTACCTGACTACGAAATAATTAAATATTTTATATTTCATAGTATAACAAAAAAGTGTCCCCTGTCTTTTTATTTCACTGGCTGCTGTGTCCTCCTCTTCCTCCACCTCTACCATTACTTACTTTCTCCTTTGCTTCATTAACTATCCTGATTAGTTGTGATAACCCACATTATTTATTTAGTGACATCTAAAACATCATCAGCAAGCTCACATGGCTTGCTTGCTTCAGTTAGTGCAGAAAACTGAATAAATTACTGTAGATGGTTGTAGTTCTCCTCTCCTTTCACAGAGTGGAAATGCATCTCTTCAAAGTGTGCTGGAGGTGTGGACTACATCAAGTCTTGCTTGTCTTTATTTCTGTGATCTTGCATAGTCACTCGCCATAACTGACATCATCGACGAAGATCTTGTTTGAGTTAGAATTCCAGCAGACTCAGATGAGCCAAGCAGAGGTGTGGACCAAGGACATAAGCAGTGATATGATTAAAGTTCTTGAACATAGATGGATAGGGTAGTCCTAGTTGTAGGATCAGACCAGTCCAAAGTTGGAATCTCTGACTTATCTAAAAAGCCTACTCAGTGTCTATTGGGGGAGTGAGAGGAGTATTGTTTGCTTCCATCTTTTTGTGATTTTTTTTTTTAAATTCTGTCCAATTGCCAGCAATGGAAGACAAATTCTTTATACTGTCTCCAATGGTATAAATGTGGCTATAACATTTTCCCTATATAAATGTGGCTATAACATTTTACTCATGGAAAGATTTCTGATCCTGCAGATTCAACACCTCGTTTGATATTCCCACACTGCGCCACCAATTCTTATTCTTTCTATCCCTCTCTAGTTTAAGCCTACGGTATTGAAAAGGTTAGGGTTGCAGAACTTTTAAGATGGGGTCTCCTCCATGGATCAGAGGGGAAGCTGATCTATTCTATGGCCCTCTGGATGCTATTCCAGGGGCTTAAGAATTACATGCGTGGTTTTAATTCCTCTGGTATGATGTTGATAAATTACTATATTGTATGATTAGTCTGCTCAGTGTTTTGACTGGCATCCTATTCATGAGTTATGATGACCTAACTCTAACTCACACTAGGGCAGTCCACTTTGATGGTTGTTGGACAGGCCTTTCAACCATACAGGTCTCCTGGCTATGCCAACTCCACCCCTGCCCCGCAAAAAAACCCTACCTTTGAAGTAGTGCATCTCTTCTCAACACAGCAATTGTTGTGTTGACAGAGAGCAGAGGGATGAGCAGGGATCTGTCCAACTCTTTTCTTGTAGCTGGATGTGTTTGGACAGGTATCTGCAGGTTACACCCCTGAAGCTGCATGTTGCAGAGCATCCGGCTGATAGAAAATAGCTGGATGTATCTCTGCTCATCTTCCCACCCTCCAAAAATACAGAAATGACTATGTTGTCGGGATCTAAACTGCTGAAAATTTAGGTGAGAGGCATTATAAGGCAATATAAGTACAGAGATCTCAGCCTCTATGTCTTCCAATTCATTTATTTATTTAAAGGAATTATTGTAAACATCTTAGGTTGTGTTGGATTTTTATTGCCATCAATTTCAGTGGAAGGATTAACAGATTCTGTAAGTACCATTTTGTGTGGAAACATCAGGACTGATAGAACAAAAGCTTGAGCTTGCAACCTGCAGATCTGTCTATGATGTATAAGTTGCCTTTGTGTGTTAAACATATTGCATAGTACATTTATTTAGTGGAAATGATATTTTTATTTTTATTTATTTTTTTAAAAAACTGTTAATTATACTTCTCTCTTGCTGTGTTCCTCTTGTTTTGTGATTTAATATATAGCACATAAATGATAAATCATTAACACTGTTGATGAAGCAACTGCCACTGTGAAGCTCAAAGAGACCAAACACCTAATCAAAGGTATCTTTGTTTCTATTTCTTAATGCAGGAAAATCCCATGGATTAACATATATGCTCAGGTCCAGCATGACAAGGAACAAGAAATGATTGGTTCTGTCAGCCAAAGTGAAAATGCTCCCAAAATCTCTCTGAGTGAATTCACAGACCCAGAAGAACTCATGGAGAAAGAACTGGACACACGAGTTATAGGTACATGCCTTGACTGCTGTTAGGGAGTGTAAAGAATAGTCACCAGATTTCTGGTTATCAACATGGTGAAATACCCTGTTCAAACATTAAAAACTACTTCAGGAATTTTAACATCCTGTACAGGAGTGAAACATTACATACTTTTTTTTCTTCTGTTGAGGTCTCTGTTATTTTCAAGGGAAGCCTCTTGGCAAAACCAGTTTTCTGTCCAGTACTTCTACTTTTTGAAAATCCAGGCAAGAAGGATGCAGTTTATTATAGCTTACTTAAATATCATTGGTATAATTCATGCAAAAATATAGTGTTGGAAAGGCAAATGCTGCCTTTGAAAATGCACACAAATATTTTAATGTCTTACCCAGTGAAAATAAATATTTGTAAATTTCCCATCCTCATGCATGAGAACAAGCTAAGCAAGAATTTGTATTCCTAGAGTCAAGTCATCTCAGTATCTCATGGAAGTATTGAGTATGTTCTGCTCCCAGTACTCCCTTCAGTGTATGCATGGTGTTAACAATAGTAGGATCTGCATTATCAAGAATAGTGTATGTCCTGGATCAATACTGGAATATTACCCTTTCTGGAGATGTCACTAGTTCATCTCTTCATTGGTGAGAAAAGACTTCTGGACTAATATTTTAACAGGTGTATAAAGGAGAAGAGAAGAGATGATTCTGATGATGATAAACTTTATTTATGCTCTGACTTCCCTCCAAAACTGGGACTCCAAGCAGCTTGCTACTTAAAATGCAAAATAGTTAAAACATACAAAAAAACACAACAACATTAAAATGGAATTAAATTACCAACAACATTTTAAAACAATTTAAAACATGGTTAAACAGTGCAGTTATAACAATAAAAACAGTAATTCACCCTCCTAAAAGTCCTTTCTTTTAACAACTTTCAGATCTTAAAAGTCAGTCAGATCAAACAAGTCTTTACCTGCAGATACAAAGACTGCAAGGAAGAGGCCCGCCTAGCTTGCCTAGGAAGGCAGTTCCAGAGCTTAGGGGGACCCACTGAGAAGATGGTAATGTTAGAAGCACTTCATGGATTTCATAAACTATGATACAAAGCTTGGAACTTACTTTTTGGGCTACAATTCCAAGAATCGAGTAACAACCTTGACTACCAGAATTCTGCAAACAGAAGTCCAAAACCTTTTTCCAAACTTTAATCTCAAGGTAGCAGAGTTTTTACTAGCATACAGATTCATCAGTGACGGACAATGCACAATAAACAAGAAGAGAGATTAAAAAAAAAAAGTAGCTAGTGCATCCAACTTCATTTCCCAAGTCTCAGGGTACCTCCTCCTCAGCTGCATTCTGTGTTGTCCATTTTGTATTCCCACTATTATTCAATGTCTGGCTGTTTTCTCAAGACAGGGTTATAGCGCTCTTATTCTACTTTCAACATCCTATGGAATCCTGTGGTTTGTAGTTTAGGGAGGGGTATTTAGAATTCTCAGCCAGAGAGCAATTTGCCCTCAGTAATCTACAAACCCCAAAATTCCACAGGATGTTCAAAGTGGAATAATAGCATTGTAACAATGTAGTGTGGAAATGGCTCTGTTTTCACTCTCTGCTTTCTGAACCAGTACGGTATCACTTCTGTGTTACTGAAGATGTAGGCATATTGGCAGGTTATTTTAAAAATAAGCTTTAACAGTAGTCTCACTAGAGTTTTCAGATTGAGGTGCTGGATAAAGAAACTTCATTATCTATAAAAGAAGTAATACAGAGCTTGAGAACTTGTGATCCTGCAGATGTCACTGAGCTACTCCTCCCTCTTCTAAGTCAAGTTGGTAGTGGTTATTAAGAATTGGAATCCAGCCATATGTTCAGTCTCACAGGTTCCTTAGTCTTATACTGGAGCTAAGGAGGAAATATGCACTGTGAAATGTTCAGTGCTTGATACATGAATAATTTCCAGAATGAGGTAAGGCTTGCAACAGGCAATTCCACTGATTGTATCTTTCTCCTTTTCCCTAGGAAGTATCTCAACCATCTCCAACAGTGAAAGCACAAAGGAAATACCCAACTGCACTAGTGTTTGATACCAGGAATCAACTTTGAGAGCAACATTTCTGAGTTTTTATTTTTAATTAATAATATTATTATTATTACAAAGGGAAAATTCTATGTCGTTATTATAATAATTATTATAATAATTATTATTATCGGTATTATTATTATTGGGTGCAGAGTATGGGATTTTTTTAGGTTTTGTTTTCACTTTTGTTTTTCTTCCCTGGGGCCACATTCATAAATTCATGTATCTGGAAAACTGTATTTTAGAAAAACGCAAAACTTAATGGAAATCAGGAATAAGACCCTGAACTTAAATTTTTGGGTACATTTTCTATTTTCTTTTGCAGCAAAACAATTGGCCTGCTTTGCCCAGTAGCAGTTTCAGAAGACTATTGGGTTGTTCAGAGCCAGGCTTGTTCGTATACAGTGCAGGGTTCTCCCCCAGTTTGGCAGCCTGTTGGATCCCATCCACTGAGTATATATATAATCTTGTATATCATTAAAAATGGGGAAATAAGCCTTCTGAGGTTAAATGTTTGGGTTCTCATGAGGGTGGGCAGGATGCACAAAATGGCCACTATCAAGCCTGACCAAGTTTATGAATGAGGCCCTCACTGGTGCATGTTAATACTGAGGATACTGATGGCATACTGTAGATAATGACCATGTAAATATCTTTTTATTTCTTGAGAAATAATTTAATGTTTAGTAAAAAATAAATTTAAAATGAACAAACCACACACACATGTACACCCCCTTCACATCTACATAAAAAGCAAAACAATTCACTTGAGAACCTGCAGTGAGCAGCTGTGTCACATGTGGGGTCTAAATACGTATCAGTTGCCTGTCATATTTAACTCTGTGAAGTGGACTTGCATACGGAAGGAAATAAGTCTCAGTGATTTTAACATACTGGGAGATGAATACTTAAGAACAGATATATTTGCTCTTCTTGGAGACAGTATGGAGAAAGGCCATGAGCCACATCTTCAATGATTCCAGCACGAAGTCTCAGAAATATCACACTGAATTCATGAGATACTCACTTGAATCAGAGGGTTGGTCAGGAAACTACGCTTCATCAAAAAAACAAACAAACAAACAAGAAAATCAAGAATCTGAGAGATCTATAATTTTTTACTTTTAACTTGAGCTGTTAGCCACCACAATAAATTACATTATTTCTGTTCTACCATATTTGATGTTTAAACAAATGAATTTCCCAAATTTTGTTCTACCTAGTCATAGGTACCTTTAGCACACTTTGTAGCAGCTTTACAGTACTTCTGATTTCAAATTCATACAGATGATGATGAAGAAAAGTTGAGTGGGCCTACTTATGTCTCTGCATGCTTGTCTCTAGCCTTTGTGGTTCTGAGCATCTCTGCAGTGAAGATTATGTGAGATCAGAAACATCAGATGTTGCAAACCAGCATGGTGTTATTATTCACAGCAGTAAAGAAATCTGATCGGTCATGAGAAATAATAGGATAAAGTAACTAGGAAATATGGATGAGGGAGTTCTGCTTTGCCATGAAATACCTTGGTGAAGCAGTTTTTGAGGCTCTTAATGGTGCTGAGCAATATCATGCTTTATCCCCTGAAATCATGTTTGTGCAATGGAAGTGTCCTTACTGAATTTGAAGTTCTGAGTTCGTGATCAGGTCTTCCATTGAATTTATATGCAGTGTCAGGAGGATATTAAACCTACTTAAAATAAATAAAAGCAAACCTTCAACAGCCATCCCACCAAACCTGGAAATCTCCAACACCATAGCTCAAATAAATAGGAAAAAAACAACAACAACTTGGGGGACATTTGCCCATCCCCAATTTCTTGCTTTTCCTCAAATCACACACACCCTGTGGGAAATTGCTATTACATTAAAGTGTACCATCAGGATATTTTTTGACAGAATAGTGATGATATGGTTTTCAGGACATAAAAAAGAGCCACCCATGGCACGAAAAAAAAAAAGACTGTGGAGTAAAGAGGTCTGAACAGAATAAGATACTGAAGATATAATTATCAAAGCTTTTCTTTCCTGACAGAGGTCATATGTCCTAACAGATTAAATCAACAGGTGATTTTCTTGAACTTAACATGTAACAATAGGTAAGGATATAAAATATTAAATACAGACCTCAGGAAAAATATACTTCTTCAGACTACATCTCCCAGAATCTACTGGCTAAGCTAGCTGGAAGATTTAGGAAGCTGAAATCAAAAAAGTAACTTTTCAAAGCTTTCTCCAGGACAATACCAACCCAGCTCACTAGCCTTTCATTCCTAGTTGTTAGGCTAAGGTGCTTTCAGACTCAAGACTTATCTTTTCCCCTTTAGATAGTCATGTATATGATTTCGGTTGAGAAGTGCATAACTTACACATTCTGCCCTTGCTGCTATTCCATGTTTTAAAGCCATTAGAACTAGCATTGACAGAATAAAATTGGAGAGTGCTCGTGCACCATTAATGTTTATATGGAAATGGCATTTCAGCAGGTGTTGCTTGTCACTTGGTTGCTTGACAAGCAACACCTGCTGAAATGCCTGCTTCTCCATGACCATTGAAGATACAGGAGCCCTTGCCGGTTTTCAATCTGGCAACCCTAATTAGAGCAAAAATTCCCCAGCTGAATGTTAGACCAAAAAACCAATCAACCAGCCAACCAACCAACCAACCAACCAACCAACCAACCAACCAACCAATAACAACACATCAACCAAATAAAAATCAATTGACCACCCAAATTAAAAAAAGCAGCAATTTGAGCCTTAGCAAATTCACATTTTCAACTCAATTACTTTTTCAACTCAAACTTACTACAGAAATAAAATGGAGTATGTTTCTCATGTTCTAAGTTGGCTTTGCTTGAAAATAAACACTATTTTGTTCAGGAAAGGGATTTTAAAAAATTAAGTAACAAAGCAAGTTGCTGTAATCATGATACCTGGAGAGCTAACATGCCAAGACTAGAAAAGCTTTGAAAAAAATGAGGAAAAAGAAAAGGTAATATAGTGACTGGCATTAGTCAGAACTGGGCGGGACCTGCCCATTATGGCCCAGGTGCTGACTCAAACCCTGTGTGGTGCTGCCCTCATCGTTTGCTGATCTCTGGGTGGTCTTCTGGGATCGGCTTGCCATAGACACCCTGGATCTTGGCCCTGAGGTCCAATCTAGCTGACCCATTGTCTGCATTGAGTGCAGCTTTTCCTGACTGACAGAACCAGAATGGAATTGTACTACTTTTGAAAGCTGGGAAAGTGGCATATTTTGCTTTTATTCATTTTAAGGTTTAAATAAGACAGACAACTGTGATACTTATTTTAAAAGAAGTATGACAAATGCATGAATCATATATATACATAAAAGTACCTATATACTGTTCTTGGTTTTCTTGTTCCATTTGAATATTTCTACTGTAAAAAAAAAAAGGCAGTGGTTTTGAAATTGTTGAAAATAAATGTATTTTTGTACATCAGAGCTGCCACTTTGCATTATTTCTGATGGCCTCTTACCAATGACAATGGTTTCATATCCTCTACCATTTCACAAGTAAAATCGGGAACACATGTGGCCTAAGAACATCAGAGTGTGGTCAAGATAGCAAAAGTTAGTTGTTAAGAAAACCAGAGAATCTGGGAGAGGGTGCGGCAATTTTCTTTCACTAATTCTACAGTGAATGGCAAAATTATACCCCTTGCCATTCTTCTCTCCCTGCTGCTAGTCTGGGCTCAGTTTGCACTGATGAAACTAAACCAAAGAAGAAGGGGAAAAAGTGGGAGGAGATAGAGAAGAACTGGGGCATTTTAAAAGCAACTGAAAAATCGATGTGATAGAAAATTAATGAAGACCACCCCTGCCAATTCAGGACAGTTGGAAGGTATGTGGTTTATCTTCAAGAATGGGTTTTCCTGCTATTTCATGCAATGACAGAGTTGCATAGGATGTACTCTAACTATACAGTCCTCAAGTTCACAGGCAAGAAAATTTTGAGGCTTAACAAACTGCAGACACCCATTCTTGTGTAATGACAAATTTAGTTATAAACCAGGAAAGAGGTACTTCCAATATTAATCCACGTGCTTGAGGAGAGGTTAAGGCAGAGTGCCTGAACCCAGCAGGATCACTTAAGTAGGGTTTAGCATTAAGTCTGAATGAGCCAGCATCATTTCACTAATCTAGCTGATGCTAGGAAGAATAGAGCCAATGCAAATCTGGAATGGCAGCCAATCATGGCTCCAAATAGATTCAAACCAGAGCAATCTACTTTTCCAGGGATCAGGACTACCAAGAAGCTGTGTGAGGCAGTCACCTCAAATAGTTAGAACAGCAAATTCTCATTAACAAACAGGACCATAATTGTGATGTTTCTTGCCGCCCAGTCTGACGTGTCTTGTGTACAGGTCTGCACTGCCTGGGAGATTTCTGGATCAAGCCAGGGCACACACACACAGGCCTGCTTCTATCCCCCCCCCCACTGGGAATTGCAGCACCCATTTCACTTTTGTCCCCTTTTGGCCTCCACCCACCAGATTGATCTCCCTCCCCTGCTTTCCTTAAACTCTGGCCCTTCTCAGCAATAAGAACAAGCAGACTTTTAATCCTAAAAGAAAGTGGTACTCTTGGTACTACTGTTGTAATGGTAGCGTGTATAATCCAGTAGGTAGAATGACACTCTATGAGACTGCTTTTATAAAAACAGAAAGTTACATTTTATTGAAACACTGTAACTGTAACTTGTTTGTAACTAAATTTTTATAATACAGCACACCTCTTTTCTCTCTCTCACACACACACATACACACTATGCTCAGCTCATTTACTGTCAAATATTCACTCTGTTTCCCAGCTCTCTAACACACCTCCTTTCTCTTTGTCCCTCACTGGACTCTTCTTCCCACTAACTCCCTCCTGTGTCAGTTAAATTTCCGTTTCTCATCCCCCCTTGGTTCGCCCCTCCCTTGAGCTCCCCAGGGTTCCATTTTACCAACCAAAGATTTGAAACCACTCCTGGTCACTATGGAGGCTTGGTTACCATGCCCGTCCCTTCAGGTTTCATCACAATAATGAATAATTGAATCACCTCAAACAAATGTTGGAAACAGTGGCTGAGATTCTGCACCATAACTGATCCCTGAAACCCACATTGAAAGATAGTCAGCTGTCCCAAGTGATGGAGATCTGTGGGGCTAGTTAGCAGGGCACTACCGTATGATATGACCAGCTGCATTCTGCCAGCAAGCAATAATGCAATAAAGAATTGCAACTGTATCTTATATGTCTGTCTATTCAGAGCTGATTTGATACTACTTCCAGCCTCTATCAACTAAAATGAACGATGCTATTTTTTTTATATAAATGATTATGCTCCTCCAATTAGAGGAAAGGTCTTACTGGACTTACTTTGTATCACTGGGAGACCAGTGGTTCTTAGCTGCCTTTCACCTGATTATATCAGCCATCTGATTCCTAGTAACCCTTGTGCATCTTACAAGTCAATCATACAAGTCAAGAGAACCATACAAGTCAAGAGAACCTCTTTCAAGCCATTTCTCAGTTTCTTTATGGTTAAGTTGCCTTCCTGCCTGGAACTGATCAGTGCCTGTATCCTTGACATTTCACTAATATTCCTGCTCTGTACTTTGCAAATGCTCTTATTACATTGCTGTTCAGGCTTCAGAGGTTTAAATTTGCAAAATGCAGGCCAAATCAGTGCTTGGCCTCTAACATCCCTTCTATGCCAGAGACTGGTCATATTAAAAAGCTGGATATTAAAAAGCTGGATTGTTGATTGCAACAGTTTCTGTCAGCTAAGTGGAGGCTGGAGGATTCTCACAGTCCCTATATATCCCCTAAACCAAAGGCTATGTAGGGATCACGAGTATGAAACAGTCACTGGAGAGGTTATGCATTCAACAAGATTCTGATCATAGTGCCTAGAATAAAAGCTGAGAATCCTTCATTTGGATGTCTGTATGGCTTGGCTTTTGCTAATTCCTCTGGAAAACTCTAGTGCTATCTCCTTTCATATTTAGGATGGTTCTTTAGTTCTCTAAGAGACCCCTTTGGGACTGGAAGTGATTGTGGGCAAGGTATTATTCTCTCCTTCCATTTTGCAGGAATTTAAAGTGCTCCATTCCATAAGCAGGACTCACTTCACTTACAGATTTCTTAGTCAAATGCAGTGGGAAATTTTACATTTACAAAAAACTAGCACTTGCAAATGAAGATTATGAGAAGATCTTCTTCCACTGAAAATAGTTTGAATGCAGCTAAGGGTGTGGACCAAAGCACAGAAGGATTTCAAACATTTACTTTCTGGAAAACAAATTATTCTGAATGCACCAAATGTCAGTGCAAACAATTCTCTCAAAATGTTACATTTACCTGTACCCTACAATGTCTCAATATGACCAGTTTATAAAACCTGCTGGTCACACTCTTTAATCTCATGCTACAGGGTGTTATGTCCAAACACCACCAGGTAGAAAACAACCATTGAAAAAATCTGGTGAAATTCAGACACGATACAAAGATTATACACAGTCTGTCTCCTTTTCTCTCACTGTTTTCCTGGCATTCTCCCCAGTGCAGTAGGACCATTATTAAGCGTTATGAAAGCACCACTGCACTGCTGACTTATTATTGTAATACATCAGTCAAGTGCTATTCTTCGTATCATGATATCCTGACTGATGGCTGACAGGAAGAATAAGCTGTGAAAACAAGTCTGCTCAGTGCAACATTTTACAGTGCTGCCTTTCTTTGAAGTGGAGGGTTCATTTTATGAAGAAGGTCAACAGATGGGAACAATCATCCCTTATAACCTCTACATATATGTTATGCAATAGCTTTTTAGATCTCAGCACTTACATGACAGTAAGAGAAGAAAAGAAGGCTCCTTGCAGCAGAGTGGAGGCCCAACCTAAGCTTAAGATTGGTACAGCAGCAGGTACGTTCACTGTTGTGTACACACTTGTCTGCTTCACCTGATGATATACATCACCCTGTGAGTCAATCGTTGCTCTGGAAGAATGCACACATAGCCTATAGTCTTATAATAGGGTGGTAGTAAAGGGAGGCATTTCATGCAGGGAGTAGGATGCTGCTTAGTGCATTCTTACTATTCAGCAGGCTGGTACAACTTTAGCTAGTGGAATGCCATTAAATGCTCTCAAGAAAGTAGTCACTGACTCACACTTATACCCTTAATCTTCGTCTGAGTGAAGTGAGCTCCTCATGCAGCTGTTCCTTCCTTAACCATCTGGCTCCTCTTTTGGAAGACAGACCTTTTCTGCACCACCTAAATCAGCCTACTGCCTGTCCTGAATTTCCTAAATTCACCAGCTACCCTCAATGTGGTGGTTTCTATCATATTATCATTGTTGAAGTAATGTTCAACTGCTAGTTCAGTCAGCTCCCACACATGGATGGGAGAAAGAGCTAGTTTTTTTATCCAGAAAAAAAATGTGTTGGTCCTAGTGAGACAGCAAAGAAAATGAACTTTATTGAATATCCTTAAGTTTCAATTATTGGTGAAATATATCTGGCTGGCATTCTCTATTGGAGTTGCAGATCCATAACTACTCCATATTCACCAACATTATTTAGTCATGATTGTGGCACTATTGCCACAATTGTTAATGCCCTCCCAAACCTGCTTTTACAGGCAGCAGGTGCACTGAGAGATGGAAATCTGTTTATCTGGCCATCAGTGTGCAGGAAGGTAACATTTCCACCCCCTCCAATCAATGAGTGAAGCTGAGACAATCAGAAGCAGGACCTTGTCACAATTCCTGGTAAAGTCGGTTTAAAAGGTTCAGGCCAGGAAGTGGTATTTAGCTATGCATTTTTAACTAAGTAGGCAATGTAGAACATGGGCCATAACTTTTAAAACTGGTGACTATGGGAGAATTTCTCCTCTTAATATGAAGCTAAATGTATCAGCAATGCTTCAGCCAGCAACATGCAACTATGCAATTGCTAATTGGATCAGTGCCCTCTCTAATGTTAGCAGCAATTACCAACGATAAGCCATCTATTCAATATCAGACTCATGTCTGCCTGACATTGAACCAGGTGTCCTCTACCTCCACCAGTTCCTCCCTTCAACATTTGTAGAGAAATGCCCCACAGTTTGATGGTGACAGTCACTTGAAGTTATGGCCTGCATCCTCTGTTAATCCCACTAGAGTAGACCCATTGAAGCAATAGGATTGATTTACCATTCCATAGTTGATTCATTAAGTCTATTCTAGTAGGGATTGACCTATGGTATTCAGTCTAATATACATTTTCTCAATCCTCATTCAGCAAGCCATCTGTATGAAAACTGAGGTATGGGAATTTTGCTGAAATATTCCTAACACCTTGGTAGTCTACACAGATATGACTGCCCTTATCACTGCAATCTGCCAAGTCATTGAAAGCTTCAATGAAGAAGGCGAGAAGTGAAAAAGGATATAGCCGGACAACAAGTTAATGGTGAATATTAGACCTTTCCACACAACACTGTTATAGTGCTATTATTCCACTGTCAACATTATATGGTCTCCAGGGGCTTGCAGTTTAGGAAGAGGCCTTTAGAATTCTCAGCCAAAGAGCTCTTTGGCCTCGGAAAACTACAAACCCCAGAATTCCACAGGATATTAAAAGTAAAATAATAGCACTATAACAGTGTAGCATGGAAAGGCCCATTGTCTTTCTTATAAATGCTCACCTAACATCAGTGAGATCAGTAACATTGTAGCTGATATGATCTAATAGATTCCACATTACACCAGCCAGAATTCAGTACTTTCATTTACTGATAGAACTCACAAAATGATAACCTCAGTCCTTTTGAATCCAGCACACTGGTTAGCATCTTTCTCAGAGGAATAAATGAGGATTTGCTATTACAGAAGTCAATACAGAAGTCAAACGTTTGATACAAAAAGGAATTGCTATTCTTATTTATCCGATACATGTTATGAAAAATCCTGTTGGAAGTAGAAGGTCAAAGGAGATGACATACTAGCCTTGCTAGTTGTTACCCTGTTAACTGGGAGTCCCGGGAAGGGCGCCCAAATAACCAAAGCACAATAACACAAAGATGGGGGAATTAACTGGAGCACTCGCTTAAGCTAATGAGAGGCAGGGTAACTTAGTGGGGATCTTGTAACCCAGCGTCTACGTTGTCAGGTCAGTTAAGCAGTCAGACAGTTTTAAAATAGCAAAAATGACGTTTTATTAAGAACAGACAAACACTTAAGACAACACAACCACACAGCTAACTAGGAAATAAGAAATGAGAGGTTTTTCAGGGGGAAATGAGTGATACTACACCTTTCTCGTAGTCCTGAAGAAATTGTAGATGGAGAGAAGAAGCTCAGCGTGGTTCACTAAGGGGAGCTCGCTGGACAAAACAGCAGCAAGGAGATCTGGAACTCGGGAGCAATCCGAGGAAGCTCTCAGAACTGGGGGTTCTTATAGGGAAAGTATGATTGTAGGCTAGTCTGGACTTGTGAGAGAACAATGAGGTTTGGGCGTGAAACAATGTCTCTGAAAGGTCAGAATTTAACATGATGGGATTAAGTCCAAATTGACAATGGAATGGCCAGTATGCAGATGCAGCATACTTGACAGTCAAGCGTCTGGCTCGGTAAGTTACCTGCTCGGGTCAGGGGGCTCTTTGCGTTAGCGTGCATCTTTAATGAGGTGTTTGTCTAGGGAGGTCTCCTAAAGCAAAGATCTGGCTGAGTCTGGCTTGCCTAGGTGGAGTAAGGAATGTTCAGCAATTTGTGACCATGCCTAGCTCTGTGCTTGTTCGGGGGCCTCACAAACACTTGGCCAAGGGTGGCAAAATGAGACCGAATTGTGATATCAAACGATATCTAATATCTTCCAAAGCCAGGCCAGTTCACGGTGATAATATAGTGACTAAAAGGCAAAGAAGCCACAAAGTTGAATGCTCTGTGATTTTCTAGTACAATATTGTTCCTGTACTCTAGAAGAAAAGCAAAAACTAAGGAGATGGACAAAAATAAAATTGAACACAGCCAGCTCTAGGGCCTGGATATTTGCTTGAAAACAGAAGAAAAAAAAAGAATATGTTAATAGGTACTCCAACTAAAATTAAATTTTAAAGGTGAGTACCAGCTTGTAGAATTTTTTTTGCCAGATGTCTGGAATATATTAGAAACCTATTGACCCTTATTTTCTACCCAACCTGTGGAACTCTGCAATTATCATCTTCTATTACTTCATTTTTATTTCAATACTTTTAAATGTCTGACCCATCTTTCAACCACAATACTGCATAGGGATGTTTACAGTATAATAAAACTACAAGGGAGAAAAACATCAACCCTATAATAAGCATCAAGAGGTAAAATTTTGCAGTGACAGAAAAAATCTACTGCTTTTCACCAACTGTCTGGTGGAAGAAAACAGTCTAATTACCTTTTCCGAATCACCATATGGAAAATAACAAGTGTCTAAATTCAGAGCATAACAAGGAACATGGCTGAAAGCCTGCATTGTGAGATGCACGTGCATCACGTAGCTAAGTCTTCATAGCTATGTCCCCCACTGGTATTCCCCCAGAACTCGCCTTATAAATATTGTTGTCCCCCCTCAAACATGGTCCATTTTCATACAATCAGAAAACAAGAGATGAGCAGGGATGCCTTTTCTTGTAGGTGGACATGCTGCAAGGACAATGCCTGCAAAATGTTCACAAGAACCCCCAGAAATCTGTGCAGATGTCTCTCAGAGCATGTTCAGCTACAAGAAAAGAGCTTTTTGCATCCCCATTGACTCCTTTGCTCTCTGACAACATAGAAAGGGGTCTGGGTTTTTTTTTTAGGGGCTGAGTGTTTTTTGGAGAGACATTGGTTATTGTTTGGAACAGAATTCCAACCTATGCTACAACCATAAATGTGAGCGACCATAAACACTTATGCTACTGTAATTCAGTAACAGGATACCAGCTGACCTTTCCTGTAATGTTTCTTTTTGGAGTAATAAATGGCAATGACATGGTGGTTTTCTATTTATAATGCTTAAGTGGTAGTGGAGTAGATTAATAACATTTAAGTATTCCCCAAATGTTACTTTGAGAAAGGATTTGGGATTTTGGAATTTTTTTCTTGCCATTTTGGTCATTTTTCTACTTGTAAACTTGGAGGGTGGGGTTGAAAAATGGAACGAAATAAAATAATGTTAATTTAGTCTATCAGTCATTGCTGATTTTAAATCTAGCAAGCTATAAAAGAGTAATAACTAATGTTAACATGCTAGCCTTTTACGTAATGATTTTAAGTTACGGTAAAATAATGGACCATGTTAATGATGTATGAGTGTGGAAACTTACTTCCTTGTATCTAGGCACCTGTTGACCAGATCTTGTGACTCAGAATTAATGTTAAGGAGACCAGTGAATTGCTGTCCCAAACTCATCTGAAAACGAAAGCTGTGTGTTGGAAGCTAAGAGGCACAACACTTATAAAAAGTGATTAGTGCAAGAGGAGGATCTAGGTAATGCTTGTCCTTTGTTTTCACCTCTCTGAATCTCTCCTTGGTCTATGTGCTCAAACCTTTTGCTTCCTTCTTACCTGTAGATGTCACTTCCCCCCTTTCTCAAGAAGTTAGTTTGTCTCTCTTCAGCAGTGAATGCTGGTTTACACCCACACACGAAAGTCAGCTTTTAGGGGCTCTTCTAGCCAGGTATAGGTCAACTTCTTTTGTCTAGCGATTTTACTAGATGGATTTCCTGAGACAATAAATATAAAGGTTTTTCTTAACCTTACAAGAGAACCCTGAATCATTTCTCGTGTTCCCACCCAAGCTCACATTGCATTAGCCCTGCTGCACTCCGTTCAATACAGATATCAAATATTCCTGCACTGTGTACTTGTTAAAAGAGGAGTCATAGGTAGAAAGACAGAAAAATGTAAGCCTTTACATGTGATATGTTATTTCAAGAACTACCAGTTCCATAGCTCCTTATGCAGCTACAGGAAGAAGATACAGCTGTTGGGAGTGACAATTAATACAGAAATCAGGCCCATTGATTATGGAGACAAAGGAAGATATAGCTGCTGCCACAATTTACAGGCCTCAAGTATTAGAATAAGTCTTGCCCTCCAAATTTGTGGGTATGACTTTCATGGATTTGATTATTTGCAAATTTCTTCAACCCCTGTCCCTGCACCTCAGGCACTTCTTTTCTGGAGAAACTTTCCCTCCCAGTGGCTCCAACCAGCCTGTGCAGTCCTTTAAAAACCTGTCTCTGGTTGTCCATGTTATCCTCCTCAACAGCTTCTGCCTAGTCACCTAAAGATGGACCATAACCGATTTCTCAGCATCACAAACCCTCTCTCAGTGCCCCTCAGCTGCCCAAGAAAGGAGATGGGCAAGAGAAAAAGAAATATAGGGCCATCATGCTGACCTATCTCCTTTCCCTGACCTGGTTCAGACTCTGGGTGTATGTTCTCCCCACTATGACCCAGCTCCCTTCCCATAGACACAAATTCCTACAAATTTTTCTACTTTTGTGGGGGTCCTGCACTCATAACCCCGGTGAATGTGGAGGATTTACTGTAGTGGATACACACAAGGAGCTATATCATGCATAATTTTGCAACAAAGAGGCAAGAAAATTAAAATTTTAAAATGAATTGTTGCATTAATAAATTATAGGCAGTTAAGATGAGCCATTAGTATCACAAAAACAAAGGAAAATATTACCAAGCGAAAACCTTTATTCGGAATAATCAAAATATTACAAAACAGTTATCCAAGTCTGTAGCATTCTTTTTCAGGAAGGATGTTCTGTTATACAAACACAACATAGGGATGGGAGTTGTTCTGAGGTCTTGAAGATGCAGCGTGGTCATAGCATAATTTCAGAGAATATAATTTTACAATCAGAATATAAACTTTCATGTTTCAGGAGACTGCATGAATGAAATGAGATTGTGGTATGAAATGCTTGTGGGAGTAGGCTTATGTTCCAAGTTTGTTCTGAGTCTAAAGAAATGAGAGCTGAGCATTGCCATCACTTTGAGGCCCCTCAATTGCCATTGCCTTTGAGGCCCCTTCCTAAACTGCAAACCCCAGGATTCCACAGGATGTTGAAAATGGAATAATAGTGCTATAACAGGCTAGTGCAGAAATGGCCTTAGTATAGGATGAAGGAAGGAGTTATGAACCTAGAGTATTTAGAATCTCAAAAGCCAAAGTCAGTAGCTTGCCTTGATGTTTCTCAGAAGTCTCTGAAAACAGTTCAGATGAGTACCAAATTTAATAATGACCAGCCAGCCACATTCTGCAATACCTGAATGCTAGAATCCCACTGTCGGGCAATACCTTGTTTAGGACTCACCAAGTTGCCACAAAAGTGTGGTTACAGGGCACATTCTTCTCAGATGTTGTTATATGCATGTGCATATCTTTTGGGCATTGCAGCATATGCACTAAACTGTAAAATGGCAGTACTGATTATGAAGAAAAATCACTACACTTTATGGGCCAAGTTTTGTATATAGAGTAGAAAGGATCAAATATTCTTTCTCTGCCGTCTCCTCCTCATTCTCTTAGCATGTACAGTGGCAGAGCGGCCTACCAGAGGAGCGCACTGGAACCTCCTTTAGCTAACCCATCTGCCAGTGGGGGAGATGTATGAAGAGACTATGGCCATTTCCACGCGGGGTTTTTAAAACAGTGCAGTCCGTCCTCCAAGGAGGAGGTCTGCACCTGGGAGTGGACTGGGTTAGACCTACTTAACATAGATCCGCACCTCAGCCTGCTTTGGAATGACCCCAAGTGGTCATCCAGCATGCTTTTGAAATACCACTAAAAACAGGTCTTTCAAAAGCACGGAGCATGCCACTGCGAGCCTGCTCCCTTATGCAGATTTGCAGGCTCGCCCCAATGCGAGCCTGTGATCTGCCGGGGGCGGGCTTTAGGCTGGCGAGCTTCAGTGGTTGGTCAAGACCCTCAACCAACTGGAAGCCACCATTTGGGATGCCGGAGCAGTGTGTATTGACGAGCACGCACTGCTCCGGAGTGGCGTGGACCGGACTGGGGAGCCAAAAAGTCCAGTAAGTAGTGGCACAGGGCTATTCCCTCACCCTGTATGGAAATAGCCAAAGAAGTAGGGAAAGAGAGGGAAAATAGCGCAGATGGTTCGCTGAGTCCTCCATTTACCAGCTTTAAGTAAAAGAAGGGAAAAAACTGAGCCCTCCGAGAGTCTCTGGCAGGCCCCCCATCATCTGGGATTTTTAGTACTTTTTATAGTTTTTGAAGCTGTAGTGTAGTGATTAAAAAGTTGTATTGAGAATAGGAGATCCACTATAAAACTCACTGGGTGACTTCAGCTGGATCACTGTCTTTCAGCTTGACATATCCATGAGGTTGTGAGGCTGAATTAAGGAAAAGTAGAGCCATCTGCAGTGCCTTGAACTCAGTGAAGGAAAGGCTGGATATAAATATAAATAATAAAAATGGCACCACTAGGATCTGTATCCATGACATCACCAGGTACTGTCCTGAGATTTCAGGAGCTAATCTACTTATGCAAGAAGTGCTCAGTGATCTGTAGCCATAGCTGTTGTGGAGAGGACAGAGTATATTCAGATATTAGTTCATCAGCAGAGCTGGTAGGAAGGAAACACCAGGAAATTCAGAATAATTTTCTCAGCCATTTTCTTTCCTTGGATGAGGGACAGTCACTGTTATAAAACACAAGCAGAAACTTGCATATAATGAAAAATTGTCATTATTTAATTGGTTAATGAATCAATTGCTCAGCTGAAAAGCAAGGTGCTTAATAGACTCAAACCCATTTAATTTATCGATAACCTTAAGAATAAATTCTGAAAGTTGGTTTCAACTGTTTTAATTACAGCCATTTTGAAATTTAGCAACATGATTGCCTCATTTTCATGCTAGTAGCTTTTGTCTCTTAAATTAAAACTAAAACACATGCACACGTGTGCAATTAAGCTCTTATCTACTCTGACTTTGCTAAGTTTTAAGGCTCAGACTACAAGCGGCCAAAGACTTTTTCAGACCAGCCCTTGACAATTAATCCCACAACTGCTGTGGAAGGAGACGAAGCTCCTTCTTTTGTTAATGGGACTTTATTTGTGATTTTAATCTGTTTTATGTCTCAGTTGTTACTATTTTTATTTTAATTCTACACTGATAGCCAGCTTGAGGGTTGTTCCTGAGAGAAGTTGCTGGAGTTTGGTATCCTTGAGTCTTTCCACCTCTAATATAGTCTCCTATTTTTCCTTCTGCCTTTCACCTCATCAAGCATTATTGGTTTTTTTTGTTGATTTATGTCTTTTCAGGATATGTTCAAAGTACAACAGTTTCAGTTTAGTCATCTTGGTTTCTAGGGAAAGGTTCATTTCATTTGAACCTTCATTTGTCCTTTTGGCAGCCCATGGTATCTGCAGAATTCTCTTCCAACACCACATTTCAAATGAGTTAATTCTCTTCTAGTCAGCTTTCTTCACAGTCCAGCTTTCACAACCATTCCTAGAAACTGAAAATATGGTGGCACAGAGACCTTGATATTCAATCAACCTTAACCTTTGAATCTTACCCAGTTCCTTCACGGCTGCCCTTCCAGGTCCAGGGAACAACTGACTAATGGTGAGTGATACAGCCAGGATATCTGGAGGAAGGTTGGAGGAGTGTCTTTGGCATCAGCTAGCCTCTGCTCCCTCAGAGCTACTGTTTTCCCCTCAGGACTGAGACTTTGTTGCCTGCTGCAGAAGGTCTAAGCAGATAATTTTAACAAGCTATGCCTCCCTTCTCAAGCTTTCACCTTCCTGAGTGGGAAGGGAATATAAACTCAGAGGTGTGTTACCCCTTTGGGTCACCACTTGGAGAAAACATAAACACAGAAGCAGTACCTCTTTTTGGATGATTTAGAGAGAGAGAGACCTTGGATGAGAGTCAGGGTCTTGGAATAACATCCCTCATAGTGAGAGTGTGGGTTAAATTTCTTAGGAGGACATTTTTTAGTCCCTGGGTGACTGTAAATGATGTAGGATGGATTGGGATATTGTCCCATTTCTTCTTGCAGAACCCTTCTGCTGCTAAATTTGCCAGCAAAAGACTCTCCCAAACAAAGATGAAGAGCACAGAAAGGGTGGGATGGTTAAAGAAAAGAGTAATACAAGAACTAAACATTTGCCAGCCACAATTGTAGGCCAGGGTGGGTATAGGAGTGTAGTCTTAGACTTCTATTATCATCATAATAGGATTCTGGTGTCAGGCCAGCTGGCTTTTGTCATTCAGAATGCACGCCTAAATGTCATAAGAAATATTGTCACTGGGATATTCCATTTCTAGCTACGTTATATTTGGCTATGCTAGTTACAAGTTTCTGAGAATTGTAGTATAAAAAAGTAAATATTCCAAGCTGTTCATCTGTCCCCTGCTTTAAACGCCACCCTGCTTCTTCAAAAGCAATTCAGTATTTTCTCTCTCCCACTGGTACAACATGTAGATTGATCCTACGTTCTCACTTATAAAGAAGTCAGTTTGCCTCTTGCTGTGATTAGGCCTTTCATAACAATCAGGTGGGGAAAAATTAATCAATCTCTGTCAGTTTACACTGTTTCCGTCTTCATAGTTTCTCATTTCCAGGCTGTCAGATTCATACTTTGCAAATATGGGGCAAGTTAAGGGTTTTGTGTTCTGGGGTCCATTGTGTTGCACTTCCTGAGATGGTTAACTTTGCTATGCTCTGAGATTCCTAATTATTTCATAAGGTTTAGGAAAGCAGTCTAGAGAGAAACACAGATAAAAGTGCTGTCCTTTTAAGTGCTTAAAGTTTAAGTGCTTAATGTTCTTTCAGTGGCTTTGCATACTTTCAAAAAGCTGTCTAAATGCAGCCAGAACTTAAGTAGTCTTGTTGCTTTATATGGCTTGAAAAAAATTGTGTTACTTGACTCTCATTTTCTTTCCATTTTGCAAAAAGTAGAATCCTTTAATATCCTAAATGTGCAATTAATAAACTCCATTCTTTAGTAAAATCTTCAGTCTGGAGGCAAACAATCTCTTTCCCTACAGTGTTTAAAATATGATAGATGTAGATGTCAGAAAATGTGAAAAGGTGTGGAAGCAATGCTAACTGTGCCAAACAGAATATTAATGATCCATCATGATGATTGGATCGTGACAAAATGTAATGTGGAAATCTTAAGATCAACTGTAATTATGGAAACAACCAGCGATGACACTATCTATGCATTTATAGGATGCTCCTCTGAGGGAAGAAGTTACGCTGATGGTGACAGTGTTATTGGTAGGGTATCGCATATTAGACTGGTTTCTAATGAGGAGCTAGTATAAATATGTCAAACACCTTAATGCAGTGAGGGAAAGCTACTAGGCAGAAGCAGTTGCAGTGACACTGGCTGTGGCACTTTAGCTGGTTCGTGTGAGTAATGCACAGAAGAAAGTAATGGTAAACTACTGCTGATGTATTTGACGTTGAAAGCCCTATGACAAGCCAGTCTAAGCTGAAGCAAGCAATAGTGCTGAAGATGAGACCCTGCCCCAGTCAGAAGGCATTCAACTGGCTACCAGGAAGTGCAAAGGAAGAGTACAAACAGTGCTATGTGTAATGATGTAACTAGCCTCAAGCCAAAGGGATGTGCAGTTGCTGTGATTCCCAGAGGTTGAAGAAGAGGAAAGTCCAAAGGTGCATGATGCATATAACTCATAACATGTGAGATTCATGAATGGGGAAGTTAGAAATTGTACAACGAGAAACGGAATGCATAGATATAGCCATACTGGGTGTGAGTAAGCTAAAGTAGACAGGAATGGGACATTTCCAATCAGATAATTATAAAGTGTTTTATTCCGAAAATAACAACCAAAGAATAAATGGGCTGGCATAAGGAGTGAGGAATATGATGTAATCAAGGAATATAATGCAAAATCTGACTGAGATCAATGAGACTTTGTGGAACAGCTATCAATATAGTCACAATCCAAGTTTATGTTCCAACTATACAGGCAGAAGAAGAACATGAAATATGGGTGTCCATGAGAACATTCATTCATTCATTCAATTATACCCTGCCTTTCTCCCAAGATGAGACCCAAAGTGGCCTAATGTTAAGATAAGCATTTATGTTAAGAAAAAACAAACATATTTTACAAAGTTTTTTTTTAAAAATCCCATTTAAAGGCACGTGGTTAAAATAGTTTAAAATGCATTTAAAACATAATTTAAAAGATACAATTAAAAAAGACCACACCACTTTTAAACACTGTATTACACATCTGATTAAAAAGCAAAGGCATGCCTAAATTGAAAGATCTTAGCCTGCTGGCAGAAAAAGAACAGGGAAGGGACTAACTGGACCTCCCATAGAAGGCAGTTCCACAGCCCAGTAGCATCACTGAAAAGGTTCTCTCCTATTTCCTCATTTGACAGGCCTGAGAGAAAGGTGGAATAGAGAAAAACCCCTCCAAGAAGTCTTAGATGTCAGAGCAGCTTATATATGGAGATATGGTCTTTTAGATAGTTTGAACCCAAGCCATATAGGATTTTAAAGTCATAACCTGCACTAAAAATTCTGCCTGAAAATGGATGAGAAGCCAATGCAACAAAGGAATTATATGAGCCCTCTAACCAGCCTCAGTTAGCAGCCTGGTTGAAGTGGTCTGGACTTGCTGAAGTTTTCGAACAGTTTGCAAAGACAGTTCCTTGTAGAGTGCATTACAGTAATCCAAATGGGGCCATTTCCACACTACACTGCTACTATTCCACTTTCAACATCCTATGGAATCCTGGGGTTTGCAGTTTCAAGAGAGGAAATTAGAATTCTCAGTCAGAGAGCTCTTTGGCCTCAGTAAACTACAAATCCCAGAATTCAACAGGTTTTTAAAAATAGAATAATAACAGTATGACAGTGTAGGGTGGAAATGGCCTGGGATGTAATCAAGGTATATGTCACTGTAGCCAGATCTGATTTTTCAACAAATACTGCACTAATTTTAACTGTGCAAACATACTCCTAGACATCTAGGCATCCAGGTTCAGATCTGAGTTCACCAGTATGCCAAAGCTGTGAAACCAAGATTTCAGGAGAAGAACAATTCCATTTAGCACAGGTGTTTAATGTCTAGCAGCATCTCTTTCATGTCTGGATTACATTTCATTTTGCTCATCTTCACCCAATCCATCATAAACTGCAGATACAAGTTTAGTACAGAAGCAGCTTCCTTGGAATTAAGTGGGCAAATCGAGATGGAGTTGAGTGTCATCAGCATGTTGGTGATACTCAACCATCAGATTCTAGATGTCCTCTCTCAGTGGTTTCATGTTGATATAAAACAGCATGGGAAGACAGGAATAAGCTCTGTGGGACCCCATAGGCGAATGGCCAGGGTTTCAAACAACCGCTCTCAATTATCATCTTCTAAATCTACCCCCTAAAAAGAATTGTAACCACTGTAGAACGATGTTCCTACGTCCCATCCTAGAGAGATGGCTCAGAAGAATATCATGGTTGATGGTATTGAAAGCTTCTGAGAGATCCAGAAAAAACAATAGGAAAACACTCCCCTATCCTTTTCAGTTCAAACATCCAAGCTGGATTCAGAAAAGGAAAAGACACTACAAGTCATATTACAAACATGTGTTGGCTAATGGGATACAACAAACAATTTCAATAGAAAAACTCAACCTGTTTCTTACAGAGTGTTGCGAAGCTTTTGACAGTAAAGATCTGGAGAAGCTATAGATGGCTCTAAGGATATAGCTGCACCACAATATTTGGTTGTCCTGATGTATAACTTATCTTTTGACAGAAGGCTATTATCAGACAGAATATGTTGAAATAGAATGGTTTCCAGTTGTCAAAGAAGCAGATAAGTTTGCATTGCATCACATCATCTGTTTAATTTATACACAGAATATATAATATGGAAAGCAGGATTAGACTTAAAGGAAGTAGGTGTGAAAACTGGGAAAGGAACATCAACAGTGTAAGGTATGGAGATAGCGCCATACTACTAACAGAAGATAGCAGAGACCTGGAACAACTCTTGATGAAAATTGAGGGGAGAGAGGAAATATAATTAGAGTTGGATATAACCAAAAAAATTAATGCCGTCATCTACTTTAAAGTAGATGATGAAGCCACTAAAATAAATATTTCCCATGCCTTGACCAAGTCAGAGATCAAAATGGAGATGATAATAAAAACATCAGAAGACTAAGACTTGGGAAAATGGCTATGAAACAACTAGATAAGATATTCCAATGTAAAGAATATTATTAAATAAATCACTCGTGTCATCAGAGGTGGATCTAGGGTGGGACAACTGGGGCGTGTGCCCTGAGCACCAATGCTCAGGGGGCGCCTCCCTGCCTGCTGCTCCCCATGCCCCCGTTGCCTCCCCACACCTGCCTGTTGCCTCCCTGCATCTGCTGCTGCCAACCCACGCCCACACATCACCTCATCACAACCACCTGTCACCTCCCTGTGCCTGCTGCTTCCAACCTGTTTCCACCCATCACCTCCTCATGCCTGCCATTGCCAACCTGTGCCCACCTGTTGCTCCTCAGCACTTGCCACCACCGCTCACTGCTGCACCTGCCACTGCTGCCCTCCCAGCACTTGCCATCGCTGCCAGGGTCTTTCCTGGCCTGGTGCAGTGGCAGTGCAGCAGCACCTGGGGTGCAACTTCTGCACATGCCCTAGGCATTGCTGGGCCTAGAAACACCACTGCATGTCATAGTCTTTTCACCTTTCAAAGTTCATTCTATGGTTGATGGAGAGTAGAGAAGAGAAACATCTGACTATGTTCTCATAGTCAAACACAGAAGGAGAACATCTTCTACCAGGATTCATTGGGATCTGCATCTGGCTATGTGAACATAACCAGACTTCTCATATCTCCTTCACTATCCCTTGAGGGCAGTCACTGCAATAACATGGTGAGTTTAAGAGAGAGGGGTTTTGGGAAGGAGGAAGGGAATAGCAACTGCCAGAATGAGCACATATATATGTATGCATGCAAGCAGAATGTTGAATTAGTTTGCATTTGTCACTAACAGGATGCCAACTGGAATCTGTTTTTATGTATTACATGTTTTAAGCATTTGTTAGACGGTTTAAACAATGCCTGGGTGCTGTCACAACTAAGGCCATTTCTGTACTAGACTGTTGTTGTGCTGTTATTCCACTTTCAACATCCCAATGGAATCCTGGGGTTTGCAGTTTAGGGAGGGGCCTTTGAGGAATAGTGGAGTAATGTGGAATAATAGCACTATAATAGTCTAGTTAGGAAATGGCCAAATTTCCTACAGCAGCAGTAGGTTGGACTACATGACTGTTGGACACCCTTCCAACTCCATGGTGCAACTTTAAACATTTCCAAAAGATATTATAGGATGAAAACATGAGAGCATGCTTGAGTGCTGGCTGCATTTCTATAGAAGTCAAATCTCTTTTATTCCAAAGTGTTCTTTCCCTATACTTCCTTTTTTAAACCATAAAAAAAAATCTGTAGAAGAGGACAAGGATTAAAATGAAAAAGGATCTAGAATCATTTTGACTGAGAGGAAAGAAATATTTGTACATTATTCATCGCATTCTGGGTTATTCATCAAAAGTTTCATTCTTCAGCTAAAGTCTTTTCCTTATCTTAAAGCCACTGACATGAATACATATCACCCAAGTTGAAAAGATTGAATTACATTTCTCTTGCTGCTGCTAAAATTCATGGGAGCTCAAAGCCAGGGTTAGTCCCTAGGTGTACCGAGCCAGTGAATTTTATGATTTTTTCCCCCGGAGAACAACGCTAACAGGGTTTGTCTCTTCATTGTGCTACGGAGATGATTGAAAATGTGGTGCTATATCATTTGATGAAAGACCTTTGCTTCAAAAGAGAGTAGCTTTGTCATCTGAGAACATTACCCATGAGATTTCAGAGACTGATTTAAGCAACAGCCTCTCAATAGGCTTTCTTCCTACCCTATGCCAGAATGTTCTCTGTAGCTGGGTCCCTTGAGTGGGTGAAAGAGCGAGTGCACAAGGAGTACGTACAACAGACAGAGAGAAAGGGCAAACTCTGGTCGGGGGTTGCTCAAAAATTAGCGCTTTGATTCCAAATTAATTCCAGCTGACAAAGTGGACTAAGGCAGTTTAAAAATAAGGATTATGAGTGAATCTACACAGTGCTATTTATAGCAGTTTGATACCATTTTAACTGTCATGGCTATATCCTATTGAATCCTGGGATTAATAGTTTGGTGAGGTACTTACTAGTCTCTGCTAGAAAGTTCTAGTGCTACAGTGCAGCAATGCTTTCCAGCACAGAATTGCAAGTACAGTTGGCCCTCCACATTTGCTAGGGTTAGGGGCTCAGGATCCTCTGAAGTGGAAACACTGCATATATCAAAGTGTGTGTGTGTGTGTGTAGGAAGGGGGCCAACATGTGGTGGAGAGAATGGGTACCCAGGGTTCAAACTAGGTCATGGAAAGGAGAGGAATGGGGAGTGAGTTGGCACTGTAGCCCTAAACTTCCTTTCTCTCTTGCCTATCTCCTTCCTTGGTATGAGGGTATTGGAGAAAGGGTTATCCTGCTGAGAAAGTGGGCTGTGAGCTGTCCTTTAGCTCATCAGGTGGAGGAACAGGAAGACCAAAGGCAGATTTTTTTAGAGGGCTGTGCAGACTGATCAGAGCTACTGAGAGGGAAGGTTTCCCTGGAAAAGAAGTACCTCATGTGGTGGGGGGTTGGGGTTGAAGAAGTTTGCAAATAATCAAACCTATGAAAATCAAACCTATAAATGTAGGGGGTCGGGTGTACTTCTATCTATCAATCCCATGACAGTTACATTGGTAGCAGACTGGGTTTTTTGGTACAGATAGCCTATATATAACCTGGTAAATAAAATTCCACACATCCTATCCCATAAAAGTGTAAGACAAATAGTTTGAAATAAGTATGCATACAGTACTGTTTGGAAAACAGGTGAGTGAAGAATTTACTTTTTTAAAAAACAACAACCCTGAAACACCTATTTTACCTGAAAAAAATTCACAAAGGTTTTTAAGACAGGTAGGGATACAGGGGCATTCAGGAACAGAAGGCAAACTGCAAAACTCAAATTGTACTAAATTATCTGTATTGGAGGGGTTCAACTTTCTATTTAAGATCAGCAGCAGGAACCTGTCTGATGAAGAGTTCATAGGTCAATCAAAAACCGTATTATCTTTGAGGATATAAATGCTTTACTATTTCAATGTAAAATTGATTGGATTAACAACAACAGATAAACAGATGAGTGTCTCAGTTGAGAATGCTACATGATCTTGGGACGGTGGTTTGAGCCATTTTTTCCACATTTATTTCAGCATATTGTCTATTCAGCTACTTCAGTTGTAAATAGAACAGCAGAGAACTATATTTCTGGTAGTTCTAACCTGTCCTGGTTTTTCCAAATGATACATTTGTACTTGATTTTTACTTCCTGTTAAGAAAAGCATAAATGAAAATAGAAGTTTTTTCCCCTTAGTTCCCAGAACATCAAAGTTTAATGGATAAATACTATTATTTTTATTTCAATTTCAGTTAAATCAAATGCTATGAGGCTATTTTACTCACATACTGCTTTCCCCAGCACCTTCATTAATAACCTCTCCTAAGAGCTTTTGTGTCATAAGCTTAAGAGCAGTCACTTGGGTCACACATCACTCTAGCTTTCACTCAAGAGTGTAAAGAATGTTTGATGATCATGGCCAAGTTGTTCATCAATCTTCAGCAACTTGCAAGTTATGAGAAAATAGGCAACAGGAATTTTACCAAGGCACAGCTATGACACATCAAGGACAGTAGGCATCTGATGAATTTAGGAAGAACATTGAGAAACAACAATGCTAGTTTCCAACTATTCTTTCTTATATCAGGAGATCCGAAGTTGTTTTTTTTAAACTAAGTCATATTTCCAAGTGTACAAGGTTAATTTATTTCAGGGTTGTTGTTTTTTTAAAAATCAATTTCCCCAATTTTCTTTATATTCAAGATGAAAAGTTGTGCATGCATGCTTGGAGAGATCGCCGAGACGTACTACAGAGTCCAAAACTGCCTGCATCCACCACCAGTTCAGACCTACTCACCCACCTGACTGCCTAAGCCCTGTCCCTGCCTCCAGGCCGTGCAGTCTGTGGCTTCTCCTCCACCAGGCTGCAGCGAGCTGCAGTTCCTCCTTAGTTGGATGCTTGCTTTTCTCTTGCCATTGTCATGCCAGGCCTCCTGCTGGGAGACAAAGCACTCAACTTCCAGGCAGACACCATGCGCCACCCAATCTGCTTCTATAAATTCTTGGGAAACTCATGGGAGTTTCTTCTCTCATCCACAGGATTTTACACCAGTGTGCACAACAGAACTTGGCTGAGTAGCAAAACTGGCTCCAGAGTTTTCCAAGCGTAACATTAAAATGATAGCCCTCTCTATTGATGGTGTCAAAGACTATCTCTCTTGGATAAGGATGTCAATGCCTACAATGGTGATTGAGGTCACAAAGAAGCTTCCTTTTCCAATAATTTCTGATTCAAAGCAAGAGCTTGTAGTTCAGCTAGGTATGCTGGACCCAGATGAGAAAGACTGAGATGGCATACCTTTGACAGCTCATGCTGTGTTTGCTTTTGGCCCAGACAAGAAACTTAAACTCTCTATCCTCTACCCAGCAACAACTGGCAGAAACTTCAAAGAGATTCTAAGAGTAGTTCACTCTCTTCAGCTACTAAGAAGGTTGCTACCCCTGTTGATTGGAAGCCTGGGAACAAGGTCATGGTAATTCCATCTCTACCAGAGGAAGAGACCAACAAGTTGTTTCCAGGAGGAGTTTACACCAAAAAACTTCCATCAGGCAAAAATTACCTTCATTATACTTCTCATCTTCAGTAACAACTATGAAGAGAGAGTAAGCAAACCAGAAAGCTGTTCACAGGAACATTTTAGAACAGGTTGCTTGAACTATGTTGTGTGGAGTAACTAATGGGGTAACTATTGCCAAGAATAGATCAGTTTGTTTTCTTTAGTTTCACTTTTATGTACAGTGGCTGAATGTTCTTGATCTGGCTTATAGTCTCAACTAATGTAGACTTCTGCTATTCAAATGTGTGATCACCCATCTCAAATATGAAATAGCTGAATCTATTAGTGATTTATTTTAAATTAGTCAAATTTCTATGCAGCTCCATGTAAATTTTCAATAAATTTTTAATAAGGGGTAGTAAGAGTAAACAATTTCTTATGCTGCCGTCTGTAAAAAAAATCACACATTTTTGCTCAGATAACAGTGCATTGTGTTATAATAGCACTAATGATCATATGAGGCCACTTTTGTTGATCCAGTTCACCTGAAATAAATATGAAATTATTATATTCAAGATGGAAAGAACTCAAGATTTAAGAAGTTCAACTGTGGGAGAAAGCAAAACAGACATATTTGGGATGTTCCATATTATACAAAAGATTGTAACCTTGAAAATCTAAACATAAACAGAGGATTTCTCCATCTATTTCGTTAGAAGAGAAAAATGTTTTATGATCCAGATGACTTGAAAGGCCCTGATCACTTTCTACTTGTACTTTGGTGCGTTCAGCTATGGAAGAAATGAGTATCCATATCTACACTGAACACACTGGGTAGATTCACCTGGATCGAAACTGTTGTACAAATCTGTATCCAGATGCAGCAGTCATTTGGTGATAATTTCCTAAAATTTAAATAGATAGGTACAGTCAAAGCGGCAATAAATGACTTTCAGGTCATTCATTTATTTAAAACTACAGATGTGCTTAATGTTATAAATCTGCTTGATGGAAAAAAAAATGCTCATCACTTTGCAAGGCTACTGAATCTATGGATGACATGTTTAAAATAATGCAGTGGAAGGCAGTATGAAATAAACTGTTTTTACAATGGAAGCTTCTGCTGGCACACCTTTTTTCCTTCTAAAACTAGAATTTAATTATGAAGCTTCTGAATCTAAACTTGATTTGGCTTTCTTAGTTTTCCAACCCATCTTCTCTTTACCTCCTTTTTGCCTAATTGTTATGAAAACTTCAAAATCCATCTTTTCACCATATACTCTCTTCTGTTTCTGTATTTTTCCTCCTTCTTTTATAGAAGCCATAAAGATCAGATGTTTGGCTGAAGCCTGATGTTTTCTTGACTGTATTACTAAAAACAAAACAAAGAATCCTTCATAATTCAGGCAATTTTTACTTTGTCTTCTATAAATATATTTTTATTGTAGACTTGAACAATTATGGCAGCCATGTAGTGTCAGATGTACAATACAAATGGCATCTTGAGTGCCTGCATTCATTTTCTTAACAAGCTTCACATGCAGAAATTACAATTCTCCCATTAAACTGCTGTTAACACTGACAACACTAGTTACATGTATAATAAATTAAGGTGTGTGGGTTGTTTTCTTTCCAAAAATAAAAATAAAAAAGCAGTCTTAGAAATATATATTTCCTCATTGATTATCTGTATAATAGGAGGGGTGCAATCTGCAGCCAGCTACTCCTTTTAGACTCAACCCTACACACTGCATCCAAAATAATGATCTGTATTGACTTTACTACTTTCAGCCTTTCAGAACTCAAACTTCTTATATTTGTTCCTGGACTGTGCAGATAAAAAGTGGGACAGTGTATAAAATGGAAAGTATATCTGTTTTGATTTCGTTGTTTTTCTCTGAGTCACACATAGACTTTCATCCCATCATTTGTTTACATTGGGTTATGAGACTTTTTTTCTTCATCTAAGTAAACGTGTGCATTTTTTTTTCTTCCCGCGTTAAGCATATACATGTTTGTATGCATTTTAAAGTAGCATTTTTGCCTTCATCTGTGTGTATTTGAGCACGTTTTTCAAATATACACCTTTCAGGTGTATGCTAGAGAGTAGAGTTATAGTTTAGTCTTCTGTTTGGAATGATAAATTTGTATTTGCAGGAATGTATTTTATATTACATTATTTATTGTATTCTGATGAGGGCACTTTGCTGTATATATACTCTACTTCAAAGTTTGGAAACTGTAGGTTTTGGACTACAAATCTTAGGCCATTTCCACACCACACTGTTAGAGGGCTATTATTCCACTTTCAACATCCTGTAGAATTCTGGGGTTTGTAGTTTACTGAGACCAAAGAGCTCTCTGGCTGAGAATTCTAAAGGCCCCTGCCTAAACTGCAAACCCCAGGATTCCATAGGATGTTGAAAGTGGAATAATAGCACTATAGAAGTGTAGTGCAGGTGTTACCCTGATTTCTGGGATCCCGTGGGGACACCTCAATATGCTCCAAATAATGGGGAATGGGAATTAGCTAGAGCACAAACTAAAGCAATGCAAGAGGCAGGGCAACGTAGCAAGATCTTTTACCCAATGTTTACAGGGTCAGGCCGAGTCACAAACCAAGCAAACGTAACTACAATTGTTTTTCTTTATTTTTAAAAGACAGTCACTGCGCACTTACGCACTCACACAGAACTAAGACAGTAAAGGGAGGAGGTTTGATAGAGGATTTTGAGAGGGATTTTTCAGGGGAAATACTACACCTGATCCTATAGCTCGGGTAACCAGAAGAAAGTCAGTTGGAGTGGCGATTCTCAGCACGTGGAAGCTGAGGGGAAGGCTCGGCAAATGGAGCAGCAGCAAGGCGGGATGAAAGCCAGGAGTGATCTGAAGAAGTGCTCAAAATCGGGGGTTCTTATAGGGGAAAATGTGCCTGTAGGGTAGTCCGTTCCTGGGGAAAGCAATGGGTTTCAGGTTGGAGACAAAGCCTCCGAAAGGTCAGAATTTAGAATGATTGGATTTTGATGGCGCTGTCAATAGTGCAGAGAATATGCAAATAGGGAATGCTTGACAGTTGGTTATTCGGAAGCAGTAATCTTGTCAAGCTGCCTTTTTGGGGCAAAAATCTTTTGTATCCCCGTGATACAACTTATTTTTAAAAGTGTACTTGACTGGAGGTCTCCTGAAGCTGCATTCTGGCAAATTACTGGCCTGCCTGGATTTATTTGTATTTTTCAACCTGTTGGCCGTGTCCGGTGTGCTTGTCGGGGGGCCTCGCAAGCACATAAGGGGGAGCAGTTTGGAATGGCCAATCTTTTGATATTAAAAATAACCCTTGGGTTGGACAACACCACAGTAACACAGAAATGGCCTTAGACTCCCTCAACCAGCACGACCAGAACATGTCATTATACCTTTATTTCCTTCGTTTTTTGGGCCAGATCCTGCATCTGGAGATACATGCATCTCATGTAGCTATGTCTCCATGGTTACACCCGATTTACCCCTAAAAAACCCACTTCATAAGCAGGCAGTGGGGAATCAGCAGGGATGTGTCCAGCTATAGTTTGGTAGGTGGTCATGCACCCACACAGGCACCTGCAGAAACTGCTGGGGACAGAGGCCTTTGGTGGTCTTAAATATGTTCTTGCAGAACATCCAGGAACAACAAAAAAGGGGGACACATCCCCGCTGATGCCCCTGCCCTTTAACAACATGGAAATGTCCATGTTGAGCAGGCATCATATTTTACAAGGTACATTTAGGGGTTTCAGTCACTGCACAGATGGAATAGAAGTTCCTCCTATGCCATGACCAAAAGAATGAGGTTCAATTTAAAAGGCAGGCTAACAGCATCATAACTTGCTAGCAGGATGCTATCCTTCATCATCCACTATGATCATGCTTTTGGCTGCCCCTGGGCTTACTTCTTCTTTCAAACAAGGGCTCTCCTGGACCTAAAATGGCCCCGAAGAATGAAATTGTGGCATATTTTCCATCCATAGTCCCAAAAGAGACTTTTGGGCAAAAATGTTTTTGACCTGATGCATCCCCAGGTCAGCCTTGCACTAGGTCTTATTGCAGCTATTCTTCAAGAATTTTTTCTTGCGGGTAACTCCTATTCCTACTTCACTACTAGCATTTATCCAGACAGATATAGAAGAGCTTGTGTCTTCCTGTCCACCCGTATTCCTTGGGTTTCCCATCCTTGGCCTCAACAATAATTCATGTAAACTACATTTACTCATGTGTGGTAATATGTGTTTACAATTTATTACCTCATTCGTAATGCCAACCAACCAATAAAAAGCTTTATACCCAACCATTCTATATTTTGATCTTCCCACATTTTAAAGGAAAGATATTTCCGATCATTTTTCAAAGTCCTGCCATGTTTTATTTCAGCTATTTTTCATACCCCTTATCTTTGCAACTATCACAGCCAGTTTTGTGAAAGGGTCTCGGAGGGCAGGAAATATTAGAATAATTTTTGAATCTCATGTTTTAAATGCATTCTGAAGTGACAAGGAGAAAACAGATCACTTATATCAGCTTGCCAATACCATACTGCCCCCATACTATTTGTTATGTCAAAGAGCAATGGAACAACAATGTAATAAAATGCAAATATATGGTTCAGGCTAGTGTCTTTCATACATCTTTTCACTGTTGTGTACCTTCAAGTTGTTTCCAACTTGTGGGGACCCTAAGGTGAACGTCTTCTGAACAAATAGTGTTTGTTCAAAGGAATCTTGCTATTACCATCTTCTGAGGCTGATAGCATGTGACTTGCCCCAGGTCACCCAGTAGGTTTCCATGTCTAAGTGAGGATTTGAACTGTAATCTCCTGGGGTCCTAGTCCAGCAGTCAAACCACTAAACCACTTGGCTCTCTACAACAGTTTTTTAAAAAATAACATGGAGACTGCACTCATTTTTTTTATAGCGATGGCCCTGACTGGAGAGGAAGATTTGATTATTGTATTTTGGAATTCCAGACCTAACTATTGAAAAGTGATCTATTTAAATCTGCCTTAAAAGCTTTCTGGAAGGGTTAGGTAGCTGAAAGCTACATCTACCTTTGGTCTGTGCCCCCCTCATAATAATAATAAAAAAAAATCCAATCACAGCTGTATTCTTACCAGCTGCTCTGCATGTTGCTTTGGCCTCATTTTTTCCATATACCTTTCCCTCTACTCCATGTGCTAAGGAGAATACATTCTGCACCATCTATGAAAGCTTACACTCCAATTAATCTGCTAGTCTTTAAAGTACCATAAATCTTTGTTGCTGTTGTTTTCTGCATTCCCTGCCTATAGGAAGCACTGGTTATACTCAAGCTGTGATGACATATTATGTTGAACAGAGTTAAGCACAGGGTGACAGGTGACTTGAGGCCATGTTACACACAGAGAGTTAAGCATTCCTAGTAGATGCTGTGAGTTATTAAACAGTAGTGAAGTGTTGGATAATACATCTGTGTGTTTCACATTGTGAGGATGTACGGAATATTTGCCATTTTTTGTCCATGACAAGAAAAAGGTTTATCAACAGTGTGAGGCACCTCACTGAAAAAAATGGTGTAAGATTTTTTTTTTTTTTTTTTTGTATTTTTGAGACTTGTTTTGCAAAAAAATCATAGATTCCCCTCCCCCCATCCCACCCGACAAGACATTGGTCAGTATTCTACATGTGCTGCAGAGTTATATTACTGTCTTAATTGCACAGCTAAGTAGTATCTCCCAGCCTATCCCACCAACAGTACCAGGCATCAGCTACATAAAGAGAAGAGAGTCCATTCTGCTGACAACTGGGGTGCAAGCTGATGACATCTCCACTTCTCTACCACCAGCCAGATAAGCTGGGATGAGGAATTGCAACAGGGGCCCTACTTCTGATGGCTGTAGCCTCATTGCTGGTAGGAGGGAGTGGAAACATCAGCCAGCCATAACCCATTCACCAGCAGAAAAGATCGCCTTCCCTCCAAATGGCTGATACAGTCAACTTTAGCTTTGTTTTGGGTGATTCAGTCCATAAACATTCATGGCGTTATATGCATTGGGTGCAGCTGCACACCCAAATTCAGCAAGTTTTGGCTGGCTAGAGGTGTCACTAGATACTTCTTGATAATGTTTAAATTCTTCTTGCTCTCCGGTATGTGTGTTGATATGCTTCAAAAAGAGGGAAGCAAAAGGATAGCGGAGGAGGGCAGCTCTTTGATGCCAACTTGTTCATGCCTATACTTGGCTGCTTGGGGCAGTGCCTCATGTTGGCTTGCATTGCTGGCAGGAGGCAATATTGTCTTATTCAAAAATGTCTATGGTGCTGGTTGCCCCTCAGGAGGCTAGGAATTGATGCTTTTGCTGCTCCTTTGGGTAGTTCCTGATAGTGGTCCCTTGCTTTGCTGGTACACCCCAACCTATATCCCAGAATTTCTGGATGGAGTCGAAGGATGTCAGTTTTAATTGCTTAAGTAAAGTAAGCCTTCCACATTGGAAGTATGCCACCTGCAGCCTTGGAAGTTGGGAACAGAATCCTTCTTATTTCCTCTTCCCAAAGCTGGAGACTTTTGCGTCAATGGACATACAAAGATCTGCAGCATCGAAAGTGGGTAATAGGATCCTTCTTACTTTCCATAACTGAAACTTCGAAAGCTTTAGAAGGAAAGATCCTTCCTCCTCAAGCCTCTTGCCTAACACATTTGCTGTTCTTCCCTGAGAAATGCACCCTGTGTTTTGGGGGCGAGTCTTGCATTCCTCTCTTAGGAAAAGTTTTAGAAGGATGCTCTGATATACAACTGCTGTGGAAACCTCAACCCAGCCTCAAGCCCCTTGTCTAATGCATTTGCTTTTTGCCTCTGAGAAATGCACCCATACTTTGGGCTTGAAGCAGATCATCATGTGACCAGTAGGCAAAAAGATTTGGAAGTGTTGTTCAAAGTCATAAAGTTTCTGGATGAATGTGTTATGTTAATGAAACAAGGGCAGCAAGCTGGACACTAAAAATATACAGTCATGAGTTGAATAGTGTCAGTGCATCATTTATTGCTGTGTCAAGCCCAAGTCAAGTAATTGAAGTGACTTAAGTCTGACTTGAATCTGAGTCAATCAACTTGAGTCTACATCACTGTCTTCTGTACACAGGACTCGGAAGACATGTTTTTTGTTTCAAGTATCCAGGCAAAATCTGATTTGTAACATCAGCTACTGAAGCATTTGGTTGTTTCTCTAAGGGCACAAACCTTAGGGATTGTATGTGGTTGGCATTTTAGGAACTATATCAGCTTCTGTTGTGGAAGCATGTTCAGGAGATGGTTTTCATTATTAACCATATAGGAAGAGCTTCACACATGAGGGCTTCAATTTGAGAGACCCTTTTCTCCTTTCCATCTGTGCTGGGAATTTAAGATAAATCAGGAGGAAATTGTTCTCAATACCATGCTATTAGCAGAAGCAGTCCATAGACAATCTCTTTTTTTCAGTTGACAGTCAGCTTTTATTGAACTTTTTGCTTGTCAAGATTGAGGAAGTTCCTTTCTGATAACATTTTCAGGATGGGAAGTGATAGCTGTCCTTTTGGTGGAAGCTTTCTTTTTAAAAATGATGTTTGAGCTTTCGTTTTCTGGGTATAAAAGGACATGACAGAAGCAGGCAAATGGCAAGATGGTTTGATTTAGTTTTGTTTAGCTGTATCAGCAGTTTACCAGCTCTAAAAATACATTATTTTCTTCTGTATGGCAGTCAACCTTATTTTGAATGAATGTTTGTATAGATAAATATAATTTGTATCCTGTTTTACTTGTGTTTAGAATAGAGTCATTCAAATCACTGGGGCTTCAGTGAGTCCCAACTAACTTGTCCAACTGATGGTTCTTCTCAAGATATGGCAAACTCTTAATCAGTCTGGTTTGTGGCACATAGCTGAATTACAATGAGCTAATTCACTCTGATATGTTAATGAAGAGTTGAAAACAGCAGGGTTACATGTAAATTTAGTTTGACTAGTGCCATTCTTATGTGTTCAACAGAAGCATAGTGTCCAGACTGAGGGAAGTAGTAGTTCCATTTGATTCTCCTTTGGTCAGAACTCACCTGGAGTACTGTGTCCAGTTCTGGACCCCACAGTTCAAGGAGGTTACCTGCAAACAGGAACATGTCTGGAGAAGGATGTCCAAGATTATCAAAGATCTGGAAACCAAGACTTACGGAAAACAACTGAGGTAGTTGAGTATGCTTAGCTGGAGAAGATAAGACTCAGAAGTGAGATGGTAACTATCTTTAAATATCTGAAAAGATGTCATATCCAAACCATTATCATTGTGAGAATCAAGCTTTAAATCCTGAAACTGGGAAAAATCTAAAGCATGAATGGTTGGTTTTGTTTTTGATTTTTCCCCTTTTTCTGCTACTTCCTTTTACCATAAAATCTAATCAGCCTCAAGGGTTACATGCTAAAATGGCTCATGGATCTCTCTATACATGGCTTCTAGAAGTTCTACTTCAGGTAATGTTACTAGAAAGTAGGGTGTCCATGTGTCATACTTCACAGAGGACAGATATCTGTTTTAAAAGTATCCTCAGGTTGAAAGACCACTCAGTCCAAGACTGCTTTATGTATAAAGAACCATTTTGAAAAGAGTCAGAGCCTTATAGCAGCAGTAGTAGTAGTAGTAGTAGTAGTAATAATAATAATAATAATAATGATGATCAGAGCTTTGAATTAGCTCCCTAGCAGTTAAAAGCTAGATTGTAGCTTTATGAGACATACTGATCATCTGGTCAGTGTTGTAAAATGTACTATATCTCAGTTTAAATTATAGTAACTAGCTCAGTTTGCATCTATACATAGCATTTGACATGTTTCATTGAACATGCAAACATTCTTGGCTAACAATGAATAATTTTACTGTTTTTCTCTTCACTGCACACTTTTAGAAGACTATTCACAGAAGACTACTCATAGTCCAGGAATTATTCTGTGAAAAAAAAAGCATGTTTAGTTGAAAAAAAAAAATGTCATTTGTGCAGCATTTTCTGTGCAGAAAACATACCACCTCCCCAAACTGTGTAAAACTTAAGCCAGAGTCAAAAGTGGATGCAGCTGAAGCACCACCTGCTCTCCAAGAATGGGAAATTCCTTGAAAGTTCTGTCTTTTGCACAGAAAACTTGTTTTCTTATCAACTGTATTATCTGTTCTGGTGACTCACACATGGATTTAAATCTGAGATGATCATTCTCCTCCTCTGCATAATTCTTGAAAACTTTTAACTGCATACTTCTTGAAATGTTTTAACATCAGTGTATAATGTTTACTTTTTACAATTTTACAAAATTTATTATTAGTCTGAAATTTAATTTGGTGCTGAAAAGACCATATTTGTTTTTGAGTTCTTGAATCACTCCTGGCCTTACACATCATTGTGCTTGAAACAAAAAGTTAAAATGACAACTCTGCACAACACATTTTGTTAGTGATAGACTAAACTCAGAAATGTCATTCCCCTTTGGTTTTTATTAAATTAGTTAATTGTCTCACAGTGCACTCAACTATGTCACACATGGTTAATCCATGTCCCTAATGTAGTACTGATCTTTACTTTAATGTGCCCTTATCTTACCTGTCAATGTCCAGAGGAATTAACAGAGCTGTTTCTCTTAAAATGTGTGGCTAGGTTGGGGAGTGAGGGACCAGTTGCAGATTGGCACACAGGCACATGTGAACCAGATCTCATTTAAGGAACATGACATCTTCAGGTAAACATGGGCTAGAAACTAGAAATGGAATTAAAAGAGTAGAGCTTGGACACTTATTTTTTTTTAAGAAAACAATTACTTTTTAAAAAAGCAATTAGGTACAGTTATGATTCCAAAGCCCCCTCAAATTTTTCACTATGGTTGTTGTTTAATTCACTCATTATCCAGGTTCATCTTCCACAGCTTTTTTGTCAAATGTGCAATGGCTGCCCAATGGTGCCAGTACATAGCTTTGCCCCTTTGCCCTAATGGTCAATGGTTGGCTGGGGAAAGCATTGGGACAGCTCTTTTGTGCCATTCCTGGCTGGCAGTCATTGTCCTTCCGGAACTCCTTTATAAGTATGCCTGTGGAATTTTACTCCCCACCAATATCATCAAGAATTGGCTGCCGGAAGGTATGGTCAGTCTGATTAAGCATTTTACACATATACTTATGTGCATTATATGAGATGTATGCAAATGCTAGGCACCTTTCTTTTTTGTGAGCTCCTTTCAGATTTTAGAAATCCACAGATTTTAAGAGCAAACTCTGTTTCACTTCATGTTCAAGATGTGTGACTTTAGTAAGTTCACACAGAAACAACAACAACACAGAATGAATTTCTTAAGCAATACTGTCTATGCTTAGTATCTGGCAACATTCTGACAATATCAAACAGTCCTTCTGAAATCAAAAGATTCAATGAAATTCCTTCCCACGTGGCTGATGCACTGGATTCATCTCAAATAAGATTGCTTATCCTACATGGTGCTTTATATTCCCACAAAACAACAAAGATGCTAGGCAATTTCTGCACTATGCTGTTATAGTGCTATTATTCCATTTTCAGCATCCTATGTAATCGTGGGGTTTGCAGTTTAGGGAGGGGCATTTAGAATTCTCAGCCAGAGAGCTCTTTGGCCTCAGCAAACTACAAGCCCCAGAATTCCACAGGAAGTTGAAAGTGTAATAATAGCACTATAACAGTGTAGGGCAAAAATGGCCCTCATGGCACCTGAAATGCTAAGAGGTTTTATTTGCCGTAAGCTTTGTGGAATCAGATTCCAATACACTTCATCAGATGCAAAGGGGACTGGAGTCTATGGAAGTTTAATCCTAACAAAACTTGATAGTCTTTAATAGGCCACAAGACTCTTTGTTTCAGTTATTTTTGCCCGTTGAAACAGATTAACATGAGTGCTCCTGCTCCAGATGATATTCCCAAGAAGAACTTTATAGTTATATGTGGCTTTTGTTTGTTTGTTTGTTTTTCTTTCTAAAGACCTGCCTGTTAAAAAATGCTATAATCATACCTAGATCCTGGCCAATTTTATGAGGCAGAATCAACTTTGCTCTCTCTTGGCTCATAGGGGGATTTAAAACTTCATTAAAACCAGAGCAGCTTAAAAGGCTTCATCTGCATTCAGAAGTAAAAATGTCATAAAATATTTATAAATGTCCATGCATTAGCACATCCTAAACTAAAATACAATTGCATCCAGTCTTTGATTAGAGTTTGCTATTATTTTTTTTAAAAAAACTAAACAAAAATTACTAGTATGACATTTCTTTTGAATCTGAATGACAGCAGCAACAATAATCCTGATTTTACAATGTCAAACAGAAATCATATAAATATGCCTTAAAATGACAGCATTTAGGGAGAAAGATGTGACATGGCATTTGTTTTAGCCTGGGAAAAGTTTAACATGGTGCTCATCTTCTTTGTTTATTGATATTGTTGTGCTTTTTCTATTTCTGAGAGCATAAGAGTTATAAGTGCCTGGTTCTATATACTGGTTACGTGTGCAGTAAGAGCTAGCACATTGAACTTTTATACACACTGATAAAAACATGGTTAAGGAGAAACGCAGAGATGCAGAATTTACTTTTCCATTGGCTGAAACCATTTCACATGGGATATTAGGGGAACCAGCATTTGGGTTTCTTTTTCTCAGTCATCTATGGCTATTAATTGACTACACACAATTGCATGTGCACGTACGAATACACTGTGTAGCACTGAAAACTACTCTCCCTTCCAACCGTTTTGGAAGACTGTAACTCAAACTATGTAGAACTATGTAGAACAGTGGTTCTCAACCTTCCTAATGCCGTGACCCCTTGATACAGTTCCTCATGTTGTGGTGACCCCCAACCATAAAATTATTTTCGTTGCTACTTTGTAACTGTAACTGTAACTTTATAACTAACTGTAACTGTAACATTATAACTGTAATTTTGCTGTTATAGTTACTGTAACTGTAACTATAACTTTATAACTGTAATTTTGCTATTGTTAGTTATAGTTACTGTAACTGTAACTATAACTTTATAACTGTAATTTTGCTACTGTTATAGTTATAGTTACTGTAACTGTAACTATAACTTTAAAACTGTAATTTTGCTACTGTTATAGTTATAGTTACTGTAACTGTAACTATAACTTTAAAACTGTAATTTTGCTACTGTTATGAATCGTAATGTAAATATCTGATATGCAGGATGTATTTTCGTTGTTACAAATTGAAGATAATTAAAGCATAGTGATTAATAAAAAAAGATATGTAATTATATATTGTGAAATATTTATTTCTAATTACAAATAAATGAAATTTTGTCTTGAAGCATGGGTAACAGGCTTAATATATCAACAGAAAACTACATTTCTACATTTTGCAACAGTATGCGTAAAAAGCCAACATCAGTGCGAAGGTTGAGCTTGCTTGCTTCTCACCAGATCAGAAATTCTCGGGGTAGTCTTTGCACGAGCACAACGAAGATCATCTTCCACAACAAGTCTACTCCTGTATTTTGACTTGATAACCAACAAGCTTGAAAACCCTATTTCACAAAGATATATTGTTGGTAATGAAAGAAGAAGGCGCAACACAGTCTCAGATAGAACAGGATATGACTGAAAACACTTGATCCAGAATTTTGAAACTGGCATTGTAGAGAAATCAGTTCTCGCTGCATCGCTGTTAATAAGTTCAATGAACTCCTCTTGTGCTGTCTCAGGAACATCTTCAACTTTGACTGTGAATGGGCTTCTGGCAAGTGCAAATGGGGTGTCAGGTAGATTTGGAAAGTACGAAGAAATTTCCTCTGCAAGCATGTGCAAGTGTTCTTTCACAGAAATCATCATCGGAATCCTTTTGTCTGGTTCAATGTCATGTTCCTCAAAGAAAGCAGATAAGGTAGGCAACATGTAAGTTTTTCTTTCATCCAAATTTTTTTACCAAAGCTGAAGTTTCGTTTGGAATGATCGGATCTTTTCAGACAAATCGAGGCATGTTGCATTTGGTCCTTGCAGTGATAAATTTAACTCATTCAAGATGGTAAAGATGTCAACCAAGTAAGCTATTTTCTGCAGTTCACTTTTATCACTGAAAAGTGCTTCGAACTGCGGTCTTGCTTTCTGATTAAAAAATGTTTTGAGTTCATCACGAAGCTCAAAAACACGTTTTAAAACTTTTCCTCTTGACAACCATCTCACTTCAGTGTGAAATAGCAGAGTATTGTTCGGCGCATCCAGCTCGTCGCACAGTTGCGAAAACAGTCGACTGTTTAAAGCGCTCGCCTTTATGAAATTTACAGAACTTATGACGCTTTTCATTACTTCTTGTAACTCTTGTGGTAGCGTCTTCGTTGCCAATATTTGCCGATGAATCATACAGTGAGTTCCAATGACTTTTGGTGACTCATTCAGTACCAAACGTTGAAATCCAGATCGACATCCTAGCATGGCTGGAGCACCATCTGTGCAAACACCACAAACCTTTTCCCAAGAGATCTCCTGCTCTTCCAGAAATGAACCAACTGTGTCAAATACATCACGTGCAGTAGTTGTCGTTTAAAGAGGTTTGCAAAAAAGAAACTCATCTTTAAACTCGCCATCATTAACATACCTCACGTAAACCAGTAACTGTGAACAGTTTGCGATGTCTGTAGATTCATCAAGCTGGATACTAAATATTGGAAGTGGAGCAGAAATGGAAATGAAATGGCTTCTCACAGAAGCCTCACACATGTCAGGGTTTTTATAGTCACCCAGCTAGGCCAAACTTAAAGGAAACTGGCACCTTTAAAAGGAGTAAGAACCATTGTACAGAATTTAATTAATTCCTACAGTTTAGGAAAAATAAAAAACAAGAGAAGAACAATTATCACAGGCCCTGCTACCTTTCTAGGGATTGAAAAAATATATGGTAGTTCCTAAAGATTCAGAGGCCAACTTCTTGCCTCAGATAAGGAAGCGTACAGAAAATATAACTGTTTTAATCATAGAGGCCATGCTACAAATAAATGTAAAAGACTGCCCACTGAAGGGGGATGGCAAAGAGATAAGGGTAAAGCACTAACCTGGAATTCTGCAAAATGCAAACAATTGGTAAACGCTGGGAAATATAGGGACCCAAAATCCAGGAGCATGATACAGGTGAAGGAAGAGCCAAGGCTAGAGAGAGAAGATGACCATATGTGAAGGAAGAAAGATAGGTTTTGCTTCAATGTGTTCACGCTTGTTCCTGCTTCCACTCACCCCCCCCCCCCGCAACTGAGTTCTTAAGTCTACTGTCTGCAGCTGTGTCTGACTGGATTTCTTTGCCAGGCTTGGCGACAACATTACCAACAGTGGGGGGGGAGCTAAGTTCCCCCTTCCCCAATTCCAACCCTGGTGGTGATGGTGATGGCAACAGGAGGAGAATCCCAGCCCTGCATCCTCCTCCTTCCTTCCTCTGCTTCTGTGTCATCACACATCATGGCAAAGGAGGCGGCGGCTGGCCGGCTCCCGCTCCGGAGGCCCCTCAAGCCAGGGAGCGGCTCCAGGAGGCCATGCAGCCCCACACTCGCCTCCCCCCGCCCCACCCCACCCGGGTCTCTCGGCTGCCGAGCCGCTCCCAGGGCCGCCTGAGAGCAGTGAGCCCGGCAACACTGCCTCCTGCCCCCCGCCGCCACCCAGCTCCCTCTGCCTTCACCCAGGTACGCCCCCGCTGCCCCCCCGCTACCTGCGCTCATGGCGGCAGCGGGGAAGGCGGCGGATGGCCGGCTCCTGCTCCGGCGGCCCCTCAAGCCAGGGAGCGGCTCGAGCAGGCCATGCAGCCCCACGCTTGCCTCCCCCCACCCCACCCCGCCCGGGTCTCTCGGCTGCCGAGCCACTCCCAGGGCCGCCTGAGAGCAGTGAGCCCGGCAACACTGCCTCCTGCCCCCCACCACCACCCAGCTCCCTCTGCCTTCGCCCAGGGATGCCCCCGCCGCACCCCCACTACCTGCGCTCGTGGCAGTGGTGGGGAAGGCGGCGGTTGGCTGGCTCCCGCTCCGGCAGCCCTTCAAGCCAGGGAGCGGCTCGAGCAGGCCATGCAGCCCCATGCTTGCCTCCCCCCGCCCCACCCCGCCCGTGTCTCTTGGCTGCCGAGCCGCTCCCAGGGCCGCCTGAGAGCAGTGAGCCCGGCAGCACTGCCTCCTGCCCCCCACCGCTGCCCAGTTCCCTCTGCCTTTGCCCAGGGACGGCCCCACAGGGAGCCCTCTCGCCAGCCAGCTGCCTCCCCATTACCTGCGCCCGTGGCGGTGGCGCAGAAGCCGGTGGCTGGCTGGCGAGAGCTCCGTCTCCTGCCCCCCACCGCCTCTATGCTGGCTCCTACCTGCAGCCGCCCAGTCCCCCTCCGCCTTCCACCCGGTTCCACTCGGCCCACCCCGGAGTCGCTGGGAAGCACGGCCTCTACCTACCTCACAGCCAGCCACTCATCCCCCGGTGTCTGTGCTTCGCTCCAGGAGGGAGAAAGAGGAAGGAGTGAGTGCAAGAGCCCACGTGGGCCGTCCACTCCTCCCCTTCTTCCCCGCCTGCCCCGCCTGCCAGCTCCACAGGGAGGGTGGAGGAGGAAAGGATGGCACCAAGGAGGAGGTGGCCAAAGTGAGAAAGCCCGCTGGCGGCGGCGGTGGCGGCGGCGGCGGCGGCGGTGAGGGGGAGCGGCGACCCCCGTGAAAGGGTCATGCGACCCCCCCGGGGGTCGCGACCCCCAGGTTGAGAACCGCTGATGTAGAATTAGGGTGGGCAAAATAAGGCCTGTAGGCTATATGGGGCCCTCGTGACCTCGGCCCCTGAGGTACCTTAGAAGCTCCCTAAAGCCCCCAGGTTCCCCAAAGTTTCTCTTTTTTTGGTGGGCTATTTTCATGCAGGTTTTTTTTGCCCCCAACTACCCCAAATGTACTAAAGTAATAGTGATTGCTTTGACTAGTGCACCAAAGCTCTCTAAACCTCCCCAAAACACAGAAAAAAAGGGGGGAAATCCACCAAAATGGTGGCCAGAAAAGACACTGCCATTTCAGGCAGGCTGAAGCATGCAGATGGAGCTTGTTAGGTTAAGACAGAGTGGCAAAACACCCCCTGCTCCCATCACTGGTGTATAACAAATATAGGCTGCCTTCCACATGCTGTTGACTCTAAGACCTATAAGTCCTATCCACCAGAACCAATGATCTGACATTCTGGGAGTTATAGTTCAAAACATCAGGAGGACACTTGGTTGCTTACTTCTAGTGTAGAAAGTTTGCCCGTTCGCACAAAATTGCCTTTCGTCTCAGTTTGACTTATTCGCCTTTAGCAATGACGTTGCATAGTAAATAAAATGGGTTGTTTAGGAGGATGGTGACAACCTGTTCACTTGATGATCCCCAGTTGAATTGGATTGCTTTGGAAGGAAAAGAAGAAAAGTGAACCAACAACAAAAATGGAGCTGAAGGAGCAGCAGATGGGGAAGCAATAGCAACAAACAGAATAGAATTCAAAGGAAAGGATTCTTATTATATTCTCTTGCATGAATCTGCCTGGGTATTGATATTGACAACTGACTTCTCTGATTCTTGCCCCCTCCTGATAGAAGGTGTGTGATGAGTCAGGATCTTGTCAGTTGTTGTACTCCACATTTTGAATTGCCTCCCCTTATAGGTCGGCCGTGAGCAGAGGTTTCTATTTTCAATGCATGGTACAACTCTTTTTATTTACTCAGACGTTTCAGGTATATTAAGACTGAAACCTTTGGTTCCTGGGAGGGATATTTCTACCACTTTGGAAGTAGATCTCTCAGTTCAAAAATCAAAGCTCGGAGAGTATGTTATGAAAATGTGCCTGCACCAAACACAAATCTGACTGTTTTACTTTTTCTTTTGATGCATGTATTATTGTAATTTTTATTTGTTGCATTTATTTTTTAACATTTATATATGATGTTATTATCTTGTTCTCTAAACTGCCTTGAGAGGGTAATCTATCCTGAAAACCAGTTTAAAAGAACATGAAATAATAATAAACTAATTTAAATGGTATATTCCCACAATTTATCAGGTGGCTCTGGGGCCTGATGTGGCTGCTTTGAGGACAAATTTTGGGCAAAAAGGGGGGATGCAAATAAAGATTATAATAATAATTATAAGGGACTGTAGGATATTAACCATGGTGTCTAGGAAATTCTGGGAGCTAGATGTGGACTTGTGAAATTATGTGACATCTAGAAGGAACACAAAGTCAACTCAGCCTTGTAGACTGTCAATATACCTGCACTTCTAAGTCTGTTAACAAAAAAACAGGAACATATGTCATTAACATATTGTTACCACTTAATAAAGTTCAATACAATTTTAGAAAAGAGAGAAAAAGAACTTTTCCAACCTCTTATAGGGTGGAAAAGTTGATCTACTTGTAGAGACACTTTGTCAGCAGTGTGACACTTAACAGCCTAAAGAAGCCAACAATGCATCAGTGGAAAATTCCTCAGTGTCAGTGTCCCATAGGAGGTGTCCCACTGGAACTGGGGTCCTAAAATTGAATGTTCTTTGATCAGATTCTCAGCTTAGATGCAATCCATGGCATCTCTAGACCCTCTCATTTCCCATCATGCACAAAAGAAGGCCAAGAACCAGGTGTGCCTACAGAAGACATAGTTAATTTCAAGACCAACAGTGTTTGTGCAGGAAACGCCCCCAATCTAGTCTGTAACAAGTAGCGGAATGCAGGAAATGGTGCCAACTCTGCTGTAGATCCCCTTTGCCAAAAAAATAAAAAAAAATAAATAAAAAAAAATCTGGTAACATTCTACTGACCATTTACTACTTACAATTGTTGTTGTACTGTGAATGTTAATGTTTTTTTTCTTTTTTAAAAAAGTACCCCTCTGGAATTTTTACTAATGCAAACTGTCTAGGTCTCTTTCCACAGCTTACCTCTGTCCCAGCAGTGTCCAGTGATGATGGTAGTAGCGGCTTTCCTGGGAGAGTGCTCCTCTCCGCATTGGCTGTCTCCAGAAATCAGGAAGGGCAATGGCCATGCCTCTTCCTGCTGCAGCATCACATCTGGTACTATCCCAAGCTGCTCTGGGGCACAAAGTGCAGCCATTGTGCTTCCAGGACCTCCACAAGCAAGGTAAGTGGTGGGCACACAGTGAGAGGGCAGCGTGATCGCTGATCATCAACAGGGAAAACCCGTCAATGATTTGCAGTGCAATCAGACTGCTTGGGGACAGGATAAGGACAGGGCCTTGATGATATCATGCATAAGCATCGTTCTGGCCCCGTCTTTCTCCTGTCCCCATGGTAGGTTGGCTGCATTGCATGGAAAGGCTGTTGGAAATTTTTGTTAAGACTAAAGTGTGCTATTTTTTTTTAAATAGGTGTACCTTAGATAATGAAATAAGTATGTTCCTGTGTATTACTTCTTTAACAGAAACTTTTGCACCAGAGGCAGAAATAACAAGGGTTTTGTAGCCTAAATCTAGAATTTTGCATTTGTTTTTGTTGAATTGCATTTTATCAATTTCAGCCCAGTTTTCTAGTTTATCAAGGTCATTTTGAATTCTGTTCCTATCTTCCAATGTGTTAGCTACTACCTTTAGTTTTGTATCAACTGCAAATTTGATAAGGATTTCCTCCACCCCATCATCTAAATAACTAATAAAAATATTGAAGAGCATCACCTCCCAGGACAGAACCCTGTAGCACTCCACTTGAGGACTCCTTCCAATGTGAAGCACAGTCACTGACGACAACTCTTTGAGCACAGTTTTACAACCACTTATGATATTCCATATTTAGTTAGTTGGTTAATCAAAATATCATGGGGGATCTAATCAAATGCTTTGCTGAAATCCAAATAAATGACATCCACAGCATTCCCACCACCTACTAAACTAGGGACCCAATACAAAAAAAAATAAGGTTAGTTTAGCTAAATTTGTTCTGGACAAAGACATGCTGGCTTCTACAAATAGACTTGATTTCCAGGCAGGATGGTGAACTGACATTTCTTGCTGGATCTCAGCAGCAAGCAGAGCTTTCATGGTACAAGTGCAGGCCAGAGAGATCTTCAGATGATGAAATTCACTCCAGATTAATGGGGGAGAAAAGGAATCACCCATGAGAGTCTGGTACTCATGTTTACTCATGAATAAATGTGGGATGAATGAGGAGGGACAGAAGGAGTTACATTTTCCCCTTGCCGCAGAATTCAGCTGTTCGGATCTGAGAGACACTAAGGCCATTTCCACACAGGGTAAGTAAAACGGTACAGGGCATCCTCCATGGAGGACGTCTGCACCTTGGAGCAGACTGGGTCTGGACTACTTACCATAGAGCCGCACCTCAGTCCACTCTGGAACGACCTCAAGTGGTTCTCCAGCATGTTTTTGAAAGACCTGATTTTTCTGGTCTTTCAAAATGCTGGCGCACGCAGTGCAAATTCTGCGATCTGTGGAGGGTGGGCTTTAGGCTGGTGAGCTTCAGCAGTTGGTCGAGAACCACAACCAACCGGAAGTCACCATTTTGGACACCAGAGCAGTGCGGATATATGACCACACACTGCTCTGCCTCACCCCGGACCGGACCGGACTGCCAGAAGTGGCAGGGAGCGATTCCCTCACCGTGTGCAGAAATGGCCTAAGTTAGAACTTGCTTTCTTAAATTTATAAATAAAACCTTGGGATCATAGAAGTGAAAAATTCTTCTGATTAATATGATCAAATGGAAAGCCTTGTAATGTTGCCTTTTTTCTGCAACTAAGAACTGAGTAAGTGTGTTTACCCTACAAGATGGAATTTAAATAAAAGTATTGGAGGTTAATATACTTACAGAGATATAACAAACAAGTTAAGAGGATGCATTTTTGTGGGTGGATTTGATGTAATGAATGATGATGAGAAATGTGGGGCTAATCTGGAAATGATGAATAGTGAAAACTCTATGGATAAATACATTCAAGTTGATTCAATGGAAGGATTAGTTTGTAAAACTTAGGAGAAGAAGGTCCACATAGTACTGGACTGTAAAATGGGAATTACAGAGCATGGGGGGAGGGGGAGGCTAATCTGGACTTTATGTCCAAGAAATTTATACTGATAGAAAAACAAGTTCAGGATGATTTAATTAAAGAATTGGCCTTTAAGACTGAGGAATAATGGGACAGTAAGATTAAAAAGGGAATAACTCTGTTTCAAGATAATTCTTTCAAAGCAGAAAATAGGAAGAAGATAGAAATAATAAGATTAAAGAATCTGAGAAGACTGGGTGAGTGAAGGCTATGGTTAGGACAAAGAAAGAGGAAAGCAAAAGTTACATTTAAAATGAACTATGGCAGAATGAGGCTATGAAATGTGGTTACATATATAGGACAGTGAGAATTGGATATGAACTTGAAAAGAATTTTATACAATGAAATTTGATAGAAATGTTGGTGTTTAAATAGAATGGAAATTTTAGAGTTATAAGAGAGTATAAGAAAGTATAACTATAGAAAGGATTTAATGATGCTATGTAACATGCAAGAGAGTTAGAGCTATAGCAGTTCTATGTAATTTAGTTGGTAAGTTTTATCAAAAGTGAGAATACGGAATACTAGTTATAGTGATCTAAAATGAAGTAATGGCTTAGATGTTTTATAGGGTTATAGAATGAAACTGATTAACATTTTAGTACTAAATATGTCAACCTTGGGAAGAAGGAAAACATTTGGGCCAATGGAGAAATAATGTAACAGGGGATGTAAAAAAGAGATCTGTTGGATTTTTATTTAGAGAGCCTTGAATACCATTGAGATGAAAAAAGGAAATAATCTTTTTCTTTATTCTCTAACCTTTTCCTTTTCCTTTTCTTTCATTCACCTGCAGCATCTTTCTGTCTATGTGTGGTCCGCTATCTTTCACTGGTAAAATGGGCAAGAATACTACCTGTGCCTCTAAGGTGATCTGCTCAAAAGTATTCCTTGCAGTGTCCTTGGTGCCCACATGAATCAGAAGAAAGGGGTACTGTTCTGTATTCTTTGTGGCCCTTTCCACGCAAGATGACAGAAACGTCTCAGGGTGTTGTAGAAGCAGAGTTTATGGCTGTGTTTCTGCGACATGGCATTCCGCACCATCCTCTGCTTAAGGCGGTGAAGACTGCTTTCTCGTTCTGCACTACAGCGTTTGTCACCACTACCATGCTCCGCCTGTGGCACACCCCAGCCCATTTCATTGGATCTCTTTTTTTTTTTTTTCAAAATCTTGGGAAGGATGTCCCTACGGAGACACAACGTCATGTGTGCTGAGCTGGGCCTGCCCTGAACCTGCCCATTCCTGCGAGAATGCACTTCAATTGTTCCACATATAGTTGTAGAAATGTAGTAGAAGTGGTCTTAGGAAGTGAAAACACATTTTTTACATTGCTCAAATACAACACTTTAGCAACATGCAAAGGTGCACCAGCAACTTAACATCAACTTAATAGCAATGACGTTGGGCTGATGCACACCTCCTCAAACCATCACAGCTACGCAGTGACTACACCATGCGGAAAGGGCAACTTGTCAGTGACATCCTGGATATGCACACTAGGAAGATAGCACCTTCTGATTAGTCTTGTCCAGCTGGCACACAGTTCTCGCCAGATCCCTGAACAATGAATCCCCTACCACCAGCCCCTTTCCTTTCTTCTTGCTGCAGTTGGTGGTTAGGTTGGCTCCTTCCATGACATGACGTGTTTCTTGCTGCTGGTATCCTACTTGCACCTCTCCACCACCATTATCCTCAGCAAGATGTAGGAAGTGATCGTATAAGTGGGGTGGTGCTGAACCCCTTGTGCATGATCTGCTCTTGCACAAGGAGTTCCTTGGTGTTACAGCCCTCTTCATTTTTATTGGCAGTTTCTTTCTGTTGGTTCTGTAGGATCAATTCCTTTGCCTTCGTTCTACCCAGGAATCCATCCAGGTCTAGGATACATTGAAGAGTTTCACAAAGTAGCTGTAGTGCATTGACCTTCTCTTCCAAGAAAGCCATCAGTTTGCACTTGCTGCAAGTGTAATCAGTGAGGTTTTCTGGCAAGAAGACAAACATTGCACACACATCACAGCACACAATGACAGATCCTCCATCTGTGTGGTAATTTTTTCATCTTTTCCAGACTGTAATAATTCTTACTGATATGATTGCATGTGCCACAGTTCGCATGCTGCTGGCCCTCAGAAACCAAGCTTGAAAGAGTGAGGCAACAGTTATATAGAGCTTGTGGCTGCTAGCTCTGCCCCGTTACCCCAAAAGCATGGGATCTCATGCAGTCCTATATCAGAAACTGCAATTAAAATGTAAAATGGGGAATTAATCAACTCAAATTAGAAATATTGCAAGAGCAGAGGACCTTTTCACCTTTATTTACCAGGTCACTGCAAAAGAGACCAGTCATAAAACTTATAGTGCAATTTAAATGTGCTTTATTGGGGGAAAATATACATACACACACACACACAAATAGACACACACACAAGTAATCACACAAGGCTAACTGAAAATAAAGAATGGAAAAATGAATAGCAGAGGTAGAAGGGAATACGCTATATTTACCATCTAGAGAGAAGCAGAGAAGTGGTGATGTGACTTGGACTGATGTCCAGAGTCAAAAACAGAGAGTAATAAGGAGGACCCCTGAAATTGAAGTGCTGTATGGAAGACCCAAAATTAGGGTCTCTTTATACTCAAAAATCTGCCCTTGAGGTGTGATTTTCTGCTTGGACAACAAAGGATTTCCAGGATGGACAAAAAGTGACATGATGGATTAATGGTTCTAATGTGTGAAGGAAACATGTTGATGGGTTTAGCATGTATATGACAAAGGCTTTGATGGCTGTTTGATCAGAGATCAGGAAGGAGTCACAGGTGAGAGAATGATGAAAATATGGATTTGTTTGAAATCTTCCTGTTTTCCTGAACCAGCGTTGTCAAACAAGCAAGATTCTTTGTTTTTGGAACTTGTGACACATAGGTGCCAGATCAAGGTTTTAGGGCTTTGCCTTCTGTAGGATATACAAATCACAGAGGGTTTTGCTCTTCTCAGTGATGGCTCATTTCTTATTGAAAGAGCCATTAAATCAGACCCAGCCATGCTTGGGGTCACCCTGACCTGTTTTTCCAATCAGAGTTCTTTCTCCACATGGCTTTATATTTTTATGATTTATATTTTATTCCAATTAAACATATATGCCAATTAATATATCTTGCCAATAAAACAATATCAGAGCAGTGGAGTTACACTCGCAAACAAGTCAGTGACTCAGCAGAAGCCATACCCACTTAGAGCTTGTGTTTAGAGAGAGCACACAACCAAAAACAGACAAAGCCTTCGAAAAAAAGAAAGAAAGAAAGAAAGAAAGAAAGAAAGAAAGAAAGAAAGAAAGAAAGGGAAGGGGAAGGGGAAGGGGAAGGGGAAGGGAAGGGAAAAAGAAACGCGGTCAAAGAATCAAGGATGACCCCCAAAACACAACCTATCTTCTGTTCTTTCCTCAGACACTCGATAAAGTCTCCCCATTCAAGTTTTATTGAATTGCTTATTACAGACCTGCTTCTGGAATCCAACAGCAAAAGTTTGTGTTTCTGTATCCCTCATTTAACATCCTCTATCTTCCTATGATGCTTAAAAAATCTAGCTGCACAGAGGAAAAGGGGGAAAGGAAGGCTGAGCAGGTATTAAAAGACTCTGCAAAAAGAAACTTCTTTCTAAGAGGTTTTGTTAACTGAGGTATGCCTGTAAACCAATATGAATAAGTACATATTAGCCCAACAGCATGTAATTTTCCATGGGAAAGAGCATCAGTGGAAATCCCCTTCTCTTTGTGTTCCTTATCTAAAGAGCCACATTTTGTATCCAACCAGCCTGGCTGCCTTCACCAGTGGTCCTGTCTTTTTTGTATATGGCAATTAACATCCCCATTTATATGTTAATAGTGTAATGTATGAATACAGTCTTTCTACCTTTCATTCTAAAAATAATCTCAACATTATTCTTTTACAATGTTGCCTTGAAGTAGCCAAGAAACTTTCCCTCCTACAATATTTAGCAACTTTTAAAACTATTTTTAGTCATAGCAATTAATTTCAAAAAGGACACACTGCATTGGTTTTTTGCACATACAGTTTTCAAATTAGAATTTGTCATTCACTTGATTCATGTGATGAAACCTGACCTCTTTAATTGGATGAAATGGTCTTTTTCTCCCACGCCTCTCCTGAAGAAGAGCTACCATGCATCATGCACTATGCTTATAACAGGCATTATTCACTGGCAAATATCATTCTGTGACTACAGGCTGAAGACCTCTACTTCATCGCCCAAAACTCAGAAGCCTATCAGTACTGCTAGATAAAAAGTGGGGGCAAATGACATGAAAGTAAATATAGGCTAGAATCATGTAGGTGACATATGCCACTGTATGCCACAATTATGCTAGCCTGTGTACTTTCAGAGGTGTTGTGGAAGGACATGTCCAGTACCATCTTGCCCCAATTTCACAACAGCAGCTGCAGATTTCCAGTAGCAACTTCATATATATGGCTATTGACTGGCTGCAAGGATGCACAGGACAAGGTTTGGTTGGCTTCATGGACCAAGGGAATAAGGACCAACTTTATGGTCAGGGCAGAGGCTACTCTATTCTCCCCAGAAGTGCAAAGGTAATGAGCCTTTGAAAGGAGCTGCACTTGTGAGCCCCCTCCTCTGGCTGCCAATGCAGAAATGGGGATGAAGGAGCAACCTAGCTCCCTTGCTAGCAGAGACTATTCTGGCAGACAGTGCTTACTGGCTATGTAAGTTTTATTAATTACTTGGGATACTTTCACACTAGGTTCAATTGTAATACTCTGATATCCCTTTAACTGCCGTGGCTGTACCCTATAGAATTTCTAATTTGCTGGGGGTAGTAGAGGTCTCAAGAAGAGAATTATAAACTACCCACTACAAATGCCATGTTTTCATAGGACAAAGCCATGGCAGTTAAAGTGGCATCAAAGTGCTATAACTGTGGAGTGTGAGGAAGAATAAAAGATGGTGTACCCAACGGTTGTCGCTTCGCACAGCTGCAAAGAGGACGATCGGCAAGCGAGATCGGGAGCCCGTTTCTGAGTTGATGAAATGGGACAAATAATTCCTTTGGGAAAGGGGATTTGGAGGGGCTCAGTGCAAGACCGATTCCAGCAGTCAGTACCCAAGAAAATAGGACCTTCGGAATGGGGCTTGGGCACAGACAATGCTGATGGGGTCAAAGAGCCGCCATACCTTGCTTAGCTACTGGGAAGCAGGATTAGCTTTGCTGTTGTTATGAAGAACAAATAGAGGGAACATTTAACAAGTAAGTTGATATTTACTGAACCTCAAGAAGAAAGAGAGATTTACCTTCTTGATATGATCACTTTGGACTAATAAGATTCAAAAGGAAAATAGTTTTGAATTACCAGGACTCAGTCAGAGTTGGACAGGCTGTAAATTCTGCATTGACACTTTTAAGTGGCATACCAAAATACGAATTAATGTGATATAAGCTTACGTTTCCTGGTTGAAGAATTAGAGGAATTTGTTGTAAAGGACATTTAGAACCTTCTTCTTGTCCCAATGTTTGAGACACTGATATAACTCATTCTTTGGAAGATTTTTGTTTCGCTTGTCTCGTCATCGCAGAAACGCAGGGTACAACCTATATTGGACTATATTGAATTACTAAATTTAAATAAATAGAGAAGTATGAAGGTAAAGAGAATACAGATTGGAAGTGGGTCGAGAAAACTAGAAACAGAGTCGCTGGAAGAAAGATGTGCAAGTACAGAGGAGCGAGTACACTGATCGAGATGAAAAAAAGGTGGACTGACTTAGGACATTGGAGGGAGAGAGGGAAATAGAGACTTTGGGGATAAACTTTGCAGAAGAACAAGAGAAATTGTTGGAGTAGAGAGACTGCTGCTCTTGAGTGCAGCCGAGGAAGTTGGAGACATCGGAGAGCTAGAGAAATAGAGATGTCAGAATATAAAGGTTGTGGCAGATGTAAAGGGGGGAAGAAAGAAGGTGGTGGTAACATAGACACAGCTATTTAAGAGTATTAAGGTTTTTTCCTACCCTCTTTACCATTTATTATTTGTTGGACTAATATAATATATTATGCTATGAATGGATACCAGATGAGCTTTGAATGAACTTTGAATTAATTTGATTGAAGCTTAAAATACTTAAAATATTGATGTGCTAAATCACTGTACTATAGAATTTATTTCTAATAGGAACTGCAAACCGTGAATTACAAATTGGAAGAATTAATTCTGTAAGGGACCTAACGTATTAAGTGGTTAGGTAACTTAAACAAAAGTTTTACTGTGATAGCATACTGACTTAATAGACTAATAATCTATTTCTCCTAATCTCTCTTTCCTACTGTGTATCTTCTCTCTACACAATACAGCTGTACTGTCGTGTTGATACTAACTGATATTATTCAAGGTCAGGATATTACAAAGTATTGCTAGACTTTTTGTTTACTCAGCACAGCAGGATGATAATACCTAGGTGGAATCCTCAGATTTAACCCTGTGGACACAGGTTTGGAATTGGAACTGAGCCTGATAAAGGTAATCTCACAGCACCACCTACTAGAAATCTGTTGTTAATATAATTTAAAAAGGAGAGGAAAAAGAAGAAAAAGGGGAAAAGGGAGAAAGAGAGGAAAGGAGGCAGAAGTCTAGGGATGATATCCGAAAAGCATTTAAATATTTGAGTAACTTAATTTAAGTAAATAATTGATATAGTTATATTTACTTATTTAACCCAATATAATTAATCTAACTTCTTCACTTTACATATAAGATTTAAATACAGACAATAATAATTTAATAAGTAGGAATTAAGGTTTTAATATTAAATATCTGAATTAGTAAGTAATAATACTGAGAGAATCTAGAACCTAGGAAATTAGAGTACATAACCATGATGGCGGCAGAACGAAGAAAAGGGGTTCAATCACAAGCTCACACCCTAACGCAAAGAAGATAGTCAGGAGAAAATGAGCCCTGCCAACTATTTTTAGATGAAGTTAAAAAGAAAAGAGCAGATATGTGCTCAGAAATGAAGGATCTCTCATCTGAAGTAAAGAAAGAAGTGAAAGAAGTGAAGAAAGAGATGGAGAATCTCACACACAGACTGGATATAGTGACAAAGCATATAAGAAATATGAATGAAAGAATAGATGATGTATAAGACAAAACAAGGAGTTTGGAAAAATGAACTGGAGACTTAGAATCAATTGTGGAACAAACCGAAATGAAGAATACACTGTCTGAAATAAAATATAGAGAAAAATATGTGAAAATAAGAGGTCTGGAAGAAAAGAAGGAGAAAGATCTGTATTCTAGTACCGGCAAAATTCTTAGATTGGCCTATGGAGCAGATGGACATGGAGGTGGACTGCATCTTCAGAATAAACTCACTAATTTCACAAAGAAAGGAAAGTTCCCAGAGATATTGTGATTTACTTTGTAAGAGGACGCATGAAGGAGTTTATACAGCTAAGCTACACAAATAAGTTGATTATTGAAGGTACAGAATTGAAAGTGTTTAAGGACATGCCATCACAGGTCCTAAAAAGAAGAAGAGAGTACTCCTTCTTAACACAAGTTTTGAAGAAACATTGGATACCCTATAGATGGGATGAGATTGAAGGTGTCATTTTTACACATAATCAGAAACGACATGTAATAAATTCTGTAATGAAGACAGAAGACTTTTTGAGGAAAGTTAAAGAAGATCAAAAGAAGACTTATGGAAAGGACCAGATGAATGCAGAGAAAGACGAGAAGCTGACAGGAAAAGAATTGAAAAAAGATAGGGACAGACAGCAAAAATCAGCACCAACAATGACAGTAAATCCCTGAGAAAGCTATATACAAAAAGAAGGGCAAGAACAGGAACAAGAAGAAACAGAACAGGAAGAGTTAGAAGAGGGCACTTCATCAGAGTTAGAAACAGTAGAATAGATTAAAAGTAATTTAATATGAAGCTAAACCTATTATCCTGGAACATTAGAGGTATAAATTTAGTATCTAAAAGGAAAAGAATTTTTCATTATCTTGAGAAGCAAAAATGTGACATTTATTATATCCAAGAAACTCATATATCTAGTAAAGATGTAAAAATATTAAATAATTCTAAACTAGGGAATATCTTTTTGGCTGCAGCAGAAAAGAAAAAAAGAGGAGTTTCAATTTATGTAAATCAAAAGTATATACAAAAGAAGTCTTAAAAGATCCCCAAGGTAGATACATAGGGGTAGAAACAAAGGTTCTTAATGCAAAAGTTCTATTTGTAGGAATCTATGGCCTTTAGACAATAAAAAAGAATTTTATGAGAAACTCCTGCAAAAAATTAGGGCTATCAAATATCAAGAAATCATTATTATGGAAGACTGGAATGGAGTAGTAAACCCTGACTTGGATAGAACTACAAATCAGAAACAGAAGAAAAAGAAAGGAAGACTCCTAAATCTTTTTTTGAACTAACTGATAATTTGATGTTATCAGACATATGGAGAAATCTATATGGGGATCAGAAAGAATTTACCTATTGCTCAGAATGCCATAAAACATGGTCCAGAATTGATATGATCTGGGCCACTAAAACATTAAACAAGAAAATTCAAAAGATGGAAGTTCTCCCAAAGGTTATATCAGATCATAGTCCATTAGTATTAATCTTAGAAGATAAAAAACAAGAATATAGATGGAGACTGAATGAAAGTTTATTGAAGGATGATAAAATAATTGAGAAGGGTAAGGAAATTTTAGAAAAATATTTTTCAGAGAATTTAAATAATGAAGTCCCTACAGTAACTCTATGGGAAGCTGGCAAAGCTGTCATGCGAGGCTTTTTCATCTAGCAAGAAATGAAATTAAGAAGAGAAAGTGTGAAAAATCTCTCATAAACATTATGTGTTGCTAAGTAATACTTTTACTGTCCTTTCAATTGGCTACCTGTTTGTATTTCTGACAGGTGGGTTAGAATGACTTTGCAGTCAGAGTGCATTGGCACAGTAACTAGTTTTTGCTACTACTCAGACTCCAAAATCTTGTCAGCATCCTTCAATAGCTGTTGGACCCCTGTGCCCCATGAGGGCTCACTTCTGGCAGCATCTTGCTATTTAATTTCCCACCATTGGCATTTCTAAGATATTGTGTGAGAATTAAAATGGCTGTTACTCAGTGCTAATTTGAAGAACCATTCTATCTTTGGAAACCCATTAGAGGAGCCACAGGCCTAGAATAGTGCTCTCCAGAAGTTGCTATGCACTCTGAAGTTGGAAGCTGGCTTTGCTATATATTATTCCCTGATAATCCTAAAACTTCTGTCTCCCTGTTTGGAGCTTGAGAACTCATAGAAAAAAAAAATACTAATGCAAAGTTGATGACAACACAGGTAGAGGTAAGTAGAATTTCTGCATTCCATTCTTGAAATTTTAATCAGAACAGAGAAGTGTCGCCTTCTGAATGCAGCCATCTGAAGCAATTATAATGCCTCTGTTTAAGAATTGAGAAAATCCAAGATATATAAACAGACTTTCTCTACATAAAGGGTAATCTAGCACAATCTGGTATCTACTGAATCTTGGAATACGATTCCCATAATGACAGGGCGTTATTTTTCCCAGACTGATGTAGTAGTTCCTAATCTGATAAAGTGCCCTGTCCTTACCACACAGCTCTACCTTCCCACCTCATGACACCACCTTTGCATAAAAGGGTAAAGGTTTTAAATATTTGTTTAGAACTACTTAATTTTATGTTAGCATGTTTTCTGTGTTACTTATCACTGTAGACAACTCAGGAAAAGTCAGATTTACCAGGATGAACTGTAATATTTATTAAAATAACAATAAGAATAAGATAGTGTGAGTTCATATGCAGTTTAATGTTGATACATTTCTTCAGCGCACTTTTCAGACTGTATTCACAGTTAACTCCCTACTCAGAAACAGTTCAATCATGTCTTCAGACTTTCACAAAAGGCACAATTATCAAACAACAGCACTTATGGCTAAACTTCCACCAGAGGCTTAACCCCCCAAAATAGGTCACACTCTCTGACTAGATCCTACCAGTGATCAGTTACTCTTCTGCCTCTCACTAGGCTTCCACTGAGCACTAAAACTCCCAAAACAACCACATTCTCTGGCTCACTAAGGGACTCTATTTCCTAGCTCCTTGCTAGACTCTCACTGGAACTTGGGTTTATATACCTTTTTGTCTAAACTATAAACTCCTCCCACACATTACTGGGCTGCATTTGACCCCTGAGGTGCTATTTTGGATGCCTAGCAAACTGCTTTCAAGCTCTACTGGCACTCCAAATAGCCAAAGCCCCAGAAATTTGACGCATTCTCTGTAACCATTGGTCTGGCATGCCTGAGGATAAGTCTGGCATGTCTCACCAGTTTAAGAAAGGTTGCAGTAAGACATCTCCATGTTCAATTTGCACAGGAGACAGTAAAAGGAAAATGTCTCTCAAATACTGTTTAAAAACCTACATGTCCAAATGCAAACATAGGTTAGTATGTGGAAAGCAGGCATTCTAGCACTCCCTTCATGCATTCATTGAAGATGTCTGTCATATATGATCAGACTTGTTGCAAACACTGAAGGAAATAGAAACATGGATTAGAATTACATTTAATCTGATCCATCAGAGTTCCTCATAATTCTCAAGTCAGGTTCTGCCTATAAAGGTACCAACAAGAATTTCATGCTTATGTGGTCTCACACTTGGAATTCAGTAAGGTGGGCACAAGTATATAAGTGGGATGTTATAGCCCAAGGTATAGAAACTGTGGCTCTTCAGGTGTTGGACTGCAATGCCCTAGCCAGTGTGGACAGTGGTCAGAAATGAGTGTGAGGACAGTCCAATACCACATGGAGGGTGATCAGGTGGTCCACCCCAATTAACTCATGCTTCTTTATTGGTAAGAACCAATATTTTGGAAAGATCAAGATTTATCAAGGGAAACAAAGACCTTCTCTGTTGGTAACTAATGCTACGATAAAGGGGATTTTGCCAAAGGAGCTAATCCCACTCTCTCTTTTATTTTCATGATTGGGAGTTTTAAAGCTTGTGGAGTGCTAGTCATCTTTTTCTTCTTCTTCTTCTTTCTCTCTCTCCCTCTCATTCTGTCTGAAGGACAATTTCTCCTGGCAGCAAGTGAAGCTTTTATTCTGTTTTTAATCTTTAATGTTGGTTAAAAAGTAATAATGCATCTTTATGACGTGGATTATGGTGATAAATATTTCAAGGAGTTGCATAAATCTGCCATGTCACAGAGATGCAAAGTGGTGAAGGATGATACCTAACTTGAAAGGCGAACATTTCCCTTTTGAAAAGGATCAAAGGGAAGACCGTCATGCCTATCTACCCCAGTTATCTCCTTTTGCATATCACTTCACTATCTAGATGCTTACCTACAGGGGCACCAGCAATCTGCTTGGCTATGAACATGTTAGAGAGCTCTGAATGTACCTGTCAGCTGTGGAGTCTTTTAAAGGCTGGTTCCCACAGGTGTGCTGTGAATCATCTGATGGATACAATATCGAGCACTGACTTTTCACATGTAAGTTACCCAGCATAACAGATAGATATATCACATTACATTACTTATAGCATAATACGTTTTTGCATTCCTCAAGACATGGCCAAATACCACATCATTTACTCTCTATGGATTGAAACCCTATTTAAATAGTTGAGAGGGAAAATGAGAAAAGTGACTTTCAAGTGTCCAAAAGCCCCAACAAGAAGAATCCTCCTCAATTTCCATTCTCATCCCACCCCCAGGTCCTCAGACAGACAACTGGATTACTCTTACCCACCCACCTGATACCCATTTTCTCTTCTCCAAGATAATGGGGAGAGTTCAGTGAGGAGGATTGCCATCATGACTTCTGTGCTAATAGCCAGTGCATGACAATGGCATCTGCATCGCCAGGAACTAAATATCAGAACACAGGTGCTGAGGCTTCCTAATCTTTGCCTGTCTTCCCCATCATCACCCAAGTAGTGTTGTGCAGTGGTATACAGGACAGGAACTTGGAAGGCTATAGCCTGTGATGCTCACCTGGATTCCCCTGTGCAGTGTAATGCGAGGAGCAAGTGAGTGGGCACCAGAAGACAATCCTGGAAGATGACAACTTCCTAATTGTCACGTGGCTCTTCCACAACCCTCCTGATGTCATGCACGTTGAGAGAGGAGATGAGGCTGGGAGTGGATCCTGGAATCTATAGCCTCACGATCCTCACCTGGTTTTCCTCCACTCTTCCAAAGTCATGTGGGGGCAGGTGGAAGGGAGCCCCTCCCATTGCTGTAGATTTTCTCCTCCCAAAAGACCTCTTTAAAACTGCATTATTTTCAAATACCTCTGGCTGTGATGATAAAATTGGTTGAATTATGTGTTCCCACTTGCAGGAACAAATAGTTTAGCACAGCACATTTGAACGGTACAGTTTATATTTATTTGGTTGCCTATATTTGTATATCGATAGTTTTGATACAAGGATCCTGAAATAAGTGTACAATAAAACCATATTAAACCAGAACTAGATCTTGGAAAGTTATTTTGGGCTTAGGGATTGTGAGAAGTGTAATCCAAAAAATGAAATTTTCCAAGTTCCAAGCTAAACAAAAATGTGCTGCAATCCTTTCTCTTATATTACAAAAAGTAGCAACATGCATTAATTACTTCAATATGAAAAATTATACCACTTTAGGTTAAAGAATGGAAGCATAATGATGACAAGTTTCAGAGAGTTAGTAGCTTTAATGACATGGTACCACTAGGCTGGAGATCCCATCCCATTAACTGTGTATGTGTGTGTGGGAGCGTTTAAACTATCCATCAAGTTATTGCATTTTCATGAATAGAAACAAGTATAAACACATATAAATAAAATGAGCATGGGATAAACAATGTTTGTGTTGGGGTGCGTGTATGTCTATGCCTTAGAGTTACTGATTGGCCCCATGAATTGGCAATGGTTGGCAAGGAGTACTCAGAGGTGGTTTTACCAGCTCCTTCCTCTGAAGTATATGTGTGCCAAAGTTGTTTTAATTAGCTCTTTTTCTACTATTCCCCTCACTTTCCCATCCCAACCCTTCCCTACCTTTTTTCCCCTCATTGCCCAGCATTTGTTATTGAAACCAACACACCTTCAGCTGTCTGCCAAGAATTGCTCCATTGTATCATTTACTGTATAACTTACTATTATACTATGTAAGTTGCTAATAAAAATATGATTTATAAAAATAATGGACTGGCTTAAGGGCAACTAAGATCCTGTGGAATCCTGGGATTTGTAGTTTACTGAGGCCAGAGCTAAGGATTACAAATGCCCCTCCCTAAACTACAAATCCCAGGGTTCCACAGAATGTTGACTGTGGAATAATAGTACTGTAAAAGTGTAGTGCAGAAATAGCCCTAGACTTAAGTCTAAAAGAGTTTATGCTACTAACTTCTTTCTCTCTGTTAGTGTTGAAGGTGCTACAAGATCCCTTTCCAGTATGGTACTAGTTCACCTGATATAGCACCATTCTATGGAATTCTGGGACGTTTTCACTGAGGAACATACACTTTTCTGGTAGAGAGATCTGGTGCCCTAGTTCAGTGCAATACAGTAGATCTGACTAGCAAAGAGTTCTGAGTAATTTTCAAAATTACAGGTCCCAGGTGGACTGGAGATATAAATCTCCACTTCCTTTGTTCTCATGTGAATATTTTTGCCCTGTTGGTTGTGATTATGAGAGTTTTGGCATGTTCTTCAATGTTTTTTTTTTTTGGGCCTTCTTTTTTCTTTGTGTGGGTATATGTGTGTGTGTGCATGTGTGTGCATGCGTGCATGCATGCACACACAAAGAGGATCGGCTGGCATTCTTTTACTGAGTTATACAGATGTAAGTACAGCTTACATCTATGTAAGTCATGCTTTTGATCATTGTGGAGGTTGAAATTCTGTACTAGCCTCCTACAATGACCAAACTTCTCCTCAAAATCCACCTTTTATTTGCTGCATTTCTCAACATGGTCATTTATTGACCTTTAGACAGCAAAGGATGATACAGAAGCATCCAGCTATGTTCTCATAGCAGGACATACAGCACCCTCTGGGACCACTGATGGACTCCGGGGGCATTCTGGAGGATGTTCATGATTGTAAATCCAGTTATATTCCTTCTCTGACAAACTTTTTCACTCTCCACTAGCCAGTAAATGGCCCTGATGATGTAGCTGCAGTAGATAAAAGGTGACTGAGGTGCTACACTACAAAAGATGATCCTCTGCAAAAGTACTTTTCTGGTGACTCTGTCTCTAGAGATAATTTCCCTTTATGGGTCCAACTACCAAAACAGCTTTTCCTGGGGAAGGCAATGAAATAGTGGTTCTCAGTGGAACCCCAAAAAGCAGCTCACCAATAGCTTTTAGTTGCCTGAAAAAAAAAACACTTAAAAAGAAAAGAAGAAAGAAACAGATTTTATTTATAAAAAGCAGCCCTTTGTCCAAGGACTGTGGCATTTTTCCACCATTGTTTTCTCCTACCATTGAGGCTTTGAGCAATATTATGTTGTTGGATATTAACTAGCTAAGGCCCTTTTCTCACATGAGGGAGGGCGAAACGGGGCAGTGCACTTAGGGGCGGAGCTTACCTGCTTGCGTTTTGCTCCATCCCTGCTCCGTCCCTGCAGGGAACGCGGTTCCGCCGCTTCACACGCTGCCGAATTTCGGAGGTGCTCGGCGGCGTTCCACAGCACTCAAAATGGCGGCTGGCAGCTTCCGGTGGCGCTCCACCAATCAGGGCAGCGCATCAGCCGGAAGCCCGCCCCCGGGCAGATCTGCAGAGACATGCTACCGCATCTCTGCAGATTCTCACCGGGAGCTGCCATGGATTAGTGTGGGCAAGTTTGATAAAAACCACCTGGGAAGGTGGTTTTTAAAAAACTCACAGCGCCACCCCTGAAGCTGCGCTAGAGCGGTTGGAGGTGTGGCACCTCACCTTTTCCAACCACGCTAGCTCATCTCGCGATGTGAACGACATCTGTCTCCGGTGTCGCACCATGGGGTTTTACCCCTGTGTGAAAATGTCCTAAGTCTTTCTCATAGAGCTCCATGGATGTGTAGGAATTTCAACACAAGTTTCTTTATCCTAATCTAACACTCAAGTCTCTTAAATATTTTTGACTTGGGCCATTTAAGGCTTTAAAATTTAATATCATTTTCTTAGACTTGGCCTAGAAAACAACACCATGCTGTGTAAGACCATACTTGCCTGCTGGGTTATGTGCCTTTCCACTAATTTTAAACAAACATAAACAAGAACAATTGTGACTTAAAAATTTCTCAGTAGTCATAGTGGGGGTGGGGTGCTATCCTACTTTTTATGCCTAATTCTTATCCCTGGAAAGCACAGTTCCTCTTACCTCTCTCTCAATCTCTTTCTCTCTCCCTCACTTTCTGGACTGAGGCAAGTATCGCCTCAAAAGAGCATAGGAGTGGAGGGAATGAGGTTGTTACCTCTGAAATAATAATTGTTGTTTCCCTCTATGACATTTCCAGTTTCCAAATTCCTAGCATTGTAGAAAGTGAGACACTTAACATTGTTCACACCTAGAACTCATATCTGCTGTGTTTTCATTCTCTTGGTAACTTTGCTTCCTCTACTTCTTTGGATGCCTAAACTGTATTTTTTAAATAGTTGACTGAAATTTTAAATTACTATAATGCTAGAAATTTGGGGACTGCAGAAATGTGGGGAGAATGTTTTTGGGGAGGCAATACTCTCTTTTTACCTGCCACCCCCCCCCCAGCTACACCTCAGTCCTCCTGTTTAGGGCTTCCCCACTCATTGGCCCGCACCAATAATTCCTAGGTGTCACACGTGCCTTTGGGCTCATTGTGCATAGGGGTTGCACATGTACCAACTGCGTCTCTCCTCAGTTCCATTCTATCCTGCCTTTTCAGTGCACACATACAAACAATTTTCCATTATAGCAGAGAGATCTGGCAAAAGATGGATTCCCAGGTTTTAAATCCACTTCATATATAAATACCAAAACATTTTTTTTAAATCCTCCAGTACCACTCTCAATGAGGTTTGTTGGCTGCCTGGAGATATAAAGAAGCACAGCCATTCCTTGTGGCTTCAGAGAGTCCTCTGAGAACTCTGATCAATGTGTACAGAGATGTTATCTCACATGAACCTCAACCCTCTACAACAATGATTCTTAACATTTTCTTTAGCATAGAGCCCCTTTAAAAATCTTTGGTGCTGCAGACCACCAAGGCTTCACTCAAGGCAGCTTCTGGTTTTATGTACAGTATGCACAAGGTATATAATGTGTTGGCTGTCAGCCACTCAGCATCATTCACTTGCATGGTCTTACTATGTGCAAAAGTAGCAAGTGCCAATTACATTTATTTATTTATTTTTGCAATCAAACGTTTTAATAACTTCTGAATGGTTTGAGATATTGTAAGGAAAATTTATACAAATGATGTCTGTCACTGGAAAAAGACTCCTGTTCTTCAAGATCAATGTAAGACTGTCTGTCTCTCCATATTCCTTCCTTCCTTCCTTCCTTCCTTCCTTCCTTCCTTCCTTCCTTCCTTCCTTCCTTCTTTCCACTCTTTCTTTGTTTCTTTCTGTATTAAGTACGAAAGCTCATACCGTTTTTTTAAGCCTTCATGGACCCACTGTGAGGACATCACATCCCCTCAAGTCCATCAACCCCAGGTTAAGAACCGCTGCTCTACAATGCAGACATGGACCATTGGTCTAGAAGGCATTGCTCTGATCCAAAAGAGCTCTTTTCATGGAAACAGACTTGGCACCTCCTATCTACATTCTAACAGAGACATTAAATTAACCATCATTGCAGCATCTGCCAACTCTAAACGATACTCCTCATTCACTTGCACTATAAAATGAGAATTTAAGAGAAGAAAAGTAAGAATGATGGAGAAGATTTGCTGAAACAAAGCAAAATGTTTACAACTTGTGACTTTCAATTTTAAATCAAACTTTTACCTTTCAGCTGAAACTTGGGAAATCAAAATAAAACATGAAGTAAATGCTGTAAAAACAGATTCAGCAGCACACTGAGATCATCCTAACATGCTTTTGAGAGGATTATATTTTATTTGATCCCTTTATCATTTTAACTTGCCTCTACATCAGTTTCTTGAAAGGAAATTTGTTTCCATATCATCCCAAAGAATGGAAGGCAGAAGATTGTTTCACAAAAATGAATGTCCTTCTTACATTTAAATAAATGAATATTATCAGGCACCTTATGCATGTAAACTTTTCAGAAATTCTTCATGTTCTTTCTGTGTACAGAAAAGGTGTGAGAATGGGTGCTGCCATTTCATAAAGTCAGTGCTGCCAGAGTTTACGAAGCTGATGTATTTGCTATTTTATTTTGTCCCATATTCCACCAAAAAATAGAAGGGGTGGCATCTGCACTAGTGGCAGGGACAAGCTTTCACTCCCTCCTGAACAGACTGCAGCCTGTTGCCACTCCAAAACCAGAAGTTAAGTGATTGAAGCCTATTGTTGGCTAATTTGTGGCAAACATCAACAAGTTAAAAAAAAAACTAAGCAAGGAAGCAATTAAAATGATTGCCCTAATCAAATCATTAAAATTCTCACAGTAAAAACATATGAGATACCTCAAGTCACATGCAATATACAAAGCCAGCCCACTGTCTTACTCTTCCTATATGTGTATATATATATCTGATCATACCCAATATTCCAACCCTATGCAATATGTATATGTGTGTGTGTGTGTGTGTGTGTGTATATATATATATATTGCATAGGGTTGGAATACTGGGTATGATCAGGAAATCAATGTGTAATAGATGGACTCTCATGTTAGTGAGGCAGTGAATCAACTCCAAGTCTTTAAAATATTCTCTAAATAAGTTCTGTATTATGGATATCTCCATAAAAGCTAGCTGAAACCTGGAATGGATTCACTGGAACACTGACATGGGACTTTCTAGCTACCACTGCTCAGATGCAGAAGTTTTGGAGATGGTAGATTTCAACATTATTAATTCTCGTGTGTTTGTATGTATTTGTTGTCAGAGGCGTTGTTGCCCACCCATCCCCACATCTTGAGAAAACTAAAAAAAAAAAAAAATGATTTTGCCTAATTTCAGTGTAAGTAAATATCTAGTAGCAACACAGAAAATACTCCATCAAATTCCTCTAGCATTTTTGCAAATTAATTGCAATCTGATTATAGATAATATGCAGGTGAACATGCTAGAGAACATGCCAGTAATAAGCCATTCAGTATCATTCCACCCTTTTAAATTATTCCATTATTTCCACATGTGCTCTTCCAAAGAAGAAAGAGAAGGAGAAGGAGAAGGAAGAGGAAAGAAAGAGAGAAAAATGAATATTTCTCATATATTAGGTACTCCATTCTGGCAGTTACAATCTTCTTCTATGTTAGACCTCAGATCAGTGATAAAATATATATAGATAATCATAACACCATAAAAGCATATAGGAGTATTGGAAAATCATCTTCAGTGGATGAAAAGAGGATAAGGAATGAAAAGATAGGATAAGCATCTGTCAAATGCTGTGAGCTGAAACAGTAGATTAAGAATGAAAGAGCCATATTAGATCAGCATCTTACATATCTATCTTTCTGTTCCCACAGTGGCCAACCACATTCCTGTAGTGAGCAGGTAAGTAGGACCTAAGTATAGTTAAACACTCCTACATGTATTTCATAACAACTAGTACTAAAAGGCATACTAACCTTGATACTAGAAATTATATATGGCCATAATTACAAGTAGCTCATTATTGATAGCCGTATTCTATATAAATATTTAATCCTTAATTTAAGTCACTTCTGAGGGAAGAATTTCCAAGGGGCAAGTATGTTACTCTGTTTCTGGTGTGTGAAGAAGTATTATTTGATCTGCACTATTCTCGATGAGTCTTCCAGGGAAGTAGAGAAGCACAACTAATCTGCCATTGCTTGGGGACCAGAGCCTATTGGTAGGTTGCTTCTCAAGAAGAACATACTTACAAGAAGAAAGCCCATCTTGGGAACAAAATAACCTGCTATAAGAAGCTTGTTTCTGCTCTTTCTGAAAGACCACTGGGCTCCATTTGCCACTGGGTATCACTTGGCCCTCCAGAAAGCCTAGGGTCGCTGGGAGGCTGCACACCTGCCTCCAAGGAAGTACAACATAGCAAAGGGAAAACCATCCTGGTCATATCTATAGGACAGTGAAGTAGCACTGTAGAGGTTTTCTGTACTTTCCTTCCTAAAAAGAGCATTTAACACCAGCTGCTAGTAGCATTTGGACTGCAGAAGAGAGTAGAAATGTAATCTGAGCCCCATGATTGGGAGATAGAATCAGGCTCAGGAATGGGTTAGTGGCCTTAGTGTTAAGTGACAAAGGGCTAATGGTAATCCAGATAGCTCAGTAATTGTTGGACACGTGTGAGGACAAACGGGAAGCTTGCTTAGTCAGCGGGAGAGGAGTTAAGTCAATGAGCTGGCTAGTGGGAAACTTCCAGATGCTATTTTCTTTAAGAGGTTGAGTCAACAGAGGCTAACGGGAAGTCCATTATTACAGGAGTTTCCTGGTGATTTTCTGACTATGACCTTGAGGTCTTTTCTGACCTTATTTTGCAATGCACATGTGTGGCTAGCTTTTCCTCTTAGCCAGCAAAGTCATCCAGCGATAGCAGGGTATAATTTATGTTTATGTCAATTAATATATTCTGCCAATTAAACCATATCAAAGTGTGGGGGTGTATGACCTGCTAACACACTTTGTTCTAATTTCGCCCCTCGACATTTTCCCTTCTTTTCTTTCCCTTTTTACTATATGTGTAGCCCTTCCCTCATTTTTAATTGACACCAATCACTCAGGGATAAGGATATCATAGAAGAAATAAATGTTGTATTTTTATGATGATGATCCCAAAATGGAGGGTGTTACTACCGTGAACTGGCCTGGTCTTTGGTAACCTTAGATATCATTTTGATATCATAATTCGGCTCTGCTCTGACACCAGCCAAGTGTTTGTGAGGCCACCGAACAAGTGTGAAGCTAGGCATGACTATTATCTGCTGAGTCATATTTGTTTACACCAAGGCAAGCCAGAAACTGCCAGATCTGCTTTAGAGGACCTCCCAAAACAAACACCTTCATTATAGATGCATGTTAAAACAAAGAGACCTTTGCCACAAGAGGGCACCCTGGCGAGCTGAGTGCTTAAACTGCCAAGCTAGCCGCATCTACATACTGGCCATACTATTGTCAGTTAGGTCCATAACTCAATCATGTAAATTCTGACCTTTCGGAGACGTTGTCTCCAGCCCAAAACTCATTGTTTTAGCCCAAGACCAGGCTAGCCTATGGTCATTCTTTCCCTGATAAAAATCCCCAGTTCTGAGAGTTCCTTGGACTTCGCTGGACTTTCACCCCGCCTTGCTGCCGCTTCTTCTGCGAATTCCCCTCGGCCGCTGTGCTGCGTTTCCTTCCCTCCAATTGGCTTCTATAGGACTGCACGAAAGGTGATGTATCACCCATTCCCCCAAAACTCTTATTTCATATTTCTCATTTAGTAGTGAGGTTGTGTTTTCTTATTAACTTGCCTGCTTGCTAATAAATATTCTTGTTGCTATTTTAACTGACCCGATGCTGTATACATTGGGTAAGTTACCTTGCCTCTCATTAGCTAAGAGAGTGCTCAAGTTAATTTCCCCATCTTTGCTTGTGTTTGTTTGGGCGCCCCTCCCGGGACCCCCAATTCACAGGGTAACAAGGGTGGCAAGGAAACAGCAAATGCCACTCTAAATAACAGTACCTCAAAATTCCTCTGTCAATGTCTTAGGGTGAATGACTGGTGAACTCCTATATATGAAATTTGCTGGTTCAGATTTACTGTTTCAGTGAAGTCAGTAAGCATGGTAGTGAATGCTATGTATAATGTTACCCCTTCTTTGCTTCACTGCAAATCACAACATCGTACACATGGCAGAGAAATATTGTCAGAGGGATTTTCTTTTTCATTTTATAACCACATGAAGTGGAAGTTTGCAAGAGAAAATAAATTATTAACAAATGCAGCACTATGGTAGCAAAGAAAGGCATGGGCTGCATAAGCACTCTGCTGATCTTTCTGATCCTTTCGTATGCTTATTGGCATAGAAAAGCTATAGTGAGTACCCCTAGTGTGAGAAGATTCCTCTTCCTCAGCTCCATGTTAAATGGAATGAATGCTGGGAGTCTGAAGATTTGTGATTTTTTGCAATGGATTTTTTTGCAAAACTGTATACATTTCCAGCAGATTTTATAACTATGCACCTTCCAGCCTCAAGGCCAAATAGCAGCATCCATGCATTGAAAAAGAAATAGGACTGCATAACTGCATATCAGCTAAATGTATTTCATGATTATTCACACTTTCCCTGCACCCTTCTCTCCTATGTAACCTGGGAGGTTAACAGTGCTGTAATTAGATAAGAAATATTTGCAAAACCTGGTTGCCTCTTCTGGGCAAACTTCCTTTCCAGTGCACATATTGTGCCTGTATCAGGCAAGCAAGTTTAACACTTTTTCTTAAGCAATGGTGCCAAGATATTAAATCCTATCACAACAATAATTGCCTTGGCTCTGCCTGGGTCTTACCACAAATATAATTGAGTTTTGATGAGCTGGTTTCTGGTTGATACCAGAAACAACACTCTTAAATTGGAAAGTTAAGGTAAGGTAAAGGGTTAGGTAAGGCTCAGCTACAAAAACATACATTTCCCCCACCTGTGAGAGATTTTAATTTCCTTTGTATATGTTTTTATATGGAGTTCTCAAAAGCCACACATTTCTTCACAAACAAGAAAATACAAAATATAATGAGGAGCAAAACCTGAAAGACTCATACACTTAGGCTATGAACTGTTAGCTCTTAAACAGCTGGGATTGAATCCATATGGATTATCTGTAATTCTAACTGAATTAGGGTTGTCGTTTTCATGCAGGGTCTTTAATAGCTACATGATAGACAGGTAAAACAGAGATCTGTCATGGTCAGGACAGCTGCATCTGATTGATTTGGTTGGCTCATATGGATAAGAATTTTTATTCAGTCCATATTGCGAGAAACTCACCAAAAATTCATAGTTATTCATGAAAAGGATGGAAATAAAACCGTGATATTTCAAATGTAGGCTAAAGAAAACCTGCCAGATTTTCCCAGTGGAATTTTGATTCAGCTCATTTTTATCAAAATTTAGCAAAACATGCAAAAATTTGAAATGTGGGAGAGAATAAAATTGACAGATTTGCCCATTACTGCCAGAGATAAAACTTCAAAGCTTCTGCAAGTGAAGAATGTGCCCTGGCTTTGGTTCTTCCACAATTTTATGTGGTCTTGTGCTCCAAGCTACTCAACGTGGTAATCCATAGATTAGTACCAGTGGCAAAGCAATCCATTGCCAGATCCTAGAGAGCTTCCAGGAAAGAAACATGGTAGCCAAACAAATATGGTGCTGGTTTCTGACATGTTACTGAGAGGTGGGAGGAGAAACCCTGCTGGAGTCTCACACAAGAGAGCTGAAGAAGCATTGCTCTGTCTAAGACATCCAAATTTGAACCAAAAATGTTTTGCAAAAGAGGGCTTCAGTCCCACTTATACTGAGCTTCCAACCAGAACATAATGAGAAAGTCCCCTGCTATTCCCATTCATCTGAGTTAATGTTAAAAGGCTCCCTCAGCCTGTAGCCAACCCTAGGGAAATGTGGAAGATCTAATTTTATTTATTTTGCAATACAAATCAATACATGAGTACAAAAAAAAAGTATCATTTACGCTGTTTCTTTTCATGTTTGAAGATTTATTTTAGTAGCTGGAGCAGCAGGGCATCAGGCAGACCTTTTATTAGGTATTTGTTACAAAGTGGGGGGAGTGTATAAACCCAATTAGATTGTCAATAGGGCACTGATTAAATTTGGCCTTTGCATTTCCCTTGCACGTCCTGCTTTGCCTTTTGATCCCTTCCCCCTATGGCATCGATTTAGTATTGTTAACCTTTCTTTATTACTTGTTTATGTTCTCCCATTACATTAAAACATCGATAAGGAGCTTTTTAAAAAGGACAAAAGCAGCAAACAAAGAGACGTTGAGGAAAGGTCAGGGGATGTGGAAAAAGCTAGTGCCAGTTTGCTGCAGGGAACAAACTGACAGCGCTGAAAGGTTAGAGTTCCTATTACTGAAGGGACTAGGGGACATACATTGCATGCTTATCATAAGGCAGTGTTTGGCAGTATAAACATAACTCCTGATGCTTGTATCTAGCCGCAGGAGAAAATACCTTTCTAGCTACTGGTTTGCATGATAAAGAATGCTATCTTCTATTAATCTTTTGACAGGAAAAAAAATAATAATCCTGAAACCAATATGACTGGACACTTTTTCATTAAATATAAAGTAAGCTGTGATCTTGTGTGTGTGTATGTGTATTTGTATTTATATTTATATTTTCATCAGGGGATAAGAAAATTAACAGATGAACAAGGAGGAACCAAGACTTATATATTGGCAATTGCATGATCAAATACTATAGCCAAGGAAGGCTTCAGAGATTAAAAACAACAACCCTGCAGAAAATAGTGCGTTCAGAACCTGACACAGAATTTACTGCAGTATGAGTATGTATGTGAGAGCCAGTGTGATGTAGAGGTTTGAGCGTTGGACTATGGCTCTGAAGAGAAGGGTTCCACTCCCTGTTTGGCCATAGAAATACACTGGGTGACCTTAGGCAGGTCATACTCTCTCAGCATCAGAGGGAAACAAAGGCAAACCCTACCTCTGAACAAATCTCACCAAACAAACCCCTTGATAGGTTTGGATTAGGGTCTCCATAAGTTGTAAATGACTTGTAGCCATACAGCAGCAGCAGCAGCAACAACAATTATGAAAAGCGAGGTTTGCATTTCTGTTTCTCTGCTAGCATTAACACATCTGTGCTGATACTAATCTTTGTATGACAAATAATGGAGATATTTTGAGCTTCACATGTTTCTGCGAGCCTTCATGTCATTTTTGACCTATGGGGACTTATGGTGGCAAGACTTGTTTAATTGGGGGTTGCCTTCCCTTTGGCCAAGGTCACCCAGTGGGATTTCATGGCCAAGTGAAGATTTGAAGTGTGGTCTCCCAGCATCCTATGCCAACACTCAGACCACTAAACAGAGTCAAACATAGTGTACTGATATCAGTACAAAACCACAAGACCAGTAGTTGTATTCAAAACTGGTAATTTATACGTGTGTATGTGTTATATAAACATGGTAAAACCATGAATAAATGTGTTAGAAACATTCTTTTTAAAAGCAGATGTTTATATGAACAGGGGAGCTTTATTTATTAACTTGTTTAAAATTGAATATTGTTTTGTGTGTCATAACTTTAAATGTTTTTAATGTTTTGTAATTATTTTAAATGTTTTAATGTGTTTAATTTATTGTTGGAAGCTGCCTTGGGTCTTGTTTAGGGAGAAACGTGGCATACAAATATAATAAATAAATAAATAAATAAATAAAGTAAGTAAATAAGTAAGGCCATTTCCACACGGGCATATTGCCCACGCTAGGGTGACCTCTCTTGGAGGTCTTCTTCACCGTGGGGTGCGCTAGAGCAGTTAAAAAAAGTGAGGCTCTAGACCTCAAACTGCTCTAGCGCAGCCACGGGGATGGCGCTGCGAGTTTTATAAAAACCACCTTTGCAAGTGGTTTTTATAAAACTCACCCGCGCTGCCCCGTGGCAGCTCCCGGTGAAGAACTGCAGAGACGTGGTAGTGTGTCCCTGCAGATCTGCCCGGGGGCGGGCTTCCGGCTGGCGCGCTGTCCTGATTGGCGGAGCGCCGCCGGCTGCCATTTTGGGCGCCACCGAGCACCGCCGAATGCCGCCGAGCGCTGCTGAAATTCGGCGGTGTTTAGAATGGAGGATCCGTGCTCTCCGCAAGGATGGAGCAACCCACTCGCGGGTAAGCTCTGCCCCTGTGTGCGCGGCCCTGTTTCACCCCCCCCGTGAGGAAAGGGCCTTAGTAAGTTAATATTGTCATGCCTATTGTGGATCTCACTGCTGAACCAGAAAGTATGTCTTCTTTCTTGATTCATTCTACCCTTAAAAATGATTTCTGATTTCAAAATTGGATGTTATTAAAACACGTTAAAATTCAAATTAGAGTGAAATTTTGTTTCACTGCTGAAGTGTAACACAATAGTTTATTCCTTGTTCTGTAAAACTATTGAGATTCTACTCTTCAGCCTATAAATCTTTCAAAACCATATTGTGGTCTTAATTGATATTAAATAGAAAGAAGGGAGAGGTAGAGAAAAAAGGAATGTGGATAGCACTTATAAGACTAACTGGTTTTTATTTTAGCTTGAGCTTTCCTGGATATTAACCCACTGCTTCAGATGCAGTACATAGTGATATGAAAGCCCAAAGTATAAAGTGTATTTATAAAGTTCTGGGAGTAGGATAAAATGTAAAAGGATCCAGAAAGAGGCAAATCATGTTCTTTGCCCTAAATTGTTAAAGGGCTTGAAAGGGCTGTATGAGATGATACAGGTCTTTCAGATCTATACAATGCTCAGTTAGTGTAAAAGCAATAAATCTGCTTACCAAAAGTCAGTTTCCCTGGGTTTAAAGGGAAGGTTCCTTTTGTTATATGTGCAGTATATGTGCCATGGTCTCTACTAATGGACTGGAATTTGTAAATGTAATTCAATTCAGCTGTTTCTCTTTCTAGTCTTCCTAATTTTCTTGTTTTTCCTTATTTCTAGTTTCTGAGGCTTTGATATTGCTCTGTACTACATCTGAAGAAGTGGGTTTATATACATGAAATCTCATGTTAAAATAAAAACCAGCTAGTCCTAAAAGTGGTGTCATACTCCTCTTTACTACCTCTCCCTTCCTATTTTTCATGCTGCAGCTACTTATTTTAAAACTACATAATCAATATTGATAGTTTATCATCTATAGTCAGCTGTCCACATTTGCTAAGGTACAGGACCCTTGCAAAAGTGGAAAAATCACAAATATCAAAATGTGTGTGTGTGGGAGGAAGGGGGCCAAGGTATTGTGAGGAGAACAGGCACCCGGGCACCCAGGGTCCAAAGCAGGACAGGGAAAGGAGAGGGAAGAGGGTGGGTCAGCATGGGGACTCTCTACATCCTCTCTCATTCATCTCCTTCCTTGTGTAAATGGGGTGTCAGGAGAAGATTTGTGGTACTGAGCAATTGGGCTGTGAGCCATACTTAGCTGGCCAGGCAGTGGCTAGTGGAAAAGCGGAGGACCAAAGGCAGGTTTTTAGAGTGCTTCACAGTCTGACCAGAGCCATTGAGAGGGAAGGTTCCCTCAGAAAACCTGAGGTAAGGACGGCAGGGATTGAACCTCACAAATGATAAAATCCATGAAAGTCAAACTCACAAATATGGAGGGCTGACTGTACTTCCTTTCAAGCCAGGAAAAATGAATGTTCCACCTGAGGACCTAGGTACAACCTTTTTCCACATATTTGTTTGTTACAGCATAGGATATTGCATGATTTCCAAGTGACAGAAGATCAGGTATGTATTGCTGATTTAACATGCTTGAGTTTGTTTTGTAAAATCACAAATTGTAATCCAGATGCTATTGAAATGGAAATGCTCTACCATTATGTTAAATAGTGTGTTTTGTTTAAATATGCCCATTTTAATTTTTGAATAGTGTTAATTCCTAACAGCATAATTCTATAATTTGTACTCAGAAGTAAACCCTGTTAAATTCAGTAACGCTTACCTCTGGTGTATACAGTAGGCCTATGTTTAACACAAATTTGCTTTACCTGGTTTCAGTTATACACAAAGCTCCCACCCCCTTTGTGATGCTCATACTGTTCACAGTATCTCCTGCTGCTCAATGCATCTGTTGTTGGTTCCCAGCACTTGTTACTCTGCTCACAGTATCTGGTGCTATTGGCCTCCCTGCTTGTACTGTTATCTCTATTTGCAGTTTCTGCTGTTGGCTCCTAGTGCTGGTTACTCTGCTAACAGTGGCCCTTTCCACACAGGCATATTGCCCACACTAGAGCGACCTCTCCAGGAGGTCTTCTTCACCGCGGGGTGCGCTAGTGCGGTTGGAAAAGGTGAGGCTCTCCACCTCAAACCTCTCTAGCACAGCCGTGGGGGGGTGGCGCTGCGAGTTTTATAAAAACCACCTTCCTTATGAAACTCGCCCGCGCTGCTCCGTGGGAGCCCCCAGTGAAGAACTGCAGAGACGCAGTAGCGCGTTCCTGCAGATCTGCCCGGGGGCGGGCTTCCGGCTGGCGCACTGTCCTGATTGGCGGAGTGCCACCAGAAGCTGCTGGCCGCCATTTTGGGCACTGCCGAACGCCGCCGAGTGCTGCCGAAATTCGGTGGCATATAGAGCGACGAAACCACACTCCCTGCAGGCATGGAGCAACCCGTTACCAGGTAAGCTCTGCCCCTGCGTGCGCCGTCCCGTTTCGCCCCCCCCCCCCGGTGAGGAAAGAGCCAGTATCTGGCACTAGCTCCATGTGAAATTGATGTTGCTTGTGGTGTCTGGTGCTGCTGGCTGGAGCTACATCATGCTGTGCATTCTATCTCATATTCAGGTGCTTGGTTGTAGGTGGTGCAGTGCTCTTGCCTTTGAACAATGGCCCCAAAGCACAAGTATGGCCATCCTGACAATCCAGATAAGCCAAAGAAAATCTCAGAAGTGATTTCTTTAAGTGAGAAGGCAAAAATTCTGGATCTGATATTGACATTGAACCATCTACATCATCCTGGTGCTACAATCCAGGACCACCTTGGACAACCTTCCTTCTGATGAAGTTTCCTCTTCTGATGATACTTGTATGTCAGAAGATCAATACCAGTGACATATTTAAGTCTTTTACTCCAAGTCTCAAGTCTCTACCTTCAAGTCTCAAATCAAGTCTCATGTCCTTGAAGATACTTTCAAGTCAAGTCTCAAGTCTGGGAGCCAACTTTATACCCCAACCTATATTCCAGAATTCCTGGACAGAGTCAAATAAAGTCAGTTTTAATAATTTACGCAGAGTCAGCTCTCCACATTTGTGATTTTGCCATCTGCAGCTTCAGAAGTAGGGAATAGGATCCTTTTTACTTCCCATTTCTGAAGCTGAAGACTTTTTCAGAAGTGGGGAATAGGATCCTTCATACTCTCCATTACTGAAGCTTCAAAAGCTTTAGAAAGAAGGATCCTTCCTCCCTAAGCCTGCTGCCTAAAACATTTGCTGCTCCCCTCTGAGAAATGCACCCTGCACCCTGGGTGGCAAGTCTTGTCTTCTGCTTTTAGGAACCTTTTTCAGAAAGCTCCTGTGATATGCAGCCCTGCTCAAGCCCATTGCCTAACAAGTCTGCTGTTCCCCTGCAGGAAATGCATCCACGCTTTGAGCTTGAGACAGATTGTCATGTGACCAGTAGGCAAAAAGAGATGGAAACATTGTTCAAAATTGCAAGGTTTCTGGATGAATGTATTATGTTACTGGACCAAGGGCAGCAAGTCAGTCACCAAAAATGCACAAGTCTCGAGTCAAGTCAAATCAGTGCATCATTTATTGCCAAGTGGAGCCCAAGTTGAGTCACTGAAGTGACTTAAGTATGATCTGAGTCCAAGTCAATTGACTCAAGTCTACATCACTGGTCAATACTGATGGTTTTCAGCAGCTGTGATTCTCCCCTGTTCATTTTGGGAAAGAAAAAAAGGGTTTCATGATGTATGCAAAAATCACATAATGCAAAGCATGCCAGAATAAATCCCTTGTGTTATATGTGGGCGTACTGTATATGACTGCAGTCTCAAATGACTAAACTTATTAGTTAATTTCCTAGGCATTATCTTTATTGAAGTGTAAGTTAGGCTGTAACATCTCCAAAATACTTTGTTCTATAAGACTGACAGCAACCTATTCTCCAGTGAAACAAAATGAGGATTCACAGAAGTAGACACTGTTCCCTTACTGTTTCAGCCAATTTGAACTAAATCTCCCCAGTTTACAATGGCTTGTTCTCTGAAGACAGAGTAATTATCTACAGACATATGCAGAGATGTCTTGATAAGTGTAGTACAGGAACCTGTCCTTTTTCTAAAGTACCTCCTTTGATAGCCATGTTGTGTTTCCATAGAATGCTAGTATGCAGTTTGGAAAAACACTGTCTGTGTTTGGACTTTGGAGGATGTACTGAAGCAACAGAATGAAAATATGTTTGTTTCATGCATGTATGATTCCGTTGTGAAAAACAGTAGGGAAGAAAAGCTAACATCATTTATTAAACACAGAAATTTCAAGTGACCTTTTAAGATCTGATGCAATTGAACAAAATATCTCATGCTTCACACACCCTCAGAGCTGTATAAATAATAAATCTTTACAATTATGTTTAAGTGCCAGTATCGCAGAGAGTAGTACATCCCTGTAACAAGGTCCCTAGACTTAATGCCATTTAAATAACAGAAGTGTTGGCAAGGCTTTTCATTATTTCACAGGCAAATGAAAACCTGAAATATTCCAGCATCCTGGATCTTGAAAAAGTGTACAGAGTTGATTCAGGAGGAAACTGAAATTTTGTTTTGTACCTGACCAATGTAATGATTCTACTTCACTGTGTTGTACTGTGCGTTTCAATCATCTGCTTATCAAAGGTGAATGCCTGGCAAAATAATTGGCTCTCAGCTCCATACACTGACATTTATCTGTTCCCATATTGTTATAGTCCCTGCAAAGAATGCCACTAGCAAACAAAGCACTACAAGTGCTTGAGAGGTTCTCGATTCACTCCCTCCCTGCATGACATGCTGTTCCTTGGATCCATGTGGCATCCTAGCTACCTCTTCTGTGGAACATAGTAGTTAAAAGATTGAGCTATGACTGAATCAGGAACAGGACTAGACCTACCACAGACCTTTAAAAGTTACTTTGCAAAGGTAATTTGTTCTATTACTCCTTACAGTCTTTAAAAACAAACCCATTCCTGTTATTATGATGGTGGAAATAGTGAACTTGATATATTCCTTAATCTGCTTCTCATTACTTTTCCATTACTTTCATTCACTTTTTTAAGGTGGAGAAGCCCTTAGGATTGTCATAATATTTGGAAAACTGCTGTCAAAATGGCTCTTCTTCACTGTTTTTCTCTACTGGATTGCAGAGAGTTCTGTGTGCCATATGCCCTTTCTTGTATTCCTTAGAGTAACCTGTTGCACTCAATATTTTTTTATTGTCAGTATTGAAATGAGATTCAGCTGCTACATCATGTTGCTTTGGTAAGGGTAGAATATTCTAAATTATTTTAGAAAATAGTTGAAAAATGGGTTTCTCAAGTATCCTAGACAGGTGAGAATTTTCACACTTTGGGACTTATTCTTGGCAAAAAGAATGTTTTGCCACTCCACCACCCACTGGGGAATGGCTCTATCTGCACGAACTTGTTTTCTGTGCAGAAAACAGCATTTAATGTTCATAAAATAGCACTTCTGCACAGACAACACAGTTTTCTGTGTAGGAACGTTATCCGTTGTGGAGAGAAATCTGCTTTCTGCTTGGAAGACATGGTTTATACGTAGAAAAAGTCATTTTCTTTGCAGTCCCCCAAGAGTCCTGAACTGCAGATTGCCTTCAAAAATTGCACACTTTTTGAAAACATTCTTGCAGCAAGAAGAAATAAAAAGGTAAAATTATTTATTCTTGGCTTCGAGAATGAAATTTATGATGATTTACATCGCTAGAAGCTGTAGGTGGAATAAGGAGGCTATGCTACCTGGATCATTGTTTCAAGCACTGGGCCAGCCCTGATCCTGAATGATTTGGTTTAAAAATCTTGTCTCTGACATGAATTCAATAGGTGTCTCTTTTATAGTTTCAGCTTCCACCTGCATATGGGAACAATGATCCTTTATAATAGGTCAGAGGCATGCTACAAGATAAAAAGCTGTGTCCAGAACCAAGATGCATCTTCTGCTGGTGGAAGCGCTCCCTTCATAGAAGACACATTACCTGATTTTCAAAGGTCCCTTCTTCCTTCACCATAGCTCATCAGGGAATTGCATAGAATTTACAAAATCATTCAATGAGTAGTGGAGGGGGACACAGAAAGATTTCTTTCAACAGCTCAGTTGCATATGCCTAAATCAGGTTCTGATCCACTCTATGGGAAGTGTGTTGAACAGATGAATGCACTTGGAGTTGTATATCAAAATCAGGTGAGTTGAAGTCTGTTGATACAATGATGCCTTCTTTCTCATTGTTTCCCATGAAACACCTCTTCCAAGGGCCAAGGTACCCTAGAGAAAAGCCTGGCACCAAATTCAGGGACTGTAGTGGGAGAAAAGAGGAATCCTCTACATTAGAAATAGTTCAAGAACAACTTTTCAAAGCTTTCATTTAACAAGAAAAGAGATTCCACCTAAACACTAGGAAGTGTTTCTTTACTGTAAGAACTCTTCGACAGTGGAATTGGTTGATGGACTCTCCATCTTTGGGGTCTTTTAAAAAACGATGGATGGCCATCTTTCAGGAGTTCTGTGGTTATGTACTCCTGCAGGTTTGGACTAGATGGTCCTTATGGTCCCTTCGTACTCTAAATTTCCACGATTCTGTGTTTCTAAAGCAGAATACTGCTTGTGCTTAGTTTGGACAAATCCTCTGGCCACTACAGGCTGCTATACTACATTCCATATTTTTTGAATCTCTAGGATGTAGTGCTTTATTAATGGCAATTATTTTCATGTCTTTGCTACATTATTGCTGGTGCTATTTTTTATGTACTATCGTTATGTTTTATCATTGCTGATTTTAATAGTGTCCTCTAGTGTGTATGCTTCATAATTCTATTTTAGTTTATTTTGAGAAGTGTATGAGGTAGATTTGAGTTAACTTATGCCCAACCTTGTTTGTACATTTTTAGCATGATTGACAGCTCCCTGTGGTCTTACTGTCACTAATGGCTTCAGAGGCCCTTTCTACACCTTACTTGCATCCCAGTGTCATCCTGGCAGTGCCCTTGCTGGGAAAGGAGCATGTCCTGAATGCTGCCCTCTGCATCCAGCCAGCTGTCGGTGGATGGTAGTGTTCAGGACACGCTCCTTCCTTCTGCAGTGCAGCTGCCCACTTCCTGTGCTGCATTGAGGAAGGAAGCACCTTGATAGCACTTCTGCTCTTCCTGCATGGCCCCAGCCAATGTGATCATCACGCAAAAGTGGCCTATAACCAGATTTTTTCTGGTAACAGTTTAACATGTGATTGGGATGACTGGGGACATGGCAGGAGTGGGACACTGATGACATCATGTTGTAGCATATGTCATGAACTAGTTTCAGTGTGCCCTTATGCTGAGATGGGGCCGTAGTATAGAAATGACCATAGTTACAGAACTTTTAGACTTCAGTGATCTATTATAAAGTCTGGAAACAGATCATGCGAGTACTTCCTGTTCCAAGAAATGACCATTCTTATTTAAAGGCTTTAAATGTGAATGAAAGTAATTATCAGAAACCAGAAACAAAAGAAAAAAGGAAAATTAGTTTCTGAATTCTTAATCCCTTTGTATTTATGTAGCTTCTCTCTCTATATGAATTATATTCACCTACTAGGAGGATCAGTTTTGTACAAATAATCCTGCTTGGATTTTTGAGTAGTTAGAACTGATGACCAATGAAATGGTAAAACACAATGGACCATTGACATGATAATCTTGAATAACCTTTCTTATGTTGCAGAGTTTAAAGCACTCCTCAATTTTGTGGAGAGTTCTGGGAAATGAAAGAAGACAGAAGATAACTAGAGCAGAAGTAACTTGAGAAATGTGTGAATTCAACACAGTATGTACTGGAATACATAATTTTGTCTACTACATGGTGATGAGGACAACAGAGGTCTATTTCACTGTCTATTTCATGTTCTTAAGCAGATATTCAGCAGAGTTATTCTGAGTGGTATGGTATGTGCTGACATCTGCCTTGGTGAATGATATGTTAAAATCCTAGAAGGCCAGCTGTGACAATTTTGCTTGGTGCTTTGAAGATAAAATCCCTCACCTTTCTGCTGACTTAAATTCTGCTGTTAGTACCATCCATGCCAACTGAGATGTACATTACATGGCTGCATCCTATTATGTGGGACTAGCTTTGATTTTTTGTGAAATAAAGATGAGAGCAAGAAGCTTGCAGATGTTCAACCTGTAATATAACTTCCTGACTCTTATATGTTGTTGCTTCTTTGGCCTAGCTGATTGGCAAGGTTCAATTGGTTGGTCTAGGGCAGTGGTTCTCAACCTGTGGGTCCCCAGATGTTCGTGGACTTCAGCTCCCAGAAGCCTTGAGCATTGACCATAGTGGCTGGGGCTTCTAGCAGCTGACGTCCACGAACATCTGGGGACCCACAGGTTGAGAACTACTGGTCTAGGGAATACATATACACATGATTGAGTGGTCCACACCAGTTTTAATCAAGCAGGATTTTGTCTACTTCTGAATATGCCCTCCTTGGATCCAAAGCTTTACAATAACTATTACCTAGTCATTAATATTCCCTTCCAGGTGAAGGTGTTAACATGCATGGCATTGCTTGAAGGTACAAATACTTTTTGTAGAATCTAATTTTCTTGACCTGTTTTAGCCTGGTCCAGGTATGGTCATTAGAAACTTTACTGTGTTTTTGGAAGAGGGACAGGGGTGTCAAATTCTGTTATTTCTCATCTTGTCAGGGGTGTTTGTTACCATTGTCCATGGTAGCCTCCTAAATTACCTTTACAAGTTGGGGTTTAAAGTGCGTACACCATTCTGATGACAAACAGCCCTGTTTCTCTACTGTACTTGAAATAGGAGAGGATGTGCATAACTGGAGCCTGGATGTCATGATGAGTTGGATGAAGATCAAGAAGTAAGTCCTAATAGATGAATGAATGAATAAATGAATACAATAGAGATAAAGGCAAAAATTACGTGTCAGAGTGTTCATGTTGATTGTCTTTGAGTTGTGTTGTTGTTTTGCAGTAGGCATTTTGAATGGAGATGCATTTCTTCTAAAGAAAACGGAACATGGACTTGGAGTTCTTCTGTCACAAAAGACTCAGGTAACGTCAACTCACTTTAGTTGGTATGACTGCTATGTGTGATGTATATATAATGATTCTTGATCATCACAGTTGGATTACTGTGGTAAATGTAGGACTACCCTTGAGACTGGAAGCTACAACTTGTGCATAATGTGATAACCATGATACTGAGTGGAATGTCTGGTTGTGTGTATGTTACACTTGTGTTGGAAGAATTATATTGTCCACCTCTTAGCTCCTCTTCCATGTTCATTATCGTGCTATTAATTTACAAATCTATAAAAAAACAGGTGTGGGCAACTTTCAGACATGAGTCTGTACTCATGCTTCAACAGAGAGTTGCTGCTCTAGGAAGCTTACAGAGGTTAGCTATGTCCTTCTTTTGAAGACAAATATTTTTTGGAAGGTAAAGTACTCAAAAGCCATAAAACAGTCATGGATGCATGTGTTCTGTGGACCACGTGTTGCACACCTCTGCTGAGCAACAGGGCCCAGGTTACTCAAAGTTACTGTCACTGTCTGAACAGTTACTCTTCAGACTCATTTGATCATTAAGGCCTTCAGAGGCGACTTTGCTGATTGCAACACTTCCCATGGGGTGTTTTTTAATGGCCACATGGAAACAGGTATTGTCTGTGGTGGCACCTTCCCTCTCGAATCCTTTTCCTCAATTATTCAAAAAGCAATTGGAATCGTTAGTGTGATTTCACTGATTATTAAAAATGCAGCCCTTTCCAAAGTCTTTCTTTGAGGAATAGCATGGATTCTGCAATCTTATGTTTTGATACATTTGGATACATTTTACCGCTTATGATATCCCATTTTTGCATGTGGTTGTGAAATGTGTGCTTTGATGCTATGGGTTGCTTTGAAATTTGTTCTTTATATTTAGAAATGTAAAAATACTTTAAAATAAACAAATAGCTAAAGAAATGGGGTGAATGCTTGACACAGCTCAACCTCTCCATTAATCAAAGAGAATACTGGCATATCTTTTCTATGCCGGAGCTTTGTGAGTACATCTCAAGGAAGGAGGCTGCTTGCTTTCTCACCAGCTGCTTAAATAAAAGCTAGTAAGTGGCATTAAGGCATAGTGCTAATAGGACCCTATGCTGTGTAAATGTAAGAGTGTAGGCATCTCTGATCAATAATCTTTCCAGAAATCTAAGCCAGCACTTCCCCACACTACCCCAGCATGGTTTTGTGCCTTTTAGTCATGATATTCAGCATAATTTATCACTCAGCATCAAAGCTCAATTATCAAAAGACAGCATGCTCTTCACTGAACATTTAGACATTCTGGCCACAAGACAGTTCATTAGACACACTCTCTTTCTCTCACACACATACACAATCAATCATGAAAGCCGCACATTTGAAAATCTGACCCTGTAAGAGAAAGAAAAACTCTGAAATTAAAGCAAACCAATTCATTTAATTAAACTGCTCAGACACATTAAGACACATTTCTAGATGGCACCCAATTTATTTGCTTTTGTCTCTTTCTTTCCACAGCTTGCTCATATTTCTTTTTCACCTTTTCATTTGATCACTGTCTATAATAAAGTGACTCATTAATTTCATCCATAAATACAGACAGGGCAGTTTTTATCCCATGGCAATGGAAGGCACTTTTAAGTAAAGGATCAAAATGATAAACCAGTATAGTAATTGAACATAATTGGAACGATGGAGTGCTGCTTAGAATGAGCTGAGGCAGAAATAAAAGAAGATCAAGAAACTTCTAAAGAAATTACTTAAATCACAGAAAGGAAGAGATAGTAGAATAGATACTCTCATTTGTAGCATTTAAAAGATTTGATATGAGCTATACAGATGGAATGTGAGTGAAAGGGGTAGAAGGACATGTCTTAGAAACAGCATAGAATAATAACACATTGTTCTAAGACACTGCTGGTTAAGCTACATCTGGCATAGCCAAAGTACTTGCTGATGTATTTGCTGAAGTACTTAGTTTTGATAGCTATGACTCATGATGGATTAGAGAAGGGGAGGGTAAACTGCAGTTTGGGAGCAAGGTATTGAAGCATGTGGTAGTCTTCCAGCTCCAGGGGTTTCTGGATATAACAGATTATCTAGATCCATTTCAATCTGGTTTCAGGCCTAGGTATGGGATAGAGACAGCTTTGGTTGCCTTGGCGGATGGACCTATTTGGGGAACTGGACAGAAGGAGCATGTTCCTATTGGTTCTGCTGCACGTCTCAATGGCTTTTGCTACCATCAACCATGATATCCTTCTGGGCACTAGTCTGAGGGCACTATTATGCAATGGTTCCATTCTTTCCTGGAGGGGCAAACCCAGAAGGTGGTGCTGAGGGGCTCCTGTTCAACTCCCCGGCCACTAGCTTGTAGGTCCCCCCGGATTCTCTTTTCCCCCCATTGCTATTTAAGATATACATGAAGCTGCTGGGAGAGGTCTTCCAGAGTTTTGGGATGCAGTGCTTCATATCTAACTCTACTACTCCTTTCCACCACATTCCTAGGAGGCTGTTCAGTATCTGTAATCAGTAATCTGTGTCTGTAATCAGTAATGGACTGGATGAGGGTAAACAAATCGAAACTTAACACAGATAAGACAGAGGTTCTCCTGGTCAGTAGGAAAGCAGATCAGAAACTAAGGATTCAGCCTGTTTTAGATGGGGTTACACTCCTGCTGAAGACACAGGTTCATAGTTTGGGTGAACTCTTGGACTCAGCTTTGAACCTAGAGGCCCAGGTTGCTGTGGTCACCAAGTTTGCTTTTGCACATTTAAAGCTTGTGCACCAACTGTGCCAGTTCCTTTAGACACTGGATCCAGCTACAGTGGTACATGCCTTAGGCCCTTTTCGCACGTGGGAAAGGAACCACGAAAAAATGCTACTCACCGGACTTCTTCAGTGTCCAGTTGAGTCCGTCGGGAGCACTGCTCCAGCATCCAAAATGGTGGCTTCTGGTTGGTTCTCCACTAACTGGAGAAGCTCGCCAGCCTAAAGCCTGGCCTTGGCAGATCTACAGGCATACACTTGTGCATGCCTGCAAATCTGCACCAGAGCTCAGGGACGGAGCGACACGGAGTTGCGCACTCCGTGCCTTTTAAAAACCTCTAAAAAGAGGTTTTTAAAAGCATGCTGCGTGACCAGTTCCAGTCGCTCTGAACTGGACTGAGGTGCGGAACTACAAAAAGTAGTCCACCCCAGTCCACTCTGCAGTTCAGAAGAGCTCTGTCAGAGGTCACTCTGCACCATTTTAATAGCCCGGTGTGGAAAGGGCCTTAGTTACATCCTATTTTTGCTACTGTAATATGTTCTACTTGGGCTGCCTTTAAAGAGTGTTTGGAAACTTCAGCTGGTCCAAATAGCTGCAGACAAACTGTTAATTGGAGCAGGTTATACAGACCATAATATGCCCCTGTTGAAATAGCTCCATTGGCTGCCAATTTGTTTCCAGGTACAATTCAAAGTGCTGATTATAACTTATAAAGGCCTATATGACTCAGGTCTAGGCTATTTGGCAGGTAGCATCTTCCTGTATGAACTGGCCCAGGCCCTTAGATAATCAGGAGAGGTCCTTCTCTCAGTCCCACTATAATCACAAGCATGACTGATGTGGATGTGAAAGGGCCTTCTCGGTGGCAACCCCCAGGCTCTGGAACTCCCTTCCTAGAGAGACCAGACTGGCCCTCTCCTTGTTGTTTTTCTGGTAGCAGACTAAAACCTTTTGATTCACGCAGGCTTTTGATTCAGAAAGTTTTTAGAGAACGGGGTGTGGTGGGTCCTGTACAGTTTTAATTTTAAATGTTATCTTTTTCTCTCTTTGGAGCTGTTTTAGTTCTTTAATAGTTTAATTCCATTTTAATATGTATTGTTTATATGCTTTTAAATTGTATTGTTTTAAAGTGTGAACTGCTTTGAGGTCCAATTTTTGGGGAAAAGTGGGTTACAAATAAATATCACGACGACAACAACAACTTGACCTGCTCCAGATATGTTAGGCCCCAAATTCCCATAATCCCAAAACAATATAGGATTAACGTACAAATTGTAGTCCACATATCTGAAGGGTGTAAAATTGTCTACTGCTGGATTAGAGATTAATAATCCTAATTCCTCTGTGTTCTGCTTACCTAAATATCAATAAATAGTGGAAATTCCAAATAAACATGCACAGAATTTATCTAAAAGCTAACAAAAAGGCAATGTAGAATATGCATATTAATCACTGTTGACCAGTGGTTCTAACCTGTGGGTCCCCAGATGTTTGTGGACTTCAGCTCCCAGAAGCCCCAGCCACTATGGTCAATGCTCAGGGCTTCTGAGAGCTGAAGTTCAAAAACATCTGGGGACCCACAGGTTGAGAACCACTGCTGTTGACAGAATCATAGCACTGATAGTAAAAGGATAATATAAATGCATGGGAAGTGTGGGAACATTTGCACATCCAGATATTTTGAATTCCCAGAAGCCTCAGCTGCCATGGCCAATGCTAAAAGACTATTGGAGGTATAGTTTAAAATATCTGGCAGGATAAATGTTCTCATGGTCCATCTTCTTCATGGTCCTGCACAGTGATCTGAAGTACTTAGTTGCAAATAAACAGTTCTTTTTGTAATTAATTTCTTTTCCCAATAAGAAAACTAATATTAAGTTAGACTGCAATTCTGACTTATGAGTGTACCTTTTCTGGTGTACCTGTAATATTATTTTAACAAATATAGGGATGAGACCTTATGGAGAAAGAATAGCATATTGCTGAAGTGTTGATTCAGGTAGTGCCATCTACTGATGTCTTACGCTCTATTGTTGGTGTTCAGGCAAAAATACATTGAGTGGAGGGGAGAGAATTTTTTGTATCACAGGCCTGGGGCTTGTTGTATGCAGAATTTTAAAAAGTAGCAAATAGAAGGCAATATTTTAGAAACTTTTGAAAAATGAGGAAGTAAAAACTTTACTTTTTTTTTTTTTAAAAAAGGTAACTGCAAAGTTAATTAATACATATTTGGACCTATAAATTCTAAGAGTAACTAATTCCTTTAAAAAAATAATGTCCCAAGCTCTGACTGCATGCTGGCAGAATGGTGCATGTAGTGCAACATTACAGTGTACATAAGGAAAAGCTTCAGATGAGGAACCCAAAAGAACAGCATAGATCTTGAAAAATTTACCTTTTTGGATTACAGTTTACAGAATTTCCCAAACAGTATGATTATACTGGACAATGGTAGTCCCAAACACTGACTTTCCCAGTTTCTGGGACTATCTCCTATAGCAGTGGTTCTCAACCTGTGGGTCCCCAGATGTTTTTGGACTTCAGCTCCCAGAAGCCCTGAGCATTGACCATAGTGGCTGGGGCTTCTGGGAGCTGAAGTCCACAAACATCTGGGGATCCACAGGTTGAGAACCACTGTCCTATAGGGATGTCAATCATGACCTGAATGACACTAGATGAGAAAGCACAAGACATTTTTTTCCTCACTTCAAGAGAGCAATAATTATCTTTCCATTGCTCTCAAGGAGAACTTGTACATTTATGAAACTAATTTTTGTTTCTTTAAATCTGCAAAATTTAAAATTATGATGTTTTTGCTTTGTTACATGGATTATTAAAAATCAGATACATAGGATAAGTTTGTAACTTTGTGAATAATGAGCCTTGCCCATTTGTGGTTGTTCTCCCCTCATCCCCTTAGTTTCACAAAGGAAAAAGACACTAAAGACAATTGGACACAATTTGTACAAATCATTATCATCATCATCACCATCACAACAACAACAACAACAACAACAACAACAATTTAGTGTCTCACTCTTGTTCTGGAAGTGGGCTTTCTTGCAGTGTCCTGAGAATCCTCTAGCTATCAATTTGCCTCAACTATAAATGATATATGACAATTTTTTTCATGCCCCGGTTTAACTGTCATTAAATAATTGCATCTGTTACATAAGGGTTGATACAGATTGGGAAGGTAGAAATTATGCTAATTCAAGATATGAGATTTAGAATCCTGGAAAAAGGATTTTATAATTACATGGATACTATTGTCTTAACACTTCAGGGGCATCCTTAACATCTAGAGGTTGATGGATACAGGTATGAAGGAGAAGCTGAATTAGTGTGGTCATCACTCCGCCCCCCCAAACCAGAATGTTGGAATAAAGATGGAGTCTGATGCAGCACTAGGCAATTACTGATATCTCTGACAGTCTGATCTCTTACTGAACAATTAATGGACCACAAGCTGGCATGACATTCAGGGCTGGAAAGCAGGTAACTTTTCTAAGCAGTGGTAATGAAGGAGTTTGGGAGCAAAAGAATACTTAACCCTTTCCTTGCCTACCATTTTTTCCACCCAGCCCTATAGCTTCCAGTCAAAACATGAATATTTAGCACATTCATGGAAGTATCACCTGAAGATGGAAGACTGGAAATTAAAAAAGAAATAAGGAGGAGCTGCGGTTGGTGAACTGTGAATGAAATTCACATATAAAAAAGTCACTTTGGCACAGTATTGCAAATGGGGGTAGCTTCTCTACATCCTGATCCACAAATGAGTTCACTTGGGAATATTCCATCTGAAGGCAATTGAAGCAGGAGATAAAAGGGAGGATGCTGAGTACAGCCCATGTAGCTTCACAAATGGTCACATGCTGGGGAATGTGGAGATTTCTTGTAGTTAAGATGATAAGCTAGTAAATCAAAATAAATACATAAGTAAATCCAAATAACATGATGACCACCCTCTTTAATGGCTCCAGTATTTCTTGGGAGTTACCTTTTGGAATAAAGAAGCAAACATTGGTCAAGCTACCTGAAGGGTAGAGAGAAGAAGAAGGTTAAACAAGGTTCTTAGTATGGCAACAAAGGGACAGGGAGAATGGGCTTGTATGCTTATGGGCCCGTGCACTCCCGAGTTTTGATACAGTTTAATTGGCAAAATATTATTTAATTGGCAAATACATTAATTGGCATTGATATAAAATGGAACCTGAGGTGATTGGAAGGTCAAGCTGGGCCAAGAAAAATTACTGACTGGACATGTTTGATTGCAAGGCACATCAGCCAATCCCCTCTAGGTGTAGCCTAAGTCATTGTCAGGCAGATTATGAGGCAACTCCAGAGATAATATGCGTAAGTTAAAGCTGGAACATCTCTGAGCATACAATGGCCAAGGGAAGTTCCCACCAAAACACTGATTGTTTCCAACCCTGTCTTCTCACACCTGGTCATTTCCCTGCATTGTCACCAAACATCTCTACAATTACAGAACTATTGCAACAATCACTAACTGTTTGTCACCTAAGACCATTAACCCTGTCCAGACCCAATTGTCCATGTGGCAACCTCTATTGTTTGCTTGACCAGAGAGCCATTCACACCCATGCCCTCAGGGTAGATTTGGAGTATAAGAACTATCTGTTTTGAGTGGCTTGATGCAGTACCTCAGCTGCTGGTCACAACACTGTTGCTCTGATTCCCAAACAAGTATTGTCCTTAGGCACTTTTCTAAGCCACATCACTGCTTTTGTCACTGCTCTCTGGATTGGTAATTATTGCCCATTTCCTGAAAACTCCTCTATCCACAGTTTTCCTCCCTTTATCCTTCAGTTAGCTCTTGTGTGAGTGTTTGGATCTTTTCTGTGCATGAGTGAACTTTCAATAAAACCCGTTTTAGCTTATTTTGGAATCTCTGGTTGGTTCTTTCCTGCAAGACACTAAACATTGGCGGAAAGATTACATTAGGTTACCCCCTCTCGCAGGCCTCCTAATTAAGCTAATTAATTCCCCACTGTCACATGGAGGTACTGTGATAACTTAAGCCCCTGTCAGAGCTGCTGATAATGAGCAGCAGCTGTTGGTCCCTGTGGCTCTGGCTGGAGATGAGTGCTGCAGCTCAAGAGCTCCCCTTGCTGCCATGGACCAAGCAGGTTCAGACGTTCCTCTGCCTGTTCCTTCAGGTCAACAGGGATCTGATTCTGAAGATGCCTTGGAGCCTGCATCAATCAGTCCACAAACAAGGCAGAGACTCAAGAGAGCTGAGCAAGAGGCTTCCTTGATTAAGTTCAAGAAACGGTGACTGGCCACACCTGTGCCTGAGCTATATAACTGCCTGCCTGGAAGCCTTCCTTTGCTTGTGGCAAACTTTTTACAAGCCCTTTCCTTGCTTCCAGCACCTGGCTCCTGATACCTTGGATTGATCTCTTGGCTCCAGACCCCTGGATTTTGACTATGGCTTTTGCTTGTTGCTGTGGCTTAGGTAAATGGGCTGCCTATGAGTAATTGCTTGCTCTGACTCCTCTGGGTGGGACTTTGCTATCTCTCCCACTCCCTTCTTTGGGCTGGCTTGCCACCTGGGTCTCTGACCTTGACAGGTACTGGTATTATGGGTGGACCCCTGAGTCACCCATTTTTGGGGTAAGAATGCTTGAACACAGAGGGATTGGGTGCCTCTTTGTGTGAGGTTCCAAGAAATCCAGCCACTAGCAGAACAGGGTTTATAGCAAGCATAATGTTGCTATAGGATCCTGCCTATATGTATGCAGCTTATTTATTTGTTGAAATATATATGTTATAGTTTTGATGAATACATTAATGCTAGTTGGGAAAATTACAGATTCAACCATGCAGTTCATAAGATAACACAGACAAGTCCTTAGATGTATAAACAATCACAAAGCATATAAAAGCAGCTTAAAAAGAAGCTTAGACAACATGGTTCACATATTAAACTATTTCTCTTAGAAGCTTAAAGGAATCAAAACCCTAAACTCATCAGAAACACTTAAACCTTACAGTAAAAGAGCTACAGAGCTTTGAACAGTTACAAATCTCAAAAATCCTTAAATGTCTAGGAGGATAAAGTCCATACCAATTTGTCCATATCCCTGCAAGGTGAAGAGTATTTCTGTGATATCTGAGTATTTTTGAGTCAAAACACATTTCCCAAACTTAATGAAGTTCCATCTCATTTAGAGATCTCAGAAGTTCTGGAAATTTAATCTATCCAGTGTTCTGAAAATCCTTCTTGTTTGTCAAGGGTTACAGTCAGCTAGGTGAGATGTCAGTGCATTACACTGGGTGGGGTAGTGTACCAAGAACACCAGGAAATGTTTGCCTGCCTGCCTGCCTAAGCCACCAGGGTTGCTTATTCCACATACTCCTGCTGTTTCTATTACTACTCTTGATGAGGCTCTACTTCCAGCACTTTTGTGTCTCCTCTCCCCATTCAGTTGCTCCCTTCTCTCAGATTCTATAAGCATTATGTTCCTTCTGTCCTTCACGGAGCTCAGTCAAGCTTCTTTAATTCAGAGGAAGGGCCTATGGGCTCACTGTTCCACTGATAAGATTAGTGGTCAAAGTATCCATCACAACTTTGCTGAGCATCAACCTTCTCTCTTTCCTAACAACATTGAAAAAGAAAATATAAGTGGTCAGAAGAGTCAGGGAATAAAAGCAATCAATACTTTCTGCAAACTAATGTTGTGTTTTCCTTCTGAAAAGGCCACATTAAACTTTTATGTCTCCTCTTTCTTCATTTTCCCCCTCTTAAACCCTACCTTTAAATCTTTCTAATTTAAAGGTGGTGACATGCACAGCACATATTGTTAACAGAGAATTGTTTTCCATTTCCGAAGACAAAGAATGGGAGAAAAATGGCAAAGATCCTTCAAGAATATCAGATGCAAATACTTGTGAGAGGCGGGGATCGGGACAAGGTGTTGCAAGTGCTGATCAATACTGGTTTCCTCAATATGTGCTCAGTACAAAATTATCAATGCATTCCAAACCTATCAATACATTTAAAATGAATGCTAGCCTTGTGTATGAACAGTTGCTCCAACATGTGAATGGGTATGTGTAATGCACTTCCTAAAGTAACACAGTTAGACAATATCTATATTTTTGTGTGATTTGTTGTCACAATTCATGCTCCAACAAGTAATCCACATGGGGAGAACACCTGCTTCTATTTGCTGGACAGAACTTGGCAAGTTATGTTTGAAACGTATTAAATTAGCATTACCTGTTATGGTTTTTGAATAATCTGTTGGAATTATTTCTTGCAATATTGGAAAACTGTAACTCATTGCAGTATTTAGTGTGTTTCTTGTTTTCTACTTATTACTTTTCCATTATTTTCCACTATTTTTTTTGAAGAAGTAAACCTTATAGTTGATAAGAGAGTGCTATAAATCTTGAAAAATTTCTATCAACACATCTTTAAAATTGCCTTTAGAAAGGAATCTTTGAAAGTAACTAGTGTTAGGGTGGATAAACAAACCACACCTCACTGTATCCCCAGGTGGACATGGAGCTGATTTGAACCCCCAAACACAAGGTAGGAAGGTAGAAAAGAGAAGGAAAGAAAGACAGACAGACACAAGTAACTTAGGCCAAAGGATCTCTCCCAGGAAGGAAGGATGATTTTTTCTTTCAGGCTTCTTTTCTTCTAGCATTTTTATGTTTATATTAAAGAATGCTTACATGGAAGAAAAGATTCATGCATCAGCATTACCAGAGTCACAGCTTGTACACGTGTTACATTTTATCTGACCCTTACCTTCCCAAGTCTCCCAGGGATGACCCTGGCCCATCCCTGAAGACATCTCTGACGTTTCAAGAGTCCTTCACTTGTACATACTGATCACTGACATGAAGTAGGCAGAATAAACAATTCTAAAGCAAGGTTTCTTGATCAGCCTTGAGTGTATAAAATGCCAATTAATATAACAGTTAATGATTATCAAGTATTAACTCTATAGCAAGTTACAGAGCATCAAATTTCAAGCCTAACACTAGAAACTTATGCTTACGCCAGTAAATTTCAGTATCACTCATCCTGTTACTTTTGTAACGAGACTTCATTACACCCTCAAGACCTACCGAAGGTAATGGTGTTGTTTGTAATTCATTGTTACTTCTGGATTTGGGTCCTGGTCAGGTAGATGTAGACATCCTTGAAGTCTGAGCTGATAAAAAAAAGGGGGGGGGAGTGGGTGGACCGGAAGAGGAATCCATAGGCCTGAATATAGTTATTAAAAGGAAGACTTTTTTCTAGCAGGCTGCTATTGAATACTGTCAGCAAGCATCATATTTACAAATGCACACATTGATAAAGTAAATACGAAGTTCATATCACAAAGTCAGTATTTCTTCTTTGTTGATCTGATGGCAAATAAATCATTTGTTGGGGTGGTGGTGGTGGTAAAGCATAACCAGTGTCAAGGACCATAGACTTAACTTTGAAATTAAAATGACTTGATATACAATGCTTCATATAGATAAAATAGAAGTTAGGGTATCATTGTTGATAGACAGAAATAATGAAAAAAAAATACTATGAACTTGAAAAAATAGATATACACAGCAATGTAAGTACATAGCTATAACAGTCTTAGCCATGGTTAGGTATTTGGAAATATCCTCCAGATCTCATGCATAGTTCTTAGTGCCTCCTCACATGTCTCATTTTGTTTTTGTGATAGTGATTTTAGTGATCAGAATTTAATAGCTAGAAATAAGGGCTGTATTCAGACTGTAATGAGGTACATTTGCTACCTTCTCCTGACAGGAAATTTCAGCTCTTTGTAGGAACCCACAGAAAATGTATTGTCCCAGCTAAGTCTTAAACAGGGAACATGCTTTCTATGACCTGCAAAGGGTCTGCACTTAAGTTGTTTGTGGCACTGTACTATAAAATTAAAGGTTATTTAGAACAGATAGCTCCTATGGGGTAAAAAGTCAAAAGAGCATTGCTAGGCAAATAATCATCTCCTCCATAAATACAATTGGTCAAAAAGGATTTGAAGAAATTCTTTTAGCTTTGCTATTAAGATTACAAAAAGGAAAATGTATTGTTTGGTTAGAGCTCCTTCTCTTGAAGTTGCCCTCCACCTACATGTTTAATAAAAGTGAACACTCGCTTCAAAGACTGTTTCATTTTCAGAGTCAACCACCTTCCTGTAGCTAATCATTGATGAAACCTTATCTCTATCCTGATTTTAATACTGACCAGGGTAAGCATCAAACCAGATTATAAAGCCATGGTTAGAAGTGGGGTTTATGCTGGAAAAGTTAGCTTCAAAAGGAGAGAGGATACAGTACTGAATCATGATTTGCTCTGTGCAAAAACAGAAAGAAGGCATTGCATGAAGAACTACAGAGATGCATAGTAGAGTGGAAGTTTTATATTTGCATCTGGTGACAATCTTGCCCAAAAGGAACGTTTTGTAGAGGAAAATTTGTCTCGGATCAGAAGCATAAATCATAAACAATAGTAGCTTTTATTGACTGTGAAGTGCATAAAGACAGGTGGTAAGCAAAATACATAAAAATAGCTGCTATGTGTTTATGCTCAGATTTAAACAGGAATAACATTAGCAGAGAAAACCATTGCAACAAAAAATGGAGGAAAAACCACTGCAACAAAAAACCCAAACGAAACAATTACACATGGGCTAGTTGAAATTAATGAGTTTTAAGTCATTTTTTAAAGTAGGAGATGAGATTCAGTGACATGAATATCTGCTCATAAAGAGTTTTATAGATAAGGAACCATAAGAGAAAAACACATGAAGATGTGAAAAAAGTATATGATTTTAACAACCAACAAAGAAATAGAAGAACACAAAAGCTGAGGAGGAGAATATATAGGAAAAGTCAGAGATGGGAGATAAGCCTGGGGTAAGGATGAAACCGTTTGAAAGTAAAGGAATCTAAAATTGAACAGAAACACTAAAAGGTGGTCACTGAAAAGAATTCAGTAGTAGAGAAAGATAATCATATTTGCATTCAGGGATTAAAATATGGCAAATGGTAGAATGCAAAAACAGAAATACAAGGCTTCACTGGAAACAGGGAACATTGACTAAAATAAATTTAAAAAATCTGAGTGAAATAACAGGATACACTGAAGTAGTGGACAAATCTATGCAGAAGGGGGAAAGAGTATAACTTTAATAACATTTGATAATTGAGAATAAGATTAAAGATGGGCAACTTCCCTCAGTGAGCCACGCAGTGAGCCTTGCAGTTTCTCATTAAATTAAGAAGGCTGGCTAACTTTGGAAGCAATCAAAATGTGCTAAATGTTGTAGACAAAACTGTTTGAACACCTTGCAAGAAGTATGTGTTTGCACCCAGAGAGTATCTGTTCTGGATGCTCCCCTTAAAAGTTAGATGGACAATAATTCAGATTTCTACCCTTTGTCTCTGTAGTTTATTTCTGGGCCCGAATCTGATAAATTTCGTTAGCACCAGAGAGAAGAACTCTCTCCACCTGCCACACAGTCCATTATATTCCCCTGCTTTCAGTCATTCTCTCATTCATCCCTCTGTTACAAACTACTAGCAATTGGCCCCAGCACTCCTGACCATGGACTATGTTGAAAGGGAAAACAGAAAGTAGGAAAATACTTTACTGATGAGCAAGGAAAGACTTATAGCGTTTCCTGTCAATGGCCCCCAGTCATGTTAGGCTTCCATCACTGCCAGCCATGCAGAAGGAAGGAGAATGTCTCTTGCAATCCTTTCTGCAGGCAGCTGGTCTTGCAGAGGCACTGCAGGGATTGTGATAGGACGATGTGGGAGGGCGTCATTGTGCGAAAATGAACAAAAAAGAAAAAAAAAGAAAAAGAGGTAGGTGACAATGATACCAATGCCACTTTTGGAGTGGTGTTGTAGTTTTTATGTGCCTACAAGTGATTTGACCCTAAGACAAATCTATCATAGAGTTTTCTGGACCTAAGAGTGTGTAGGGTCCCTAAAATTAAAGGGTGCTAATAGTTCCTCCTACAACAGTTTTCCTAATGATTCTTGTATGGGTTGTCTTGACCTCTGAGGGCTCTCAAAGCCAACTCTGTGGGGGTACTATCTGGTTTCATTAGTTTGGGATGAAGGTGTGGAGTGCTGAGCTTTACCAGAAGCTGAGTCCGCTTGCATAGAACATGAGAACCACTCCTTTGACCTTGCCAGTTCAAGAAAACTAGTGCAACATGTTTTGGCCTACGAAGAACTACTGTTTTGGTGGTTCCCTGCAGCTGCTACTTAACTTACCACGCAAATCTGAAGATTCAAACTTACAGTTTTAATTATTTGCAAAAGAAGGATAATTCTAGGTGTATAATTTTAGACTTTTGATTTTTATTGTGTGTTATATGTAAGGTTGTTAGCCACTGATCCCGGGACAACACCAGGTACATTTCCTGGTTATCTGTATAACTCTGATAAACTGTGGTTAGCTGTGTGTAAAATAGTTTTTTTAAAAAAGCTGATCACTTTTAATCTTAAATTGGCTAATATATTAGAGTAACATATCCATGTCAGCTATTTAAAAGGATGTAGTGACTTAGCACAAAATTGACTTGCTTCTGGTAGTTTTAAAGCCAATTCATACAATGTTTTGGATTATAATTTGTAGAATACAGAAGGAACACTGTATTATTGGGAGTTTTTATTATAAAATGGACTGGTATTGAGCAAGCAATGGCGGGAAGATACAAGGAAAACCATTTGCACTTTGTGAATTGCTTCCAGTATGTTACTATTATGTGGAATATTTGGTGATACTTTCTACCATAATGGCAAGTTAGAACCTTCTTGACTAACATATATCAGAAATATTTCATAAAGTGATGAACAAGAGCAGGGAAGTGTCTCAGACTAGTGCAGTAGTGAATTATTTGAACCTGCTTAGTAGAATGAAATGACAAATGCAGATGATGCATTTCCGTTAAGCCTGAGGAACTGGATCAAACTCTTATGTTTGATTTGGCAGCATTCAGAGTTCTTGCCAATGAAAATCCAGATAGCATGATGAAATTTAAAATACCTACTGGAATGTTTCAGTCTCAGGTGCTTCAGTGCACTGGATTTAAGTCAATAGCCCAAAGGAAAACTGTGCTGTTAGTCAACAAATCACCTCTGGCCTCCACTGCTCCCATCCAGCATCCATTTTTCTTATTTTCTTTGGTTTAATTCAAGGGATTCACTACCTTCCACAATAAATTCTACTTTTGCTAGCAAACTCCATGCCACACAGAACTTGAGAGTTCCAAAACATGACTTAGACTACTATCATTCTCCTATCCTTTCCTTTAAAGCAAAGGTGGGAATCATGCAGCCCCCGGATGTTGTTGTACTGCAAACTCAAGCAGTCCTAAGCAGTGCAGTCAATGGCAAGGAACTTTGGAAGGTGCAATCCAAGAAAGCCTGGAGAGCTGTCTGATTTGCATCATTTTCAAGATGTTGTGATACTTTATTACCAAATTAGTTACAAACATGTAACATCTCCTGATGTGACCATCAAACCTATGTTAACAGCCAGGAGTTGTACTGGAATGTACTGAGTGATGGAGGTTTATTCTGCTCATGATCAGGGTGCAGGAGAATGATGTTTCCAGCTCACTCCTGTCAGTGATCTCTGGTGTAATGAGGAATTGCAAGACAATTATGGGACTAGTACCATTGGATAAAATTTTAGTGGATCAAGGTTTTCACAGATATGTGTTTTTTTTAAAAAAGTATTCATTCATTCATTCATTCATTCATTCATTCATTCATTCATTCATTCAGGAGAAGGGTGCTAGGTGCCTTTAAAGTTGAAGGGGGAGGCTAATTTTGCCATGTTTTCCATCAGAAAATTCTTTGGGGGCAATATGATTTTTGCCACACTCCCACTTCAATGTTGATCAAGTATGACACTTCACTGAAAAATATATGTAAATGTATACTATGATTGTGCTTGTGCACTCTGCAAGATTATCTCACTGTGTAATCCAGTTGCACACAATGCATATACATCCATATAACAAGAAATAGAGACATGGCCAATACTACACACCTGTATAGAATCATAGAATCATAGAAATGTAGAGTTGGAAGAGACCATAAGGGCCATCCAGTCCAACCCCCTGCCATGCAGGAAAACCCTCAAAGCACTCCTGACAAGTGGCCATCCAGCCTCCGCTTAAAAACCTCCAACGAAGGAGACTCCACCACACTCCGTGGCAGCACATTCCACTGCCGGACAGCCCTGACTGTCAGGAAATTCTTCCTGAGGTTCAGGTGGAATCTCCCCTCCTGCAGCTTGTATCCATTGCTCCTTGTCCTGGTCTCAAGAGCAGGAGAAACAAGCCCACTCCCTCCTCGACATGACATCCCTTCAAATATTTAAACATGGCTATCATGTCCCCTCTCAACCTTCTCTTCTGCAGACTAAACATACCCAGCTCTCTAAGTCTGTCCTCATAGGGCATGGCTTCCAGGCCTTTCACCATTTTGGTTGCCCTCCTCTGGACCTGCTCCAGCTTATCCATATCCTTCTTGAATTGGGGTGCCCAGAATTGGATGAAGTATTCCAGATGAGGTCTAACCAAAGCAGAATAAAGTGGTACCAATACCTCCCTCGATCTAGACACCACACTCCTATTGATGCAACCAAGAATTGCGTTGGCTTTCTTGGCTGCCGCATCACACCGCTGACTCATGTTCAGCTTGTAGTCTATTAAGACTCCTAGATCCCTTTCACACGTGCTGCTATCCAGCCACGTGTCCCCCATCCTACATTTCTGCATACCATTTTTTCTGCCTAAGTGTAGGACCTTACATATAGGACCTTACATATGTATGACATGTCAGTTTTTTAAAAAAAATATATCTAATGCATGTAAAGTCAAGCATGAGATTGCAACAAAGATGTCTAAAAGATATGTACTCTAAAGATGAATTCATTCTTGATGAAGAACAGTATCTGAAACAACATGTCCTGTATATATGTGACTATCTCTGCATGATGTGTGAAATGACCCATGTCTGAATGATGAGGAGATACAGACATAAATCTTTAATGTAGTATGATTTTTTTTATTGTTACTATTATTATTACAAAAGTGATGAAAATCGCTATCAAAATGCACTTCAGTTAGTCAAATGTGATGTTTGGTCTTTGGGAATGTTTCTGCCCATGTCTTTTTTTTTTTAAATCTACTTCCCATTGATTTCCCAGAATGCACTGCACATTTTCCAGTTAACACAGAAAAGCAGCTTCATTTTTAAAGCCTTTGGATGTTTTGACAGCCCTTCTTCAGTTCCTATGGTAGGCTGAACTAGAAATGGAAACAGAAACAGCTGAAGACATTTCAAATACATTTAATAACACTTCCACATATTTATTTATGCATTAAATACTTCATTCATCAATTCTTAAAAGGATTCTCAGAGTGGCTTATGGACAAAGCTATAGTCCATAAACAAGGAAAATCAATGCAACAATAAAAACTAGCAAGCAGAGGGGCAAAACAATGCACTGGAAGCATTCATAAGTAAAGGAAAAAGGAAAGGAAAGGTGTATGGAGAAATATGTCAGTGTTGCCCTCTCCCACCTTCAGAGATGAAGCTGGTAAATACAGGTAAATTACTAGAAAACAAAGTGATTCAAAATTCTTCTCCGCTTACACTGGCCAAAATCAATAATTATAGCCATTCCAAGGATGTAAAGGATTACATTGTAAATACTGACCATAGACATGTCAAAGACGAGGAGCTTCTCAGAAAAATGAGATGTTAACCCTAATTCAGTGCTGTGTGTGTGTGTGTGTGTGTGTGTGTGTGTGTGTGTGTGGGTAACCTATACAATTAACACATTTTTCTAGGTGCCTCAGAAACCTAGAGCTAGGTGCCTCAGAAATCAGGCTTGGAAATTAAGCCAGTATTTACTTTTCTATGACCAATCATAAAACTAAGCATACTCAATGCAAAATACAACAACGAGGAAGATAATGTGCTATGAAAAACAGCAGTGAGGGGGGAATCCTTTGTAAAAATAGGCTAAATGTATCATCTAATTTGACCCACAGTTGAATATAGAGAGATGCAAACCTCAAAAGTAAGCACTCAAAGTCCTGGGACTGGGATAGACGTTGGCAAATTTTTTCTCAGAAATGAACAGAAATGAAATTCTCACAAATAGGAAAGAAAAGAAATAGAAGATAGAATATGGGAAAAATTCACTTGATATTAAAATGAACGTTAATACCTGTGACAGACCTACTTCTTTCTCTCTCAGATCGGTATGGCATCTCCCCAATCCGATTAGGCACTCTGTCTTTTCACACAGCCCTGCCTTCCTCCTTTTACATAGTTCTCTTATATCTTTAAACTCTCATATAAACAGAAATATTATACACAGCTCTTTGGCTACACTTTCACCAAAAGTACAACCCTGAATCTGGGTCAGACTTTCTGACCAGATTCTATAATTGTTTAATTACTTTTCTGCCTCTCTCTAGGCTTCCCCTGAGAATTAAACTCATCCCACACAGTCACTCTCCTTGTCTGACTGAGAGACTTTACACCAGAACTCTCTCTGGTGAGAATTCACATTGCAAGGCTGCCCAAAGACAATCAGTGTTTGCCTTTACATAGCTTTTTCTCTCAGCTACCAGCCCCTCCCACACATTGTGGGGCTGGGTTTCCCTCCTGAGGAACTATTCTGGTGGCCAGGCAACCTGTTTGTAAACTGACTTTACACTCTGGATAGCCAAACCTCCAGAACTCTGCTACAATACTTTGCGCGCGTGCGTGCGCGCGCGCGCGCACACACACACACACACACACACACACACACACACACAGAAAGTTCCATTGGTGGAGACCAACTGTTGAAAAGGCAATATATCCAGTCATTTTACTTCTTGAAGTTTTGGGGCTGAGATGGTCATAGGGCAGTGTTTGTAACAGATATAAGTGTGACATAAGATGGGACTGACAGTCCTGTTTTAGGCGATGTACTTAACCTCCTCTCAAATGCTGCCTTCCTCTGGCATCAAAAGTTTTTATCATCAAGGAATTTACTCAGCTTCAAACACTGAGTTCCACTATGTAAACTGAAGTGGCTTTAAGGATAAGTCTACTATCATCATATAAAATCTTCAGTGGTTAGTATGTTGATTTTCAAATTCATAAAAATAAAACAAAGACCAGAAAGTTTAAAGACTTTGTTAATTTAAAAGAGATTTGTATTAAAGATGTTCGTAATTTTAACAAGGTTTTAACAAGGTTCCCAGCAATCAGGACCAGTCCCTAGATCTCAGGGTCTGAACTCTCTTCTCCGGGCCTTAGAATTGCAAGGCAGAGGGAATCTTAGGGGAAGAGCACTGTCCTGAAAAGTATTTTATAAACATTTTCTTGATTTGTTAAACATGCAGTTTTTCATCTCAAGGAAATACTCTGTATAGCTGAATGTATCATGTTAAGGATGTTACCACATACCCTCTAACATTTCACAGATAAAAACTGAATCATGTATGGCTGAGCAACATCAGAGTGTGGTATTGATCTGTATTGTGTATTGACAGCAAAAATTAATGACGAAAAACACACAAGCTAGATGAGTCTGCAGCAGTTTGCTTTTCCCTGACCCTAGTGGAAAGGGCAAGGTTTTGGCCTCCTCCTCTCCTCTTCCCCTGCAGAATCCTAACTACAGTCCTCCCTCCACATTCACAAATGTGATTATTCATGAGGTGCCCCCCTTCTCCCCCTCCCATTTCCTGGCCTGGACAGGAGCAAGAGGATGCAGGGAGGGTGATTACCTGTTCCCTGCTCTCCTTCCACCACCGCTGCCCATGCTGGCACACTGGTGGCAGAAAGTGCAAGGCGGGCAATTGCTTGTTCACTGTGCTCCTTCCACCACCGCCACCCATGCAGATATGCTCTGGGCAGGCAGCAGAAAGTGTGGGGTGGGTGATCGCTCATTCCCCATGCTCCTTCCACCGCCGCTTGTGCTGACGTGCCCTGGGAGGGTGGTGGAAGGTGTGGGGTGGGTGATTGCCGATTCCCTGCCCTCCTTCTGCTGCTGCTTCCTGCAAGGGTGTGCCCTGGGCGGGCAGCAGAAGGTGTGGGTGGGGGGGGGTGCAGGAGAGAGGCAGTGGGGAAAGAACTTCCCTATTTGGCTTTCTCGCCCCTGCCAGTTGTGTGATCCTGTGGCTGGGGGGTGCAAGAGAGTATGAGTGGGGAAAGAAGTTCCCCGCTTGGCTTTCTCCTCACCCCCACCCACATGATCATGCAGGTGGGGGCGAGGAGAAAGCCAAGCGGGGAACTCTTCCCTGCCCAGTCTCTCCTGTGCCCCCCAGCAATCCATGCCATCATGGTTTCACAGGTGGAGGCCTGCGGTTATTCACTTTTTTTTCACTTTTGTGAGGGTTCTGTTTCCCTGTTCCCCGTGAAAGTGAAGGTCCTACTGTACTTTTGAACTTTGAGTTTCGTAGCAATTAAAGTAAGCTGAGGACAAAGAGGAAAAATAGGGGGAAAAGAAAGAAACTGGGAAATTTTCAAAGAAGCTGAAAAGGGGGGACAAAAAAGGATTAATTTGGACTTTCCCTTTGAAGTTGGGACTATTGGTAACCACACTGTTACAGGGCCCACGCTTTGTGACAATCCAAGGTGCTATTTCTAGATCTCATGTATTGCCCCTCACATCCCAGGGCCTGGAATGGTCCTGACCTGACAGTCTTACCTGCCATTGTAATCCTTCAATTGCAATCTAAATTAACCCTGCAATCTAAATTAAAAGTAGATAGAGGAGACAAAAAATCTCCTACATCAGGTTCTTATGATTTCCCCTTTAATTTTGGAAATCCACCTACTCTCTCTGCAACTCTTGAGCTTCTGCATGCAAAGAAGCAGTTATGTCAAAAGATGTCTCGATAAGGAGATAATGGGCAAATGCAGCAGCTGCTAAGGCACTAGTGGAGCTTTTTAAAATTCTGCTGCCCTCCTCTGAGCCAGTCAAAGGGAGGAGGCAGTCACTCTGGCTCAGTTCAGCCCAGTCTGCTCTTTAGAGAAACAATTATAAAATGCAAATATTCAAAAAGAGCAGAGGTATTCCATTTCCCAATCCTCCATGTTATTTGCAGGACATGAGCATACTTGAAACAAGATTATAATGTTTCTTCTTCCTCCCTTCCCCCTCCTCTCCTTCTCCTCCTCGCTCAGCATTGCTATTCAAATAACAGGAAAGTGAATTGAGGGATCAAATCATGCTTAATGGGTATTCTTCACTCAGATCTCATAATCAAATGAAACAATTATTCATTTTTTTCCATTTGAAATGTCAACACAAATCTTTGTAAATTAAACTTTTTTCCCCTATTCCAGTCTTGCTGTTTTCTGTTGGAGGGATTCACATGATAAAATGCTTAACTTTGATGCAAATGTGCCCATTAAGAATACAACAGTGCTAAGTGCTCCATTAAAGCCAGCCATGCCTTCTTTTAGAATACTCCACTACCTCCAACACTGGTTCTCTGTCCCTCGAACCCACATAGAAAGCTACCTGTAAGAAGTTTGTTGTTTGTTGAAATACCCTTTAAATACTCCCCTCCCCATCCCAAATTATTTATTACAGCATTTTTACAGTTTGGGAGCTGAAAAAAGATAAAGAAAACATCAACAGACAGTCCCTATCAAAAGGTTTGTTATTTGAAATAGATTTGGTACAAAAGTGAATTGGTCCTGCTTTTCATTGGCAGAATCCTGTTGGTGACATAGGCTGGCATAACCTGGGGTTACCTGAACATATAGCATTTAAGAGGTGTTGTGGAAAGTAGCATTTAAGACCTTAAAATCACAGAATCATAGAGGAGAGTTGGAATAGGCCCTATGAGCCATTAGGTCCAACTACTGCTCAGTATAGGATCTCCAGCTATAGCATCCCCAACAGGTAGCTGTTCAGCCTCTTTTTGAAGATGTCCAGGGTCTCATTACTCTCACAGCCAAGAAGTTCCTTCTAATGTTCCATCAAAATATCCCTTCCTGTAACTTAAAACCGTTAGGACCTAGTTCTACTCTCTGAGGCAACAGAGAACAAGCCTGTACACTCCTCTTTGTGGCAGCCCTTGAGGTATTTAGAGAGTGAAATCCTGTCACCCCTCTATCTTCTCTTCTGTCCAGTATTTTTCTGAGCTTGATAAAATCCAATTTTCTAAAATTCAAGGTTCATATTTGACTATACTCTTTTTTTGGCCAATCCCACAATCATGAGCATTATATGGTCTATCCTCTTAAAGTACTAATTACTTTGATTCCAGTGACCAACTCCTCCCTGTTGGTTAGGTTAGGAGTCCAGTATTGCTGATCCCCTTGTTCCTCTGTACACCTTTTGTAAGAGGAAATTATGTGCAAAACACATCAGGAATTTGTTGGAAAGCCTAGCCTTAGCAGAGCTAGTCCCATAGCAGATACCAAGATAACTGAAGTCTCCCATAACTACCAGTTCTTGCTTCTTGCAGATTTCAAAAAAGCATAATACACAACCTTATCTTCATTTGATGGTCTGTAGTAAACTTGTAGTACAATGTTGTTTTTCTTTTATTTTTACCCAAGTACTATCCACTGGTCCAGTTTGATCTCTTAGAAGAATTTCTGCACAAGTGAATTTGGCTCTGAACAAACAGAAGGCCTACAGCCTTCTTAGGATGTGGTGACCATATTAAAAAATGAATAAAAAACAATTAAATACAGATTGTAAAGGACATTAGAAATACTCCTTTATAATAACTTAAAACCACACAGTTAAAACAGCCAGAAAAAATTCAAGGACCAAAGACCAAAGACCACACAAAACAGCACCATTTAACTGCTTGCAGAAACTCAAAAGTGATGGATCCAGCTTGTCTTTCCCTCGGAGGGAGTTCCACAGTTGGGCTGATGCTACCCAGAAAGCCCTGTACCCACCGACCTAGCCTTGTGGGATGATAGCATTATATAGCAAGGCCACCACTGTGGATTAACAGATTAATCTGTTAATGACCTCCTTAGTAAAAGAAACACTTTCCAAATGATTTCCCACCAGGAGAACAACAGAAGAATGCTGTCAAGTTATAAGTTTCAGCCAAAGACGCTATTATCCTGCTGTAAGTGTGGTTTACCTGACTCATGTGATAAAGCCCTTAGAGAACGGACATAGCCTTGGCAATAATTATTTTATTTGTGTTATTTTAACAGACAAAAGTAGAAATAATTAGAAGATTAGTTTGCAGTTTATATTTTTGTTTTATTTCATATGTTTATTTGTTTTATTTAATATTTCACATACTCCATTATTGAGATCATGGAAGTCTCCAGAATGCTTCATTTTTCTTGTGATATGGGTTGCCTTTCTGTCTGATGCTTGAGAGTTAAAGATGGTTGTATGTAATGAGACTCTAACTTCATCTTGAGTTGAAGTTTCCAGTATAGAAAAGAGATAAAGAGAATACGAGAGGGACAAATTTCATGAAAGATGCCCCATCCATTTGCATTTGGTTTTTGTTTTTAGCACTACTTTGTAGAACTAGCATTTGATCAATGAGGCAGATACATCCTGCCAGCCTCTTCTCAGGCCACATTCTCTCTGCACTGCCCTTCTTTTCTTGTTCTTCCATACTCCACAGTGATAAAGGTAAGCACAAACTATGTAACACACAAAGGCAAGAGACTACCTATGGAGGAAGACAGTAATTTCTCTCTGTATGAACAACCAGCTACCTTTCCAGATATTGTGTTATGTTTTGTGTGTAACAGAAAGGGAGAAAGAATGGGCTATATGTGAGCCAATGCAGAGTGTGCATGTGTGCACGCACACAAACACACACACACACACACACACACACACACACACACACACATGCATATGTATGAATGATTTGTGTCTGCGGGGAAGTATATTGGAAGTTGCAAACCAGCAACGAGGGTGTTCTTGCGCCCCTGGGGCTATAGTTGCTGCCTTTTGCCATGCTGCTGCTGAGTTACTTACCTACAGCTGAAATAGTTATCACACATAGAAAATAAAGATAAGAACCATAGTGGCAAGGCAAATGAAACTAAGCAAAGATTGCTGAAAAATTATGTGGCCAAACAGGGAACAACAGATCACAAAGGCTCTGTTCTTTGTATACTTTAAAATAAAAAGTTTGGCTCTTTCCCAAAGTGAAGACACTGGTAAATCTTGACCATGAAGAGAAGAATGTGAGAGCTGTTGGGGGATGATAGGAGTCTCAGCCCCACAGAAATGCAGCAGAAAAGCCAGAGCACAGCTAACCAACAGCGGCAACCTTGTTCCCGATAAGGATACTCACACACGGAGGAGTTTTCTTCCAAAACAGGAGGCACTTTATCTTGCAGCAAAGTTCCGTTATGTACAAAACATAGCACAGACAAACAGAGGCTTGCGCCAGGCAGCGGGTTTAGTCAACAGACAATACAGACAGGGGATTGCTTTCCTATATACATATCTACAACCAACCAGGTAAGGGTTTGCACACCTCCCTCTACCATCTGCACACGAGCCCAGTCTCTTATGCAACCTTGCAATTACCCACAGTTGGGGCATGATGCAACATCTTTGCAGTGGGCTGATCATTTTCCCAGGGTTCCCTGCCTGGAATCCCTGACAAGAACTGTAAAAGAATAACATATATAGAACATGTTTCAGTGCTACTACATTGCTGGTGCTCTGTCTGTCTCCCTCTGTTTCTCTCACTCACATGCACATCATTATGTCCCTAGGGCAAATGTACTTGGAATGATACATCTCTATGCAACTTTTCTGTGAGCCGCTGTGTGTGAAAGAGAAAGAGAAAGAGGGACAGACAGATGGGAAGACATTACCTCTCTTACATACATAAATTTGTGCGAGCAATTCCCCCGTAGATGTAGTTATCTTGATCCTCACTTCACTTTACAAGTAAAATGTTGTTATCCGAGTTTCCAGTACAGCTGGTGGAAACCCAGAAAACACCAATGAAGCAATTAAGCAAAGATTAAGGAATCATTTGAGAGTAGCAAGACTGGATACCAGCAACAAGTGGCTGAAGAATCCAGAAGGCAAATTTCACTGCATTTGTGAAAAGGGGGAGGTAAACAGGCACAGCAAGTAGCATGGTTTTTGTATGTTATGGTGAGAGAGAGATTAAGGGAAATAGAAATGTCCCAGACTGTTCTGCCTCTCATTGAAATGTTTAGATTGCAATCTCTAGGGGCCTTTTCACATGGCATTTTCCATGCGAAAGAGGGCCTGGAGCATCGCGCAATTGTGAGGAGCGATCTGTACGATGCACTCACAATCTCATGACACTCCAGGGGCCGGCTGGTGCCAATAGCGCACCTGTTCATTTTTGGCTAGAAGCCGAAAATGTTGTGCAATCGTTCATTGCTCCCAGTCCCCATGCACACTTACCTGGCATGTGGAGCCTCCAGAGCCACACCGGTCGTACTTCCTGCCTCAGTGCAGCCTGGGAAACTCCCAGGCTGCAGTGTGGAAGGAAGAGGTGGGTCTCTCGCGTGAGCAGGCAGCTCGTGCAGAGCCGAAGGACCCCGGATGTGAGAGCCTCTCACCAGAGGCTGCTAGCGCGATCCCCGCACCCCTGCGCTGGAAAAAGGTAAGGTGTGGAAAGGGCCCAGGTCTTGCTCATGCAATGGAATGGATTCTGGAAAACCACAACCATTTATTTCTTATCTATCGATCATAAAGTGACTCCTGACAAATTGCTTTCCATGAAATGCACTGTATGCTAATTTGATCAATTGAAAAGAATAGGAGACAAAGTTTGTGGAGTGGGTTATTACTGGAATAGAATCCAGGCTTATTTTCATATAGATATTCTTCACAGGCACAGCTGTGACAACTGCAGACTGTTGCCATAGTCTCTGTCAGCATGACTATCCTTCACAGGCTGGGATAACTAAAAGATATAATTATTTTCTTTTTCTTTCACTGAAATGATGCTTTTTGAATTTTATTCTATATATTTGAGATGGCAAATCATTCATCATTGCTCACTTAATTTCTGAAACAGATACGATAGTCTCTCCCCAATCCTTAATTTTCATTGTGATTATCATAGGTCACCACTGAGAAAAAAAAAATCAGCATGATAAACAGTTACTTCAATTGATTGAAAAAATCTCTGGCCATAAACTGCCTCTTTTTGAAATGAGGCAAGATCATAGAAACCAATCTTTCTCCTTGAAGGAAACAACTGATTTTAGCAATTTTCTTTATGCTGTGAGAAAGCCTTCAAAAACTCCAGATTTTGAAGATGATTCACAGTTTGGAATTTATTTTGTGCAAAATTTTCACATGGTATTTTTGCACAGAAAACAGTATTTCCTATGTAGAAAAACAGCATGTTCTGAGCAGAACAACAATGTGTGAATAAGTAGAAGTTCTGAACTACAAAGATTTCAGTCAGTCCAAGATTTTTCCCATCTGGATAGCTCAATGGTGAAGAAACATGCTTTTCAATCCATGTTTAAATATCACTTTGGACATTAGTTTGCTCCCCAAAATAGACCTATAATGTAGATCAGCAGTTCTTAATCTTCTCTTTACCTCAGACTCCCTGTAAATATCTTTTATTGCTGTGGACCCCCAAGACTTAACTCAAGATCTAAAATCCTAAAGCGCATCACATATTTATTTGAAATTGCTCATTAGGCATCTTCAAATATGAAGAGAAGGGAGAAATAAGCAAATGCACACACTACACACTCCTATTATAATATTTTTATTGGATTGATTCCATACAAATTTGTCTCCTTCCTTCCTTCCTTCCTTCCTTCCTTCCTTCCTTCCTTCCTTCCTTCCTTCCTTCCTTCCTTCCTTCCTCTCTCTTTCTATTTTAACTGTAAAGGCTCATAATATTTCTGCAAGACTTCACAGACCCCTGTGAAGACCCCTGTGAAGACATAGCAAACCTGTAGGGCCACAGACCCCAGGTGATGATGCTCTGCTGATATAGATATCCTTGGGCATTGTCACCTGATTACCTTGCAGTAATCAGTTGGAATGCACAAACATACACACACAAAAAGAAGTATTAATATATTTATTGCTTTTAGCAATTGAGGGTTTGGTTTGGTTTGGTTTGGTTTGAGTGACATATTGGGATGGTAATGATGATGATGATGATGATGATGATGATGATGATGATGATGATTTGTCATTATGCCAGGAAGTTTGATGCCAGGAAGAAGACTTGATGTGCTCTGGTTGCCCATAGGTTAGTCCCATTCAGAGAAAAGGATACCAGAGTTCTTACTGGAGTCACAAAACGCAAAACACAAGTGTACATGACACTCTAGTTCAACCTTGACCCTATTTCTCTGGACACTCACTGAAGCCAGAAAATAATCAACAGTTCCTTTGCCACAAGTTTTACTTCACCAGGTGCATGACAGTGAACATAGTAAAAACAAATTACTCTCATTTAGGAAATAAATAACATGTTCATCTTGAAAACATAACTAAAAATGGAAGACTAACTCAAAGATGTGCTACCTGTGGTGGGCCAGGATTAGGCACAAGACTCTTCTGCCAGCAGAAATCTACCTGTCCTGGCAGTAATGCTCTTCTACCTGCAGAAACTTTTTCTACTGGCTCATCTCAGAGATCTGCCAACAAAGCAACCTCCTGAACTGCTCTGCTGGCCAAAATGTGTCAAGAGATGAGACATGAAAGAGACAGAGAAGGAGCAAATGCTAGGAAATATACATACCACAGTTTCATACTAACTTGTTAGCTGGGAAGAGTTGCATTCTTGAAAATATTTCATTTGCATTTGACTTGAATATGAATGCATTGTGTCTTCCCTATCCCCCCCCCCGGACCTTAATCATACTTACCTCCATAGGTGGGTGGGTGGGTGGATAGGTAGGTAGAGGGACAGAGCAGGAACAGCTAGTGATCATTAACCATCTATTGTGTTTAAGTTCTCATTTGAATCTGTCTCAAAAGATCACTCATATGACTGATCCAATTGCACTTAGCTACAGCATTGACATGTGCATTGGTGGATGTGCACAATTAGCTGTCCAAGATGGCCTGAGGGCCAGCTGAACCAAAGTTAGACTAGCTGACACTTTGTTGACTCCTATGCCACCCAGCCTGAGGTTAGTGGAAATTATTTAGAACCACCTTCATCTTGAGTTATTTTAGCACTCAGATTGTGGTTCCATTCCATGCTGTGGCTGAATGAACACATTAATTTGTTTCTTTTTCTTGACGACAGAGTGTATCGTGATAGAGCAAGGTCTCTTGTCAAGAAAATGATCAAACAGTGTCAGGGCTTTTTCTTTTTTAATTTCCAGTCTTTTTGGAGGAAAAAAAAATATTTTCGCAAAAGTTCCTGATGTATTTTGCACAGAAAACACTGGCCTTCCAGCACTATGCCATTATAGTGCTATTCCACTTTCAACATCCTAAGAAATCCTTGGTTTTGCAGTTTAGGGAAGAGCATTTAGAATTCTCAGTCAGAGAGCTCTTTGGCCTCAGTAAACTCCAAACTCCAGAATTACACAGGAAGTTGAAAGTGAAATAATAGCATTATAATACCATAGTGCTGGAAGTGTAGTGCAGAAAGGTTCCCTGCTTCTGCACCAAATGTTGGTCTTCTGCAAAAAATCAAAGGTGTTTTGTGTAAAAAAAAAAATCTTAGAATCATAGAACCATAGAGTTGGAAGACACCACAGGGGCCATCCAGTCCAACCCCCTGCCATGCAGGAACCCACATCAAACCACTTCTGACAGATGGCAATCCAACCTCTGCTTAAAAACCCCCAAAGAAGGAGACTCCACCACACTTTGAGGCAGCATATTTCACTGCCAAACAGTTCTGACCATCAGGAAGTTCTTCCTGAGGTTTAAGTGAAATCTTTTCCTGCAGTTTGAATCCATTGCTCCTTGTCCTAGTATCTGAAGCAGCAAAAAACAAGCCTGCTACCTCCTCGACATGACACCCCTTCAAATATTTAAACATAGCTATCATGTCCCCTCTTAACCTTCTCTTCTGCAGACTAAACACCCCCAGCTTCCTAAACCTCTCATTATAGGGCATGGCTTCCACACCCTTCACCATTTTGGTCACCTTCTTCTGGACGCGCTCCAGCTTGTCACTATCCTTTTTGAATTGAGGTGCCAAGAACTGGACACAGCATTCCAGATGAGGTCTAACCAAAGCAGAATAGAGTGGTATCATTACCATCTTCACATCAAAAAGTCTCAGAATGCAAAATTTCAAAAAATGTAAAAACTCTAATTGTTTGAATTAATTCATTTGTTTGTGTGAGAATGAAATAAAATGAAGATTTACATCCATAGTGTCTGGGCTGAATAAATCATCTCCTCCTACATTCCCACATTGTAATGGTGTAAAAATGAGGATATTCCTTTCCCTCCTCCGCCTTCTTTTTAATGAAAAAAGTCAGTTATCTTGAATGTAGACAGTATCACTATAAAGATCAAGTGTGAGTGAAAAAGAAATGAAGCTGCAAATATTTCATGTTTGATTCCCAAAGAAAAATTGAAGCCTAGTCTTCCATTTTGTTGTTATTTTTTACTTTAGTCAACATTTGTAAATTTAAAATCTTTCCAGATCTTCTTTTTCTGGCTCAAGCTTCAGGCCTGTAGTACTGTATTTAAACACAGACAGAAACCCCTTCTGCTCTTTGTCATGTTTTAAGCGGAAAATGACATTGATGGGTGTGGGCTGGCTGTAAAATAGGACTTTCCCCTTGTGAATGCTGACTAATTGATGTCAAATCGAATCATTCTAAGGAACTGTGATGGCTATGAAACAGATCGTGGGGGGCAGTGTTGGTTCAGTTTGCTTCTTTCCAGAGCCGAGTTTACAGCTTAAATTGGTGACACTTTCACATCAGGGGATTCATTACAAGCCAAACAAATCAAATGTCAGATCCCTTTAATCTTGATGCCTGACAATAAGCTGATGATTTCAAACACTGAGATGGGATCGGGGAGAGGACAATGATTATAGATGGCAAGGTTGCCCCTATCTTTACTCACAGCCTTGGCAAATTGAGACAGGGAGAGCTCAAGAGGGTAATGGGTTCCAACAAGGCAGTTTAAATAAGGACAGAAGACAGTTTCTTTCAATGTGTATTATTCATAAACTCTTTAAATAATCTCTTTATTTCTGACCCAAAGTTGCAAAGGGAATTACATATCTAAGTAGACAAGGGTGCTTGCTTAAATGTACAGTTTGGCTTCTATAAAAAACAAGCCCTCCTCTAAAAAAAATTAAACCAAACAAAACTGAAAAGTACCACTTTCATCACAAAGGATACCACATTATTATGATGGTGTCACTGGGCTCAGTCTAGACAAAGCTAAACCCATTTCATATTCTGCAGTAAATGAATGTGTGCTCACAACAACTTTTTTCAAGATGGAACACAAGGCTATGTAAATTTGTTAAACACACAGGGGCAGGAAAGGAGCAAAATGACCCTATTGGATGCTGAGAGGCAGAATGAGAAACAGAAGAAATGTGATTTTGGAGAAAGAATTACCCAACTGTGTTTTGTAAATATTGCAAACATTGTAAACATTGATCTGTTTAATTAATTAAGGAACTCAAAGGAATTGGAATGGGCAGGAGAGATGGATTAGAAATACCCAGTGGCAGAGGTTACAGAAGGAATGAGAAATCTGGGATCATTTCCTCACTACAATGTTATAGTGCTATTATTCAGTTTTCAACATCCTATGAAGTCCTGGGGTTTGCAGTTTAGGGAGGGGCCTTTAGAATTCTCAGACAGAGAGCTCTTTGGCCTCAGTAAACACAAACCCCAGAATTCCACAGGATGGTGAAAGTGGAATAATAGCACTTTAACAGTGTAATGTGGAAATGGCCTAAGTGGGGGAAAATAGAAAAGGGAGAGGCTAGAGAAGCCAGGCAGAAGCAGGATTAGAGAGAGGAGGAAGAGAACCAGGAGACTGCCATGACAGGAAAGACTTCCACTTGTTAAAGGGCATCCACCCATGAATGAAGAGGGACTGTTGTGGAGGTAATCTACGCCAAGGGGCACCGTACTCCCGATGCCGCTTAGGGGTAATTGTTTGTCCAATTTGTTCTTCTTGATTGTAGACTTACTTTCTTTCTTTCTTTCTTTCTTTTTCTTTCTTTCTTTCTTTCTTTCTTTCTTTCTGCACAAGAGGAGACCCAATGGCCTTCATTATAAGCATATCTTGGAGATAAGTAGTGACAAATGCTAATAGGGTGACTTTTGACTCTATCACTATTAATGGATCTGCAGGCCAGGATTTTCCCCAGCTCCACACTGGGAGGTGGGGGACATCACAGTGGTGGAGAATGTGGCACAGTGCTCATGAAGAGGGACCATATCAGCCCTGCTCAAAAATCTGTTTGAGTGGTCTGCATAACAGCAGCAACATAGGCTCCAACAAGTATCAATGCATCAAGCCCAACTTTTAGATCAGTTGTCCATAGCTCAACAGCTAGTGCAAACACAGATATAGAATCACATGGCCAGAATCTTCAAGACTCCTAAAGTGACAGTGCTGATGACTGGGCCAGAAGGGGTGGTTGTCTCCCATATCCTATTTGGATAGACAAAATGGGGCCTAATGATAATTCTGAGGCATTCTTGAACACATTGGAGCAAGCAGCCATGGCAGCCAATTAGTCATAAGCTCAGTGGTCTTTCATCCTGACCCCACTATTAATGGCCTGGCATAATTGGCTGTGGACAAGCTGATGCCTGAAGAAGCAGGTAACTACACCAAGGTGGAGGAGATCACTTTGAACACATTGAACATATCCAAAGATACCTACTGGCAACATCTTTGAGACTTAAAATGTTGGCTGGGGTTACACTCCTAAAATCTAGGTCAATAGGTTACCATCAATGGCTTACAATGGCTGAAATCCATTCTCCAACCAACAACTGAGGCAGCAGAACTAATGTTCATACAGTAATATATCTCTGGCCTTCCAGCCCTGGCTCAAAGTACAGTACCATCAATTCAAAACCTTGGACTAAAATCATGTTACATCAGGCCATAAACATGAGATAATACCTTACAGAGATAGTGGTGATTGCAAGTACTCATTTGCAGGAGCCACAGCCAAACCAGAAGCAGTCATTTGACAGAAAAGTAAAACATGAACACTTCTAGGTAAGGCAAAGGGTGATAGTGCTGTTGCCATCCTCAGTAGCCAAACTATTTGCTCAATGGCAAAGCACCCACAAAATCACAAGACAGTTACGGTCCATTGATTATGAAGCTGAGGTAACAGGAAACAGAAGCAAATTTTGCATGTCAGCCTCTTCAAGGAGTGCCATGAGTACAAAGCCTAATGAGCACAGATACCTGAGGTCAAAGATAAGGTTCAAGTAGGACAGGCAGCTGATAGTCTCTGTATCAAACCCCAGCTAAACCCAGAACAGCAGAGGCAGTTGAAACGAATAGAATGAGAATGTGCTCTAAAACAAAGCAAAACAAAACAAAGGGGAGGGTTCAAGTAAGGTTAACTTACTCCATGCACTGTGGCACCCCTCTCACCATCCTCTGGCCCCAAATCAGGGCTCAGGCAAAGCCTCTATGGCCCTTTTCGCATGGCATTTGCCATGCAAACGGGCCCCTCGAGAGTCTCATGAATGTGAGGAGCAGTCCACAAGACGCACTTACAATCATGTGACGCTCCAGGGTCTGGCAGGTGCCTCTCATGCATTTTTTCATTTCTGGCTTTGAGCCGAAAATGGTGTGCAATCGCGCAGCGCTCCAGGGCCCTGCATGCACTTGCTGTGCATGCAGAGCTCCGGTGCTCATGCTTCCTGCCCCAGCGGAGCCTGAGAAACTCCCAGGCTGCACTGTGGAAGGAAGAGGCGGGGCTCTCATGCGAGCGGGCGGCAGCTGTGGAGCTGAAGGAACCGAGACGCGAGAGCCTCTTACTGGAGGCTGCTCGCGCTATCCCCACACCCCAGCTCCGTGGAAAGGTGCATTGTGGAAAGGGCCTATGATACTCAACTTGAAGTAAGCTCCATTTAAGTTAGTGAGATTTATTTCTGAGTAAACACATGTAGGATTATTCTGTTGCTAGTTTAAAGTAGAAGTGGGCAACCTGTGCTCCTCTGTACATTCTTGGGCTTCAATAGATCACATCCTAGACTGTGCTGCCTGGGGCTAATGGGAACTGGAACATCTTCACAAAGCTATTGGTTGCCCACCTCTAGTTTACAGCATTTAGTGTTTCATGAAAGAACACTATAAGATGGAATAATGGGAGATGACAGAACTTTACAGCAATGAGCAGTACATTACTCAAAGGAAAGCTCTTTGGAGATCTCTCTTTTGTTTAATATCAGGAATAAATGTATATGCAATTTTAGTTATTATAGGGTTGGTATGCAAGCCTATATCAAGAATGAGTCAGATTAACTGGGTTCAACTATTATAATTATACCATTATAATGCAGGGGTTCATTTTATGCTTATACTCAGAAAGCAGCTCAACAGATAGATCTTGACAGGATAAGAGAACAAGGTCTGATGCTGAGCTGTGATCTTGAGGTAGAAGGGTTTAAAATGGCTTCTTCATAAGAGGCTAAAGCATCAAGACCAGCTTCCATTATTTTGACAAGTACTATCAGAGTGTTTTCTTTTTTCTGTCAGATATTGCTGAGGCCACACTTCCTATCTGATTTCTGTAAAAGAGTATGGGTGTATGTGTGCATGTGAGACAGAAGGAGACTGTGAGTAAGTGAGCTTGGACAAGAGGAATGTGTGTATGTGTGCTATGCTCTAGTTTCAGTATAAGATGCCCCCAGTTTTTATTACAAATGAATTTCTTCTGCCCATTTTATCTAATGAGCTTCCTAAATTTGCTACACCCACATGTTCAGTACATTCCTTGTTGCCCAAGTAACAGGGGCACCAAGCAGAACTGTTGCCATAGGGCTGTGAATTTACTTTGAATTGTACCTCCAGTCCTCCCGCAGCTGCTTTGAGTAGAACAAGAATTCTGCCAGTGCTGGAGACTAGCAGTTCCTGATCAGCTTGGAAGAACTGTAGAAGGAATGGTGTGTGTCCTGGGTCCCATTCACCCCACAGAATTATAGCACTATATTCCACTTTAATTAGCATGGCAACATCCTTTGGACTCCTCAGGTGTGTAGTTTGATGAATCACTAGAGCTTCCTGGTTGAGAATTCTAAATACCCTTCCCTAAACTCCACATCCCAGGACTCCCTAAATCTGAACCATAGCAGTTAAAGTAGAATCACACTGCTATAATTGCATAGTATGAATGGTCTTCTGGTTTGCTGCTAGGAATCCCAGGTTTGGGGTTGAAATGAAGACAGTAAATAAAGTTAACAGCCAAGATACTGCATTGCATCCATAGCAACATAAATGTAAATGTAGTAACTAATGACATAAGGAGTCAACCCTTGACAGCCACCTTTAACTCTGTGGAACAATTTGAAGTAACAAAGGTCTGTGGCACTGTTGAGTGCGGCTCTTCAGAATGATGTACTCAGTCTCCTCCTGCATCCCCAAGGAGAAACATGACCCTGTCATTTCGCCTCAGCACACTGTTGCTCAGGGGTAGGAGGCAGCTTGCCACATCATTTTGAAACACCCCACCTGTCCACACTGCAGACCTCTACCACTCAGAATGGCTCCTTGGAGTTTGATAGGTATCTGGGGGTATTGATGGTTGTGGTAATCTTGCCATGATCATGAATACATAGCGTAGCTGAAAATGGAGCAGTTATAGATTTGTAACTCTATGTTACAAATCTTTAACTGCAATGCAGGATGCCAACTAACAATATTAATATAATGTAAAGTGGTGGATCCTCCACCCATCTCTGTTCTATAGTGAACATTAGTTGGAAAGAGCTTGGGAGTTACAGTGGCTGGTTATGGGATACAGGACTAGAGCCAGCAGTTGCAGGGGGCAAAAGGTTTTAGAGAAGACTTTCAGTGTTAATTCTATGTTAAACACGTGTTATTTCTATTGTTGTGGTCATACTGAGTTATTTCCTAGTCACCATAAATATTTTGATCCTGTTGTTAGCAAAGTATCTTCACGTTCTGACAAAATGCAGAAATGCACAGTCAAAGCCTACATTTGTGGGCTTTGAACACTCCTCCTCCAAGAAATACGTTACTTTACCTCCAGTTACTGCTTCAAAATGAGGGCGTTCAAAACAGCTGCTACATTTGGTGAAATCTGAAACTTCCTTCACCATGAGGAGGCAAACAACCATTATTGCATTCCTGCTATGCCCTATTTTTGCATGTTGTGGACTGCATGCTTCTGGGAGACAAGAGAATAACCTGGTTGGAACTTGGAGGGGGCACTGAGTTTCCCATCAGACAGGCTTTTGTTGATTACTTGTGCCAAACACATTCACATGGTGAGAGGAAGCTACTGGGCAGCAGCAATAGCAATAGGCAGCAGGGTAGGGATATGCAAGGGACAGACAATCTAACAGAAAAAAGGTGGCATCACAAGTAACTCCTGTTAGCATTGCAGAAAAGGAGGAACTGATAAACCATTTCTGAATGTTTTTTACCCTGAAAACCCTATAATGAGACAATCCAAAATTAAGCTACGAACACCGCTAGAAAATCAGACCCTCAGGACACAAATTACTCAATCAGTTTAAAAATACTCTGCCCCTTCAGGTTGGAGCATTCTATGCAGCTTTTATTTACTTTAAATCTGCCTTTGATCTAATATCTGGAGATAAACTATAGAGAAAATTACAGGGTACATCAATAGATAAAAGGCTATGAATGCTTATCCAGGTCTGTACAAAAATATGAGCCTTAGAATAAGATGTGATATCATCTCCCCAATAAAATTCCCACATCTATAGTTATACAGTCATTTTTCCTCCTTCTTCATTTTATTATATTTCCCCCACAAAACTGGTAGGCCTTCAAATTTTTATCTCATAAAAAGAATGGCTGAAAAGTTCATTGGATGTAGTACCCACCTGTAATGCTGGTGTGGACTCCATTTACTAGCATTTTCTGCTTGTCAATCATCTATGAGACACAGAATCTGTGAGACACAGTGGGCTGTTCTTGTAAGGAGATACAAGATGGTGATGGTGAACAACAGACCCTGACCTGAATCTTTTGGTCATCCCCAATTGTTGAATAGTGAACCAATACTGGTAATTATCTGTGGATATACTCCAGCTGTGGGGAAGATAACAGAATTGACTTTATGTAATATCCCTGTGGATTTATAGCAAGGTTTCTCATACTGTTAGCTGGACACCAGCAGAGAGTTCAGCCCAGACTTAGGCAGGGACTCAGTGCTGCAGCTTGCTCAGTACTTCTTGCAGAGTGAAAAGAAAAAGCCTGGATGTGCCTCAGGGGTTAAAGTGTTACAAAGGAAGGCATGAAGAAATGATAGGAGTACGAATTTTTTGAAAACTTTGTTGGGGTGCGGGAAAAAAAGCTATTATGAAAAATTCCACTTGGGCAGCATCTCTAGATTAGCATATTCTACTTAAAAGTGGCTGGGGAAGAGATCATCTTTGGATATTTTTATTTAACCAATTTTGTATTTCAGAAAAGTTGGATTATGAACATTCTTGCTCCAAGGAAGTCACTGGTTCCCCCATCTCACTGCTGTTTCTGTTCGCTGCATTCTTTCCGTCTTTGGTCTATCTTGTTGCCTTGCTGTTCATTCAGCCCCTCCATTATCTAACTGCCTTTCTCATATTTACCGGCATTTGCCCTATCTTTCTAAGGATTGCCACAGTTGAGTCTTCTGACCATAACAAGTAGATCATAACAACATAAAAAGTGTTTGCCTTTTACAACACATTAATTGCTTATTATGAAAACCATGTGGTAGGTCATGAAAAATTGACCAACACACAAACATACTATGGATTTCCCACTCATGAGCTCTCCTTTCAAAGTTGCTTTATAGACTGGGTTGGCTTTCTTGATTTATTTGCATATAAAGCATTGGTTTACAACACACAGCCAAAGATGTTGTGTTCATGGCTATCCCCCTTTCCTAATCAGCTTTTCTCAGAGTTCCTGATCATTCAACCACTGCAAAAAATTCAGGTATTGAGCAGGCATAGCTTTCTCAGACTTTGAAGTCCTGCTGCAGCTATATAGAATTATGCAACTGTCCTGAATTAATCATCCTTGTCATTATCATTGTTGTTGTCATCATCATCATCATCTTTATTTATTTGCAAATTTTCCATGGTAAAACCATTTTCAAAGTGCCTTATGCAAAAAGCCAGATGTAAAACAGTATTTGTAGACAGTTTAATAACAATTACAACTCAAGATTTAAATAGCCTCACAGGAACTTAAATAGCTCATGTTAATAAATACACTGTAAGATTAAACAACCCAATAATAATTCACACTAATGAATAATATAAGAGAAATACCAAAGTGGAAAGAAAGAAAAACTAAAACCAAGTCTGGCCAAAAACACTTTTTCTTCAAATAGCTCAGTTACATTTCCTAAGGAGAACCTCATAGTCTATGGCCATTTCTGCCCTGCACTGTTATAGTCCTATTATTCCACTTTCACCATCCTGTGGAATTCTGGGGTTTGTAGTTTACTGAGGCCAAAGAACTCTCTGGCTGTGAATTCTAAATGCCCCCCCCAAACTGCAAACCTCATGATTCCATAGGATGATGAAAGTGGAATAATAGCACCGTAACCGTCTAGGGTGGGAATGGTCTAAATTTCTGCTGTAGTAGGATTTACAGACTTTATAACACCAGTCAGTCAGCACTATAATCCCAGACCAGGTGTAAGGCTTGATCCTCCACAGCCCTCCTTTAAAACAGCTGCAAACTATTGGATCAAACTTCAGGCATTCTTGCTTTTGTGTCTAAGAACCCTCTCATCTCTCAGGAGGTTAGTGTCTGTTATGAATCAATATGATGCTGTAGTTTTCAGAGGACACTTAATTGAAACTAAACGATTTTAAAGCAAAATGAACCTGAAATACATCTTCTCTAGGGCACATTGATATATATGCCATTTTTAGGGGAAGTTTCACATCTTGAGGCAAACAGGCTCACCTATTATTATTATTACTATTATTACTACTACTACTACTACTATTACTACTACTACTACTGTTAGGAGTGTACACATTCTTTGAACTCATTTTCTCATTGAATAGACCAAAGACAGGAGTAATTTTGCAAACAAAACATGCCTTTAACACATTTTATTGGTTTTGTGAATCACATCACAAGCTAGCAAATTATGGATTTCTGTCTGAAAAATGTGAAGTCTAGGAAGTCTGAATTGAATAGTATTGCATTAGAACATGAACCCAGTGAATTTCTCCACCTATCCCTACTGCTTGAAAAATATCTCATCAGGGTTTTCCTCATGTATACTAGCCAGAGTTGTCTAATTAAGGTTATTGGTTTTCTACAAAACTTGTGCTGCAGTACAGTTTAATCCATCATCCTCCGTGCTTGTGGTATGGCTTTTATTTATTTTTTTAAAAAAACACCAAAATAGAAGGCAATCTGCAGAGCTGTTTCTTAATATCACCACACTAGCCAGTTTTCTCCAGATCCCAGTTTTCCAAATCAGAGCAGAAAACATTTTCATTTCTATAATGTTTTACTATGTAACTGTTGCTACATAAAAAAGCCTAGAATTCTTTAACAGATAACACTTTAAACATGCTTTCATAAAGCACATTGATGAGAAGTAAGTATTGTTAAAACGGAGTTTAGAGGCCTCTTTTCATGCATGAGTTTAGTTATTACAAAAGTATTAGGAATATCCATATAATTTAATAGATTGCAGTAAAATATTTATGTACTGCATTAGAAAACTATCAAAGAGAAAACCAGGTAACTGCAGGCTATAGCTATATCAGACACCACATGAGTTGAGAAGCATCAAACCTGGTGAGCTAGACGCTATTATGCAGGCAAGGGAATACAGATCTAGAAGAGTTTTAGGTTCCTTTTCTGCTCATTTGTCCTGAAATGTGTCTATGTTCAGACAAGTCCAAGTCTTTCATAGAATCATAGAATCATAGAGTTGGAAGAGATCCCAGGGGCCATTGAGTCCAACCTCCTGCTATGCAGGAACACCCATCAAAGCACTCTCAATAGATGGCTATCCAGCTTTTGCTTAAAAACCTCCAAAGAAGGAGACTTTACCACACTCTGACGCAGCATATTTCAGTGCCGGACAATTCTGACCGTCAGGAAGTTCTTCCTGAGGTTCAAGTAGAATCTCCTTTCCTGCAGCTTGAATCCATTGCTCCTTGTCCTAGTCTCTGGAGCAGCAGAAAACAAGCCCGCTCCCTCCTTGACATGGCATCTCTTCAAATATTAAAACATGGCTATCATGTCCCCTCTTGTCTTCTGCAGACTAAACATACCCAGCTCCATAAGCTGTTCCTCATAAGGCATGGCTTCCAGACCCTTCACCATTTTGGTTGCCCTCCTCTGGACACATTCCAGCTTGTCGATATCCTTCTTGAATTGAGGTGCCCAGAACTGAACACAGTATTCCAAATGAGGTCTAACCAAAGCAGAATAGAGTGGTACCATTACCTCCATCTAGACACCGTACTACTATTGATGCTGTTACCCTGATTTCTGAGGTCCCGTGGAGGACACCTCAATGTGCTCCAAATAATGGGGAATGAGAATTAGCTAGAGCACAAGCTAAGCAATGCAAGAGGCAGGGCAACCTAGTGAGATCTTGGACCCAATGTTTACGGGGTCAGACCAAGTCAATAATCAAGCAGAAGCAAATTAAAATTGTTTCCTTTATTTTGAAATACAGTCAATACGTATGTATGCTATCACTCACACAGACCTAATGAAAGAAAGGTGGGAGTTTGATAGAGGATTTTAAGAGGGATTTTTCAGGGAAATACTACACCTGATCCTGTAGCCTGGGTAGTCAGAAGAAAAGTCTGTTGGAGCGGAGATTCTCAGCACCTGGAAGCTGAGGAAAAAGCTCAGCAAACGGAGCTGAGAATCTCCGCTCCAACAGACAAAGCCTCTGAAAGGTCAGTACTTTAGATGATTGAATTATGACAGTGCTGTCAATGGTGCAGACAGTATGCAAATAGAGAGTGCTTGACAGTTTGCTATTTGGAAGTATTAATCTTGTCAAGCTGCCTGCTCGGGGCAGGGGATCTTTTGTATGATATGTGCATACATAATATACTTTTAAAGTGTACTTGACTGGAGGTCTCCTGAAGCTGCATTCCGGCAACTTACTGGCCTGCCTGGATTTATCTTGTATTTTTCAGCTATTTCAGCCATGCCTGTGTGTGTGCTTGTCTGGGGGCCTTGCAAGCACATGGAGAGGAATGGTTTGAGATGGCCAATTTCTTGATATTAAGTTATATTTAATAGACCACAGGCCCGGACTAGAAACTACAGTAACAATGCAACCAAGGCTTGTGTTGGCTTTCTTGGCTTTCTGCATCACACTGCTGACTCAGGTTTAGCTTGTGATCTACCAAGACTCCTAGATCCCTTTCATATGTACTGCTATCCAGCCACGCATCCCCCATCCTATATTTGTGCATTCCATTTTTTCTGCCTAAGTGTAGGACTTGACGTTTCTCTTTGTTGAAATTCATTTTGCTAGCTTTGGCCCAGCTCTCCAATCTGTCAAAGTCATTTTGAAATTTGATCCTGTCCTCCGGGGTATCAGCAACCCCTCTGAATTTGGTGTGATATGTAAATTTGATCAGCATGCCCTTCACTCCTTCATCCAAGCCATCAGTGAAGATGTTGAATAGCGCTGGGCCCAGGACAGAACCCTGTGGCACCCCACTAGTGAAAGAAGAGCAAACATTTTGAGAACTCTGGATGACAGCCAAAGTTCTCTTGATTGTTCACATGCACTGAGGATCTGTTAGTGTTATTTGGAAGGGTATCCATGTTTACCTGTACCAAGCCAAATTAAAACTCACTCTCATTTCTGGACAAATTATGAATCTCCCTTTGTTGCATTCATACTGAAGTGTCAAAAAAAAATGAGAATATTTCACAGTTCTTAAATTAAGCAACCTCTTTGGTAAAATAACTGTCAATCACCATTTTCGAAAGTTTCATGAACACGAGTAGATTCATAAAGCTGATGGAAATTTTCCGTACACTGATTTTAAAAAGTGTGGTAAGTCATCATATGATCAAGGTTTCAAATATAGAGTTTTTCATGATAACAGCAACAATCACCTGAACCATGTTTTTCTCTGATCTGAATTCACACATCTAAAGTGGGCTGAGATGCCATCTAGAGCCAACCTCTATGGTAGTTCTGTTACAGAAGAGTTTCAGACATATTACAGAGGAGTTGTTATGCAGTTTAGTATCTGTTCTGCTCTGCAGTGCTGGAGTATCACCTGATCATATGGCTAAAGTATCACAAAGTGCAAAGCTGGTAAAGTTTTACCCTAGTAACCCTAGCCCTTCTCTTTCATTTGAATGCCAAACTTCCTTCTCTTGATTAACCAGCTTCTAGTTGAATCAGCAGGAATAAAAGCAGCCTGTAACTCCCATTCACTGCTCAGAACTGACCCTTTGTTCTTTCTGTCTTGATCCAAACTAAGCCCTTTTTTTGAGCTATCAAGCCCTATGGGTCCTTTGTTTAAGAGCCTATAACGGGTTCCAGCTCAGATAGCAGTTTGCTGGTTTTTACTCTCTCTATCAGCTCATTCCACAGACCTCAGAATGAACTCAGGATCCATATCATTTCTCACGATCCTTCCTAGCATATTCTTACTCTCTCTGACACTATGCCTCAGAGCCAGGATTCCCCACTCTTTTGTCCTTGAACCACCCACAGATTGAGAGAAATTTGTATTGCCTTGTATACCTACAGAGAAAAGCAACAGCTTACACCTTATATGCTCTAGCACAGTGGTTCTCAACCTGTGGGTCCCCAGATGTTTGTGGACTTCAGCTCCCAGAAGCCCTGAGCATTGACCATAGTGGCTGGGGCTTCTGGGAGCTGAAGTCCACGAACATCTGGGGACCCACAGGTTGAGAACCACTGCTCTAGCACAAGGTTCACTTGGGGAAGCTTTTATCTGGGTATTGGTTGCTGTCTTCAAAGCTGAGACACGTGTTTGCACTTGTAGAGGACAAGTAAAAATCTCTTAGGCAGTACAGTACTGGGCACCAAGGAGTACATGATATTTTCTTTTTCTCTTATTCATGGTTGGTGTACTTAACCTCTCTTTTGCTTAAGGAGGAGTATTACTCCTTTCAAGTATTCTTTCTAATTAAAGTGTGTGTGTGTGTGTGTGTGTGTGTATTTAGTTCATAGGTCCCTGAAATAGTTTAACCTTCATTTGAGGCTCCTATAAATGCCAAGAGATTGACATATCCAGAAAACAAAAACAAAAATAAACACAATAGGATAAATTTAATCTGTGGCATGAAGCTGAAGCCCCATTATTGATCTGGATTTCTCCTTGAGTCATGAAAGGGTAGCTTGCACTCTAAGCAAACCTTCTAACTTTTGACAACCTAATGTGGAAGTACCCTGTTCCTACCCCATAATTCTTTGAGACAAGTGATTGTAGTCATCAGTTTTTTTCGTTTTCTTACTCCCATTGTTCACTTTCTCATCGGTCACTGAAGTCCCACTGATCACATAAATCTCCAATCCATATTGCCTACCTTTATTTCCGTACTGCTACCTTTATGCAATAAGGTAATTCCATATATTCCCATCTTTACTGTCCATTATTTATGTCTGTTTACACCTTATGTATATGTTTGAGCAGATGTGAGCTGTTTTCCCACAAGTCAGAGTCACATAATTTCCCAATCACATAATGAATATACAGCAGTGACACATTTATGTGCAACACATTCATTGAAATATTCCTTTTCAGTCCTATTCACATGCATTTACATTAGTTGTATATGTGACTGAGAAAGTTTGCTACTCACTCACCCTTCAGTTTCTAGGTTCTCCAAGCGCATTGATGTTGGGAACTTACTGGGAAATAAAAGTGGCAATTTTACCTAGCTACTAGATGCAAATTGAAGCATAGCTTGGAAAAGTTAATTTCTCGACTACAGTTTCCAGAATCCTCCAGCAAATAGTTGAGGGATCATGGCAGTCCAAAAAAAGTAATTTTCTCAAGCTCTGCTTTAGAATACCAGTCCAGATTTTTTTTCCAAAGAAGCAGCCCTAAAGAGGGGTCAAGAATGGCCCTACTAGGGCCCTGAACAGTTGCCAAGAATGTTGGGTGCCAATACTGGCCTTGAGACCACTCTGTTTTTTTTCAATGGCCTTACTCAAAATTGGCCTTACTTAAAATAAAGCCACTCAAAATTCTTTTCTCTAACAGTAAGCACTATCTAAATTCATCATGTAACACAAGAGGTTGCCCTATCATAAGAAAAACAACAGGAAAATTGAGATCAAGAAAAACAGAGAGTGGAAGTAACACTCAAAGCAACAATGTGTTGTGGTGATTAACAAAATGTTTTTGAGAGCACAGCCACAAAACTTCAACATTTGTCTTCCTTCTGGGCAATGGAACAAGCGTGTCTTTGAGATGAAAGTCACACAAGAAAAGAAGACCTTATGGATGCTGAGGTTTTCTGGTGTATTACCTAAGGGGAGAGGCAGACATTCCCCTTCTCATAGGAAACTCTCCAACAACTGCAACAGAAGAAAGGAATTTAAACGGTAAATAAAACTGTCAATAGCAAACAGTCTCTTGAAGAAGCATCAGGCAGAGGACAGAAACAAGGACAAAAGAATCTTCTTTTTCCAAAAGCAATGTTATTTTTCAATTTGAATAGTGAGAAAGTGTATTGTAAAATGAACACATAGGCTGTACACAAGTGGTTTTGATCTGTAATATGTATATACCAATAGTTTATTAGGGTTCCTGAAGTACAAATCAGTGGATGATACTATAGTTCCATTTATTTATTATGTTCACATTATTCTTCAATAGAGTTTAAAGGAAAACAATGAACAAAAAAATCTGATTTGCAAAATTCTTTGATTCAGGCTCTGACTAATCTAGGCCTACTTTGCTTCAAAAATGTTATTGTCTCATACACTCTTTTGATGATCACAAGTGGAGAACACCATCACATCAACAAGAAAAAGAATGGGTGAAAAAGTGTGGTGCTAGATAAAAAAAAAGAAACAAAAACTCTAATCATCTAATCATTAATTAAATTATTTTTTTCCCCTTAAATGAACTTCTGATATGTTTTAGAATGGAATACTTCTTCAGGACATAAGATTTCTGAGAAATTCAGCACCAAATACATAGAATCTTCATGCATATGTCATGATAAAAAGCTCAAATAAGAGTTTTTGCGAGAATGTTATGAAAAAGTAGCTGGAGGACCCTGTATGTTTGATCAAAAGTGCATTAACTATTAAATTAATTCCATTCAGCACCAGACTTTTTGCCCCCTTTTTCTCATTTACTCTTTTAGACCACATCTTAGAACCTTTCCTTGCTGGAGAAGGAAACAGGACCATGATGGCTTCTTACACCTATTCTTTTCCTGGGCCCTTTTCACACGGCATTCATCATGCGAAAGGGCCTCTGGAGCATTGTGCAATTGCGAGGAGCAGTCCACATGACATCCTTGCAATTGCACAACGCTGCCGGGGCCGGGAGGTGCCAATCATGCGCTATTTCATTTTCGGCTTGTAGCCAAAAATGGTGCGTGATCGCGCATTGCTCCAGGGCCTTGTGCACACTTACCATGCATGCGGAGCCTCCGGAGCCATGGTGCTTGCACTTCCTGCCCCAGTGCAACCTGGGAAAATCCCAGGCTGCACTACAGAATGAAGAGGAGAAACCCTCGCACTGCCTGCTAGCCAGAAGGCAGTGGCTGCGGAGGCGAAGCAGGGGGGACGTGAGAGCCTCTTGCAAGAGGCTGCTCGCACAATCCTCATGCCCCAGTGCCGCGAAAGTTAAGGTGTGGAAAGGGCCCAACTGCTATATTCCACCCCTCTCTGTCTACTTAATGTACAGAAAACTAGGCATAGAGTTTCAAGGGTCTTTGTAGGCAGTCTGGTTCAACATTCTTGAACTATGCCCTTGTAGACCATCTAATTCAATGGTCTGACAAATTGTAAAAGCAAAAAATGGAAGCTGGAAGATAAGAAGCTACCTTATGTTGTCAGCCATTGGTCCATCTACACTAGTGTTGTCTGCAGTTACAGGCAAGATTCTTTCTTAGCCTTACCTGGGTATTCCTGGTTGTCCTCCAGGCCTAAGTACTAACCATGCTTAGCTTATATGTGACCAACCTATGCCCCATCCTAAATGTGTTTCAATTATGATGGACCACTTCATTTTCAAAAAATTAAATACACAGCACATTGGTAGGAGACTACATATGATACTGGAAATATTGGATAAGATCAAAGGAGGCAACAGCCTCATATGACTTCCATAGTATACCATTTTAGGACTGATCTATACATAACCAATAAGATGATATAACAGAACAATCTGTATCATTCCAGTCCACAGGTGGGGAATACATCATCTTAATACTTTCCCAGATAATAATAAACAACAAAATCATCATCACCACCACCATCACCATCATCACTACTATCATCATCATCAGAAACAATTTCTTTTCAGATGTGCTGAATTTCTATTTGCAGGGAGGGTTTTTTTTAAAAAGAAAAACAACAACATCAATAAAAACCACCACCACCACCCCCACACAAAATTTTCAAGTACTGCAGACAATTTTACTTCCTCAGACCTCAGTGGGATAGTAGACCAACTGAATTGATGAGATTTACATAAATGTCCTCTTATCATTCAGTCACTGATTCACTGTGATTTTCCTAGTTTGGGCTTGCAATTGGATTTAGGTCTCCAAATCCCATCACATTATTTATAAATTATTGTGCTGTATATGTAGATATTAGATTCTACTATGTTTAAAGCTGTATATAAGGTAATTCCAGACACAATTTAGCTTTCTGAGATTTATACTCCCACCTCCTTTTTAAAGACAAAACAAAACAAATGAAGCAAGTTTCCAGCCCTTATGATTATACAATATTCTTGAAATATTCAGGTAATATCTAGCAAAATCTATACTCTAGGTTTCCTTGAACACACTAGAATGAACACAACACTATAAGAGCTGAGTTATATTAGTACTGTGAACCTATCTTGGATTTGCTATCCTTTCTGTAGCCATAGTGCCTTTATCATGAATTTCTAGCTTTCCTATTGCTACCAACGCTGCCAAACAGTACTTTCAGTTGTGGTAGAACTTCATCCCTCTTGTTGGTTTCAAGTCAGTAGTGATGGCTGAGTAATACATTTAGCATGCTGTCTGTAAGTGAGTGTGTAACACCAAGGCAGGGTGTCATCAGTGTTTGAAGGGCTGTGTACTCCCTCTGTCTGTATAGCCTAAGGTGGCCATCTGCTCTATTTTTCATCAGAGAATCCTCTATTTTAAAAGCTGTCAAGGCGCTGTCTCTTTGTGGGACTGTCTTGTCAAGATTTGTTTTTAAGTGGTGGATGATAAGAAGAGGACATAGTGCTCATCCACAGTTAGTACCCAGACAATCTTAGGCCCAAGAAAGACCTTTATTTAATCAAGTAGGTCTCAGAAAAGCTACATTTTCTTTATAGTGGGAAAAAATGAAAAGCATTTTTTTAAAAAAAAATCACAGTGGGGATGTACAGTTCTCCAAAGTCCAACCAAGCCCAACATGGTCCCCCAAACCCTGGATGATACCCGGTTACTGCTTTGCAGTAAATAAGGAGAGCTTGGGATGGTTTGTTTTATTTATTTATTTATTTATTTATTTATTTATTTATTTATTTATTTATTTATTTATTTTTCTGTTTATCCTACCTTCCTCCCAGAATGGGTCCCCACTGTTTTTAACCTTCTTCTCAAAGAATCCTCCAACTAAGCTAGCCACTGTTTACGACAGTTGTGGGAGCCTTGGCACTATGGGGGGGGGGGAAATCATTTTTTCGTATTTCTGTAAATGAAAACTAGGTATTTTCCATCACAAAAAGCAGGCAGTAATATATTTTCTGAGTGGAGCAAGACAAATATATGGTAGAAGAGAGTCCCACATACTATGTGACAGTATCCCTGCAACTCAATGTAAGTTAATTTCTACTATTGGTTGTCATGTTGGACTTGGGAACCACTCCAGCATCAGTCCAGTTAAAATATACAGTTGCCATCTCCTTTAGCTTCCTAATTTCCTTGCCAACTTCCTTTCCGAAGAGATAAACCAGGCTTGCCTGAACATCTTTATGAGTGTACCAGACAGAATGTAGCAGACAAGAGAACGATAGTGGCACTGTAGAATACATCACCAGTACCATTATTTTCTTTTTGTTTTGCTGTGGCATGTCTGATGATGGAAGCCTGCATTTACAGACAGATTGATTCAGCCTGCTGAAAGATAACAGAAACAAACACATGGAAGACAAGTTTTTCTTACTATCAACAGAATACCTCCTCTCCCCAGTTCTATTCATTATTTCATATCCAGGACAGACAATGCAACTGAATTGTGAATATACATTGGCTTTAGCCTGCACGCACCAGGATTTTTAAAAGCTCTTTGCATTACTATGGATTATTTTCTGACCTTGAAAGGAATTCCAAGACATTGAGGGTTTGCATGATGATTAAAATTGGAGTTGGCATTGTGGTAAGGGCTTAACATTTCCAATAAAGAAGACAGTGGTCATTTCTGCACTATACTGTCATAGTGCTATTATTCCACTTTGAACATCCTATGGAATCCTGGAGTTTGCAGTTTCGGGAGGGGGATTTAGAATTCTTAGCCAGAGAGCTCTTTGTCCTCAGTAAACTATAGATCCTAGAATTCCACAGGATGTTAAAAGTGAATAATAGCACTATAACAGTGTAGTGCAGAAATGGCCTGTGTGCATGAAATGGAAGAAATTTCAATTTTTTATGAATAGGGCCAACATGCTGACAACCAGAACATCTCACTTTTTCATTATGGTTTGCCAGAATAAAATAAAATAAAAAATAAATAGGTCTTTGTCCCAACATATTGCTTTGCACACAAAACAAAAAGTACTTGATTTCAGCAACTTTTTGTTGGTTTGTTTTGTTAATAGAAACAAAAAGTCTCCCCCATTTCCAGCTGACTTAGACTCTTGAAACCAGGAGTGTAATTTGAAATTACACTGCGCCTCTTGAATAATAAATACACTTGTTTGAAAAAGTCTAGTATATTAAGCACTACATATTTAAAATAATTACATGCTCATTATTGGGAGTGGGACTCTCTAGTACAGTTATCAATTGGTAGAACAGAAGAAGCTCAGCAATAAAGAGTCCCAGACCCACCTAGTCAAAGGATCTAGGAATGAAAGAAAGAAACGTAGTCTTCCTTGAAGAGCCTATAAAGTTACTTTACGTACAAATAACTTGTTTATAACCAGATATGTGGTCTAATGGAGAAGAGAGAGAGAGAGAAGACAAAAAACTGGCTGTAGGATAGAATGATGCAGGAAGAGGTGTGGAAAACCAAACAATTAGGAATCAGCAAACATACAAACTTGCAGTTAGTGAAAGCATACAGAAATGGTTAACTCTAATATTTATGACAGATGTATATTTAAAGCAACAACTAGGGCTGACCATTGGAAAAGAAATTATCTTCCCCTTCCCACTGTTATTTGCAAGTATCTGGCTCCATTTCTACTTGTAGAGGAGTGGGTAGAAACGGAAAGAACCATAATGTGAAAAAAGCTATCTTGTCTGAGATGTTCACTCATACAAATTAGCCCGTAATCCTGCATATATTCATCCAGGAATAAGTCCCACTAAATTCAATTTATTCAATGAGATTTACTACTGTGTAGATAAGCATAGGAAAATGGTGGGTAAACTTTAGCACATAGGCTGCATGTGGCCCACTCAAGGTTTTTTCAAGCCCCCTTTACTTCCCCAAGAATATCACCCCTCAGCCAACACACTCTACATTTTCACTTCAAAGTGGCCCAGAACAGAACAGCTGTTTAGTTTAATTCACTCTGTCCAACTAGTTCACTGTTCCCTTACACAAAAAAGATCTCAGAAACCAGAAGTTTCAAACGGAAATGACTATTCCCAGTTAGAGCAGACTTATGGATCAATTGCTGCATGATAAATTGACACTTACAAAAATCCCACTGATTCAATGCTAGTTAAGACTAGCAATTTAATTTGGGTCACAGAATAACTGAAACAGATGTGAAAGGAAAGAGGTTCAGGGTAGCATATTCTTACAACAAGTAATTATCATCCCCCCTCCTCAATCTAAACACTACCATTGAATCAGTCCAGCTATTATAGTTGACTATTCCACTTGGCAGAACCTCCAAGGCTATCTGACATCCTATCCTGATGGGACACTGGAGGAAACAAAAACCTGGGATTGCTTGTACATAACATTATGCTCTACCTTTGAGCTGTAGACCCTCTTCACGTCAACAGATTGTCTGTTTTAGAATGATAACAACACTGTGCCTGCTAGAGACTAGTTGAGTACTCATTCCTTTCTAATTGCTGGTTAATTCTGAAATACGTTCACAGCTGATATTCAGGGACTTTTCTACCATTGAGATAACTGCAACAGGCAACAGACTTAAACTTCCATGGAAGTATAGTAAGTTGATGGTTACTACTGTAGCTTTACTGCATGGCAAGGAGAGAAACATGTGAGAGGTCTGAAATTTGAGGTCTTCATTTCAGCCTCAGGTGCCAAAACAACTTGACCAGCTTTTGGCTGTACCCTTAGGTAGGGCATTACTTATCAATCTGGCTCAGGCAGCAAAATGTCATGGAACTGTTCTGCTGCTCATGCTGGGGAAAAAACACCTTTGACTCAGAATCTTAGGTGCCTGATAAGAACTCTGAAGAGGTCTGCATGAATAAAGTGGGCTTATATTTGTTGTGCTTTTCTAATCTGAACTGTATTCTGAAATGCTTTCGATCAGGAGCTGCTTGTCATTTTGTGTGCCACCACAGCTTAGCCCCCAGTGACCCTCCACTGAGCACACAGTCATAAAAAATATATTATGTTTTTATGTTTAGGCAGCCACCAGCAGAAAGGGATTTGGGTTTGTGAGTGTATGAATGAGCACTGTGGAAGACTGTGTGGGTTTCCAGTGTTTTGCACAGGGTGAACAAATCTATCCACTGCAGAGACTTTACCATTCATGCCAATGCCCCTTTGCAGATGAAAGAGGCACAGTGAAGCCTGGGATTAAGATGATTTCATAACTGGTTTAGAGCCCACAAACTTTATTTACTTATATTTTGGGCAGCCATACTTCCTTCTCAAGTAGGAGTCAAAGAAGCTGACATTATAGACATACAAATGCTATCATCAAAGCAGGGACAGCTTCAATTAGCAACCTCAGGCCCGTTCACACTACACAGTTACAGCACTATGATTCCATTTTATTGCTATGGCTCCAACCTATGGAATTCTGGGATCTGCAGGAGGGGTATTTAGAATTCCCAGGAAGCGAATCCTTGTCAAAATAACATGAACAGCTGATATGATATGGGCAACTGATATGAATAGCAATTTTGTCTTTTAGCTTAGAAAAACATTTCTTAAAAGCCTTTTCACTTAAAAATTAGATACTAGGGAGCAGGGCTTTGATGCAGCTTTCTCCCTGAGATGTTTGTTTTCTGTAAACAAGATTTTTTTTAAAACAAATATTTTATATACAAAAAGATTTTAGGATTTCAGCACTCAGCCACAGAGTTGTTCTTTTTTTATTCTATACATACCTAATGGCAAACATAGGTTTGCTTTTGTGGAATGGATGAAATTGCCTTCTTTCTTGATGGTGGAAAAATTCTTTAATCTTTGATAGTACTTTTCATACTCACTTTGTAACAGTGCACCATAATTATAATGGCAGGAATGCATTTGGGTTGGAGATGGGATGTTGTGAAATGTGGGAATGTGGCAGCTTAGTGGCCTAATGGTTGTTTAGTGTATTACTTGTGGTGTGTGAGAAAATGAGAGAGTTGTGGATGCTGACAGCTACTGCAGCTTTGCCATTAGTGTCATGAAAAATACATATGTGCAGTTGCAAAAGCTCACTGTACAGTAACTGCCAGTGACTCCCCCCCTTTTTTGTGTGTGTTACAATTCATTTGATGAAATAACCACACATTTTATACTAGCTGTACCTGGAATCTCTTCTTCCAGCTAGACTCCAAAGTCATATGCTTTCTTTAAAAACTGAGGGTGAAACAGGTTCTAATTCAAGAATGAAGTTCAAAGGGAAGAAAATGAGATTTGCATAAGAAACAAGATTGCTTGCACACAAAAAAGAGCAAGGTGAAATGAAAATCCTACCTTGTCATGTAACATCCCTTGAGGGATTTGAAAGAGCAGTGGAATTACACCTTGCTTATTCGTAATCGCATGTCTCTAACAAGGTGTTCCGCATCTGCCGACATAAGCTAGCAAAAAAGGCAGCGATATTTCTCTTATCAATGTCTAAAAGTTGCATGAAATTCCTGCTAAATGGATTACCACATTGTAGAGTGGTATCCAAGAAGGCCTGCATTAGTTGGCAGGCTAACATTAAACCACATACAAAGACTCTGCTTTTTCACACCTTTAGAAGATTTTAGGATATTTGGAGTAGGGAAAATGATGTTTCCTTTACCTCTTGTTAATAAAAGATTTGATGCAGGCATTTATCATCATAAGAATAGCTATGCTGAATCAAAGCAACGCCTTATCTAGTCAGTCATTTTGTTCACATAGTGGCCAATCAGACGCCATGGGGAAGCCCACAAGCTGAACATGACCTTGATAACACCCAATTGTTCAAGAACCCAGCAACTGCTATACTGTAGAGTATTGCTTCTGGTACTGAAGGAAACAGATAGCCATCAGGACCAGTAGACACAAACAGCTTTATTCTCCATGAATTTGCCTAATCCCCCTTTAAAGCAATACAAATTGATGGTTGTTGCTACATCTTGCAGTAGTGATTTGCAGGTTAAAACTGTGTGCTGTGTGAAGAACAGGGATACCAATTTTTCCTTCCACCCAGTTAGATAAGATTATAGGCATCTTTGTGCATTTGTTTCAAGGATTCTCACATTTTGAAAAAAAAAATGAAGTTTTTTGGAATTGAATAGTTTTGTGTGTGTCTATGCAAAGTACAACTTTTTGAGCAAAAAAAAGAGAAGGTTTTTTTTGTACAAGAATATACAATGTTTTATAGGATAAATAACAACAGTTTTGGAAAATAGCAGTGCAGCTGCTACTACTGCTGCTTCTGACCAAGAAGAGTACTTGATTTTTGCTCTTACAAGGAAGTGAAAATTTCATAGTATGGCTGTTTTTGTTTGTTTGTTTGTTTTGTTTTTTGCAGGGCAGGAGGAATTGGCAGATACCATTGCTCATCAAGAATAAGAAAATGTGCAAATATTCTTTGCATTCCTCGTGAAGAAGTACTACCTGAAATGATGATGGCTGCTTTAGCCATCCATGCTTACCAGTAGATGACTCTGCAACATTTACTTACACCTGGGATATTTATTAGCATCGTTCTTCAAAAACGTCTGGGATTAACATTAAAAAAGAGAGAATAAAATGAGAAGATATTGTTATATATGATAACTGCTGCAAGACTGACATATGCACAATACTGGAAAAAAAGGGAATATATATATATATGAATGGAAACTCAAGGTACTGGATATGGTAGAAATAGAAAAATTAGCATTCTTATTGAAAAATAAACCTATCTAGAACTTTGAAAGGGAATGGAGAGAAGTATTGGATTGGATAAAGAAATAATATAGAAAGTAGCAATGAAAATAAAGAAAGTAATCATGTATAAGATAGGTTACAAGTAGTAATGCATTAATGTAAGATGTACAATGTAATAATGAAAGACTACTGTTATGGTTAAAATATGCATGTATGAAGAGAAATAAGCAGATTCAATTGGGGAAAAAATGGAAGTGGAGAAGGGTTTTTTATGTTTAATGTAAACTTTAATAAAAAAAATGTAATCATAAAACAATTAAAAGCAGATTAAAAATCATAAATTGGAGTGAATCTGGCAACATCTTTAAGACTGATTAATTTATACAAGTGCTTTTGTAGATATTAATCTACTTCTTCAGATGTATTGATAGGGTGCTATTTAAACTACAGGTATGTAAGTACGGTTACACAGTTGTGGGAATGGAACAGAATGTACAGAAAGATATAAATTGTCATCCTGGTTGTGAAACCTCAAAAAGTTGTGTAAGATGTTAAAGGTCTTTCAAATAGCTTGTCTGTTAGTATTCTGATAAGAAAACAATAAACCTGCTTGCTGAATGTCAGTTTCCTTCTTCTCTAAACCTTCTCTGAGGAGATTTCTTTTCTTATATGCGTGGTTGTGAAGACTGGTGTATTAATCCATATAGTGTGCCAAGAAACCATTATCTCTGGTCAGTAAATACTACCACATATTCATTAGTGGGTAAATACTAATCATAATAGCTGTCAGTCACTTGAGTTGGGCCAGAAGGCAACCAGTGTAGCTCCCATGATTCCTGTCAGAAGATCCACACAGAGTCTAGCAATTGCATCATGTATTGAATGCATCATAAGTTGAGTTAGCACTTAGAGGTAAGTTTCATTGATTCAATGGGACTACTCTCGTTAGTATTACCAATGGGATAATATATCATATGATTCTACGTGACGGCATCCATTAACATTGCAACAATTGTATTCAAGATTAATACAAGCTTCCAGGTCATTTTCAAAGGCATTCTCATGCCCTTACAAGAAATAGATAGAAAGATCACCAGACCATAAACTGTAGTGGTGAGATTGTCCTTATTTAATTGATCACTGCAAGCAAACCAGACAAAACTGGTCAAAAGCACTCTGAGATATCAAGGCTGCCTGGGCCTCCAGTAGGGAAGATTAACTTCCATAACTGAATAGACTATCATTGCGGATCTAAGATTAATATCATGTCAGATACAGTGGTTTTTAGTTGAGAAACAAAATATTAATTTACCACAGTACTATAACTCCCAATTTATTCTTGCCACAGAGGACCTGATAGGAGTCCCCCACCACCGCCACAACATGATGTGCTACAATTTCCTTACTACTACTGCCACTGCATCCCACCTTTCATGTATCCTTCAAAGGATATAAATCATTCCAAGGTAGCATAAAAATGAAATCAACATTCATTAACAAAAACTACCACATAGTACTATTCTAAAAGTTGAAACATCAGTGGATCGACCAGTAGTAGATGCTGTTAATTTTATTCCCTTCTGGCCTTCCTCCTGAAGAACCAGAAACAAGTAATGTATCAAGGTATTCTAGCACAGTGGTGACGGAAACAGTTTTTACCTACTGAGTGCCAGAAAGTTGTTGAGTATAGAAGCATATTCAGCCTAGATGTTTTTAATATTCAATCATCCTGTTATTCATTCTTTAAAATGAAAAAAAAAAATTCTCATTCATTTGTTCTTAGTACACTGATTTGGGCTATCTGTTTATTTGGATAGCCAATATTATAGAATTTGGTTAACAATGTTTCCAGTGGGGTATGCGTACTGACTTTAGATCTAGTTCCAAGAGCTTGTAGGGTAATGAAATAATGTGGGTACTTACTGCTACTGTGATATTTTACCCAGACCAAAATGTTAAGCACTGGATTTTTTTCCCCCAAAAGATATGAGAAAGAAATTAATCATGATTTCATGGACAACAATGGAACTGGCATTGCAGTAAGCATAAAATACAATCTCTATTTTGTTTTAATATACATTTTGCTAATGATTATATTTAACTGAAGCCTTATCTGTGTTTCATGATAAATATCATCTGTCCTGTAAAACATGAAAAGCTTTTTTTCTTTTTCCTTTAAGCTATAGGCTTTTTCTTTTCTTTTTTCTTTTTGCATTGCACGCCAAGTTCTGTTCTTCTGAAAGCTACAGTTACCTCAAGCCAGTGTTTTTCTTTTTCTTTTCTATTGTGCTTCTTCCTCTGAAACATACAGATTATAATTATTAGTATAAAGATAATACAGGTTAAACGTCTTCAGTTTTGACTTTAATGGCTTTTGCTTTCCCTGCTCCAGTATTTTAATGTGACTGTGACATTGGATTGGATAGGTATGAGAGAAAATGCTGTTTTTCACCTTCACATAATTCTTTGTTGGCTCTACATTTTTCCCTTGCAAATAAAAACATGTTGTTCTTTCTTTTTTAGGAAAAAAAAACATTCTGGAGAAAATTATGTCACAGCAGCCTCAGAGAAAGAAAATAAAGACCCAGATTGTTTTATTAGCTGCCACCTCAGTGGGTATGCACTTCTGGCCTTTCCTTGTATACAAGCACATATCTAGATGCATCATTAACATTAACTAGGTTTTGACCATTTTTTCCCCTGGCAGTAGTCCTTTTCCTTAAATAGCTATACATGAAACCAAGATCAGAAGACAATGCTTCTCCTCATCATTGATCATCTATGGGAAAAGCTTTACTCATTTGTTCCTGTTTGGAACCCAGCTACTTAAGGCACATGAGTTGTATTAGAAACTTTTAATGGCAATGTGTTTTCACTTAGAGTAATGTGAAACTGAAAAACAGCCAAGTGAAAGGCAAGCACATGCTTCATCCATATATTATTCTCTAGATTACACATCTCTTTTAATATGGAGCTCAATATATCAAGAGTCATTTTCTTCCCTCAAATGCATGAGAGCATTGCTTAATTGTATTGATTTAAAGCATTTATTCCCTGGCTTTTAGCAAAATTTTCAAAAGAAACTCTGAGAAATGTAATAAAAATTAACATTAAATACAGTTATTTGTGCCTGAAATAATAACAATAATACTTAATTGAATAAATCAGCAATAAAGCAACAACAAAAAGCTATAACAAGCAACACAGAATCATCAACGAAGTAAAAAGCCTCATTGAAAACAAGTCAGTTTGGTTCCCAAAGATGTCATATCTATTTCCCTGAAACTATTCAAAGCTACTTGACATGACCTGAAGAAGGTAATGTGAACTGGTTTACTGTGAATTTGAATATGCTAACATGGCCTTGAATGGTTTTGAGGAAAATCAAACAGGGTTTTTTCATTGTGTTACCCACAGTATACACAATACGACTTCTTTCTGCTTCTATTTGCAGACACTTTTGCTTCTTTTCACAACTGAGACGCAATTCAGCATTCCTCTAAAAACTGGTAAAGATGAGGACCCCCCATTGATGATCTACACTATGGAGAGTATAGCTGGAAATAATATTTGATTTTTTTAAAAAAAAATGGTCGAAGACATGCTTTTGAATATTTACACTCTCATGAGAAGAATCCAGGACCAACAAAAATCTTTGAAGTTCAGAACGTACTTTGCACAAAATTAAAAGCTGGTTATTTTGCACAGAAAATGTTTTTTTCTGTAGGAAGCAACTTTTTCTGCACAGAAGATGCTGCAGCTGGGGACATTCAATGTGAAATTCACATCTATGGGATATGGGGATATTTCATAATGCTTTGGGTTTCAAAAGAGACCTCTCCTGGGCCTAAACTGGCCAAGGGAGCCTGTAAAATGTGGTGGAAATGCCTGCCTCCTAGTGGGCATTTTGGAACATTTCAAGGCAGAAATATCTTTTTGGGGGGAAAAAAGGCAAAAATTGTTTTCGACCTCAGGGTGCTCAGGAAATCTCCAAATATGGCAGAAATGCTCTCAAAATCTCCTAGAGAGCATTTGGGGGCATTCTGGCAGCATATTATTGAGCCCCAATGGGCCCTGATGGGCCCCAAAAATGATCCTGGGGCACATGTAGCCTGTGAGCCACACTTTGTCAATCCTAGCTCTACAGTAGGTTCAGAGGAATGGTACATAGTTTGGCTTAACACACTATGTCATGTGCATCTACTGTGCTACACTGAGTCATATAGAATTGTGCCATAATATCATTCTGCAGTTCCTCTATTTCAGTATTTTATTCACAATTTTCAAAAAGTCTGTTTCATATACTTTCCATTGCACTAAGTATGTTATGTCTACGGTGGTTCAGGCACAAATACAGTGAGCTGAGAATCATGTTGAGGCTACTGTACAACCATGTCTTCACTTTACCAGAGCAGACTTGAGTAGTTTGTTCCCATTAGCGGACCAAAAATCATAATGCTGCAGAAGGGGGAGAAAAGGCTGGTAAAGGAAGGAGAAACTCATAATTATGTCATCACCGTGCACAACGTCATACATAAACACACACAAACATACTCACATATAAGAATTTGTGGCTTAAGAAAACACACTGAGAAATGACATTGCATCAAACCATTTTATTTTAAATTGTCAGAGTTATTGCTGCATGACAGAACTACAGCTGATCTTGGGAAATGATGCTGAACAAATCAGGAAAAGGAGTGTGTTGTCTGGATTGCAAGGAGGAAAGCCTGCTGTGCTGCATACAAGCAACCATCTAGCACAGGGCAATATCCCCATTTAGATTGTAAAATGGAGGAACACGGTTTAGTAAAAATGAAATAATAATACAATGTAATTCATGGATGAGCACAGAAATTTGGTCATGGAATTAGGGAAAAGACTTACTTCCAAGTTAAATGTGTCAAAATGTTGTGTTGTTGTTGCTGTGTGTCTTCAAGTTATTTCTGACTTGTGGCAATCCTAAACTATATCCATCATAGGGTTTCCTTGCAAAATTTGTTCAGAGGAGGTTTGTCATTACCTTCCTCTAAGGCTGGAAAAGTGTGAGTTGCCCAAAGTCACCCAGTGGGTTTCCACAGCCAAATCCCGTCAGGGATCTCACTATTAATATAATACTCAAACTACCACACCGCACTTGCTGTAGAAGGGCTGCAAATCTTTAAAGAATATTCATAAGTCTTTAAGACTACTAACAGTCGCCAATAAGTAAGGATGTATGAGAATTTCATTTCATCTTTTTTTTCCCACCAAAATTACCAAACTCAGTATTAAAACACCATAGTACGAACTGTTTTTTTACCAAGAGATGGGGAAGACTTAATGTTGGGGTCATAGGCCATTTCCACACAATGTTGCTATAGCGCAACAGCAGCGAGTTGCTTCTGGTCCAGGATCTGTGCTACCACATGACATTGTCGCTATCCAGCTGCTATCCTGCCCCCAAGCATTGCCAAATTGTTGTATTCTATTTCTAGAAAAAATCCATCAAGAGCTCCCTTTAGTGCTTCAATCCCATCAGCCCTTTTAGTGTGGTGGCATTATAGTGCTTGGTAGTGCTTCTTGCTATCACAGATCCAGCAGTGAGTGGACTGTGGGCGTGCCCAGCTTGTCCCTCCCTCAGCTGCTCTCATGGGGTGGTAACTTTCCATTACCTGTCCATGTTCATTTTAAATTTCTCCTTTGAGTTAAAACTTTTTATTTTTTAAATACATTTTTAAGCATTATAGCTCAAAAGTGCAACAGTGTATTGCTGTGTTGTGCTGTTACAACATTGCTGTGTTAGTACAGCTTCAAAACAAAACAAAACAAAGGAAAACAAAACAACCACCACCCAATCAGGGTGATAGGGTGGGGTGAAGGTGGGGAAAGGGAGTGGCCAAGGATGCTGTAATGCAAAAGGAACTTCAGTGGCGATACTACTACCCATCAACTTAATTCAGAAGGGTGTGGAAAAGAGCATTCTCAACCTGACAGCATCACACAAATGGCAATGCTGGGATTGCAATGCTACAACATGCGAACAGCATCTATAGTGGAAATGGCCATAGTCTGAAAGCTTCAAAAGCACAGTTATGAATAGACATTGCCTGTATTTTATATTCAAAGCTACCATCGGGTCCACTGAGTCCATACAACTATGCTGCAACACTTTGCATTTTGTAATAGCTCTTTCCAAGACCCAGCTGGAAGTTTCAGAGTCTCTATAGCACCACTTTTAACAGACATTTATATACAAAAATAGCATCCTGAGCAACACTTATTGCCCCATATCTAGCAAGACTGATTTCCTTGTCTCTTTTCTTTCTTACATGCAAGGCAATGAGATTCTATTTTAACATTTTTTCTCATTGACTGCAAATGGAACTGTATTTTGCTCCACTCAAATGTATTATACATGCACATATATTGTCAGTAATCAGAAATCCCAGCATCCACAGAAATCAAATCTTTAAATGGACCTGGGATGTGTTCCCTCTCCCTGGAGTGACTTGATATTGAAATCTGTTTTTATGCCTTATTATTAGCGCTCTTCCTTTCTAGCATCAGCATGAGCATCAGTAAAGTTATAACTGGGAGTTTCAAAGTTCATCAATTAACCCCAAGAAGTTTTTTGCAAAACAAATTCACACATTTACACAGAGGAGCAAACTGACATCACACAGAAAAGCTCTTTCTTTCTTTCTTTCTTTCTTTCTTTCTTTCTTTCTTTCTTTCTTTCTTTCTTTCTTTCTTTTAAAAAAAATCTCTTTCTTCTACATTAAGGATACAACCTTTTCCGGACAGAAGGTGTCATGGAAATCAATACATATTGAGAAGCTACTAAAATTCCCCAATCTAACCAACTTACCACGAGGACTCACTGTCCATCAGTGCCTGTTAGATAAAGGCACTTTCAGCAAACAATGTAATAAAGAGAATGGGATTCTGTTCTAGCTCATTTTTCTTTAACTTGTGTTATCTGCTTACAATAGACAAGTTAAAGAACAGCTAATATGCTAATAGCAAAACAGAGAGAAAGGGTAAAAGTTGGCCTCGCCAGCTCCCCCAACATGTTAAGAATGCATGGATATGTAAGCCTGGGCACCAAAATGGAAATAATTTTGAGGTGCTTTCTAGGGACATATCCACTAGAGGGCATGGGAACATTTTTTTTGCTGTGTTTTTGATCGCTCCTGGGGCCATTTTTTTAAAAACAGGAAGTGACTGCTCTTCACTTCCTCTTGTTAAATAAGTGCTCTCTCCTGCATCCAAAATACCCACGGGGACCTAAAATATGGATAAATTTTCCCCACACAGCCCTAAAAGGACATTTGGGGCAAAAAAACTTTTTTCGGAAAGTGTGATATGGGTTTGGTCTTCCAAGATCCCCAGGTGGGCTGGAGGTCAGTGAAAGAAAAAATCACCCCTGGATGCATTTTGGAAGATGCCTGCCAGGTGGTTGCTAGAAAGTTAATATGTTTCAGTTTACTTATGCAAGGCTTACCTGACTTGGTTGTTTCATTTCGCACATGCATATTGTCAGTTTTTTATAAAAAAATTAGCTGAAACATGTTCAACTGTTCTTTTCTGTGGTGTAGGAATCTATTCTTAATCTTTTTATGTTATTTCTGCATCTGACATTTTCTGTTAAAGAAGTAGTGACCAGGAGTGCATCTACTTCATTAACTGAGATAAATTTGCACAATCCAGGCCACAAGATGGGGAAGAACCTGTTACCAGGCCGTACACGCCCACATTTCGATATGGTCTAATTGGCAAAATATATTAATTGGCAGATGTGCTGGCATAAAATATAAATTATATACACTGACTAGAAGCCATGTGGAAGAAGTGACCCTTGATGAAAGGCAAACCAAAAGGTAACCCCAGTATGGCCAGGTCAAATGTTCACTGAAATTATCCAAGAAAGCCTGGCTCTGAGCTAATCTGATCAACTGCCAACCTCAGAAAACAATAAGGTGCCCAAGTGCAGAGGCAAGGACCCTGCGGTGTGCGTATCCCACCGCAGCTTGGCCCAGAAACCACCATTCAACCAAGACATCAAAACCAATCAGTCCATTCTAGACCCCATTGCCTGTGTTGCAACTCCCATTGTCAACTAGGCTGGGAGAGCAATCAACTCACACCCCTTCAGTGAGAGAAATAGAGTACATAAACCCTTGGTTTTCAGAAGTCAGATGCAGTTATATGAAATGCTGGATTCCTCTATGTCACTCTCAATCCTGATCTGTCAGCCCTTAGACAGAAGTCTAAGTCACACTTTAAGCTCTTCAGTACTCTTCTGGAACGGAAACTTTATAACCCCAAACCCTGAGTCTCTCTTTCTCCATAGAATTTTCCCTGCCTTTATCCTTCAGTTAGCTTTTGTGTGAATGTGTGACTGTATGTATCTTGTGTGCATGCACGAGTGAATTCCTCTCAATAAAAAACATTTTCAGTTTACTTTTGAATCTCTGGCTGGTTCTTTTCCTGCGTGAGCCTGTAAACATTGGTAGAAAAGGTCTCATTAAGTTACCCCTCTCTCACACACCTCCTCTTTGAGCTAATTCATTCCCCATTTTTGCACAGAGGTACTGGCATCACAAGGTAGTCCTTGTGGCACCTACGTTTTGGGGTAACAAGCCATTACTCAGTAGTATAAGCATATGCTTTGCATGGAGGAGGACCCAGGTTCAATCCTCAGCAGGACATAGGGCTAGACAAGGGGCAAAGTATGGCCCCTAAATGCCCTTTAGGGAGTATTGGAGCATTTTTACCATGTTTTTGATTCCTGGGCCATTTAAAAAAACAGGAAGTGACTGCTATACTTCCTTTTGTTAAATAAAAGGCTTCTCATGGGTCTAAAATAACCTGAGGGGCCTAAAACATAGAAAAATTTTCCCCACACAACCTAAAAGACAATTTGGGGCTAAAAAAAATCTTTTTGTAGCGAGTGTGATGTGGGCTTGACCCTCCAAGATCACCTGGTGGGGTAAATACAGTCTCTTAAACTTCCAGAGTTTCCTATCCCCAGACTAAAGAGGTCAAACAGTAACTCAATTTAAGAACAACAACAACCATGTTTCAGAAACAAACTGCATAATAGAGAGCATTACTCTATGTCCCACAGCAAAAGCAACACTTCTTCTGGATCAAGGTATTTGTTTCTGAGTTTATAAATCAGATTCTGAGTCATACATGATCATCCTAGCAATGCATCTAAACCATAACTCTTTGTGATATTTTCTAAGATTCCAAATATCCTTATCATGGTGGGGTCACTTTCTGAAATTCTGAATCTGTCTGCCCCAGTATGTCTTTGCCCCCCCAATGTTATATACTACAATTCCTATTGATCTCAACACTGGGCATAGATGATGGGACTAGTGATCTTGGGCTGCATGGATGCCTCATCTGTTTTGCTTATGACTTGGCTGCTGAATTTATCACAAACACTTACAACTTATGCAGAGTGCCAGCTTCTGGCAGTGCAGAGGCAAGGTCTCTAAATTTTAATACCACCTTGGGAAAAACTGTGCCAGACAGATTAGGGAGAGGGAGGGGAAAAAGAAAACACCCAGTTCACACATAAAGGTAAACAACAACCACAAAATTCTGAATCCAATAGGCCATCACAAAAGTAGTGATGGTATCCCTGAACATGTTAACAAGAAGTATCTATTTAATGAGGTGCTTCTTTTGGTTTTGTTGTTGCTTGCCAGAGTGATATGAGGAAGCTTAATTCTACTTTAAAGATTTCTTTTGATTTCTAACCTACATTTCTTAATGTCTGATATATTCCCAATGGTTTTTATATCTACAGGTTTTACTTTTTTAAATCTAAAAGTAAAGGTTCATTTCCTTTTCTGTAATTATAATTGAGCTACGTGTGTGTGTGTGTGCGCGCACACATGTGGGAGTAGCAATTCAGTTGGAAATGACTGACTCAGATTTTTAAAAGCCTTCTTGTAAAACTTCAGATATTCATTCCTTGTCTGATATGTATAAGCAAAGTAACTTCAACACACAATTTTGTAGGAGAAAGATGGAGGAAAAGGGCACCTTTAGGCAATAAATGGAATAGAACAGTTTATTAGATCCTTGCACATTAAGTTCCCTTTTAGCAAAATTTGCCTTTAGTAAATACAGCCTAAATTCTGCCTTGCCACTCTGCTTTCCACTTCCTTCTCTCATTCTCTCTTCCTATCTCTGGAAGCTTCTTATGTTTCTTGTTTAGTTTTGCTTCCAGCTCAAATTACATCACTTTAGATTACAGCCTCAGCTGCGCTGTCACCAGCTGAAATAATGTTTTGCACTGAGATATGTCACCAGCTCCCTAAATACCTTGGGCAAACAAAGAAATAATGACTTGCTCATTTTTCTGTTGTTTTCCCTTGTGGTTGGGTTAGCTGTTGGCATACTGCAGAGCTCTGAGGCAGAAGAGGCTGGGACTGGAATTTATCATAGGAATTGAAAATTAGAAAGGTACCTTCTTTTAAGATTAGGGTCCCTCTTATGGGAAGAGAGAAGTTTGTTTAGAGCAGGGAGGGGCAATATGTAGCCCATATGCGCTAGTACCCTCCATCTGTTTTTGTGGACCAGCTGCTGAATTTAGCACTACAATTCCAAACCTCTGCTACAAGGCCAAATGTTGGCAGTGTAGCAGCAAGGCCTCTCACCTGATATTTTTTTAAAAAAATATTCAGCAAGTACACATCTCATTTTAATCCCAAATGTGCTACTAAACCTCCCCAAAGCACATCTGAAGTGAGGAAGTGGTGCTGCCATTGTACTAGGAATCAATCATGCTATTGCAGTAGCAAAAGGTTCAAGTAGCAAAAGGTTCAAGTGTCATTGTGGAGTTTCACCACTAGAAACTGGCAACCCTCTCCTTACAGCAGTGATGATCAAAGTGTGATCTATCAGCCACATGTGCTTCCATGGCCATTTTTGTGCCCCTAGATGTAAATTCTTAAGAAACAAAACAAAACCACAGAACCCCCACCTCCACCGGCAAATGCCCAGAAAATACCCACAAGGGAGTACTGGGGGATTTTAGGCCCAGGATTAGCCTTTCTTACAGTACAAAGCCAACAAAAATGTTTCTGCTCAGCCTAAAATGGCCCACGGAATATAAAAACATGGCAATGTTTGGATACTTTTTAAAAATTTTGGTGGGTGTATGTAGTCCTCTAAGGCCTCTTGAGAGCCAATGTGATCTTCTGGCCTCCAACAGTTGCCCATCCTTACCTCAGAAGAATAAATATTATAGTAGAGGTGGGGGTAATGTACTCTGTGTGCTGCATGTAGTTCCCCAAATCCACTAAGCCCATGTTATCCCCCCATGTTAAATTTTGATAGGATGAAAAATGACTGAAAATATCTCCAAATGCTGCAAAAACACCTTAAAATGTACACACTCCCTAAATTCAATTATCCATACTCCAGCAATTCTTATCCCTCCCCAAAGAAAAAATTTAAAAAACCAAATATACAGGAAGAGAAAACTGGGAGTCACTTCCAAGTTACATTTTAAATCGATTTTCAGTTGAAAATGTGAATATCACCCAATAGTGGAAGCCACCCTCCTCTGTAACAGTTGCCTAGCTTTGGAGTACAGGAAGATTGGGTCATCTAAATGGTCCTGTGTAGGCTTGATGTCTTTAAGGTGACCATGTCCTCAGCAGGCCACATTTCTCTGCTACAGCAGCAATCTGCCTACCAGTGTGGCTAAGCAGGGGTTATTTTTTTTTCCTTTTTCTTACCTCCATCATCTTTTACATGTAACTGGTTTCATTTGTGTCTGTATCATACCCTCCAGATATGTCACAGATAAAAACTGGGTCATGTGTGACTAACATCTGAGTGTGTTCAAAATGGCAAAAGTTTTTCAGAAGGAAAAACACACAAGCCAAGAGAGGCTGCAGGAGTTCACTTTTGCCTTAGCCTACTGGGAAGGGCAAGATTCGATCCCTGCCTCTCCTCTGCCCACAGCTGAATTAAATAAATCCAAACTACTTTGCACTTAAGTAAACCCAAACTACTTTGCAACAAACTACTTTGTAAACTCAGTTTGCAGTGATTGAAGTAAACTTGAGGACAAAGGAAGAAAGTGGCAGGAGGAGAAAGAAAGTGAAATATTTGAAAAGCAGATGAAAAAGAAGATTTATTGGGACTGTTCCAGCTCACTTGGGACAGTTGTAGAGTATGCCATATCTTTCATCATATAAATACTCTTATTTGGTTAGTTCAGTACTTTGGGTGGAAAGAGATAGGAAAACATCAAGGCATCTGAATGGTTGAGGGAAAGTGTCTTGTGCAAACTAATGCTTAATAAATTAACACTCTAAGAAAAGGAATGGGGAGCCTTCTGGATATTTTCACTGACCTCAAGGTTTTCAGGTAGACCCACTAGCACATCATCCAGGTGGGTCGCAATAAAGATTTAAAACCATTTATCTACCTTGATCTGCTATATGGAGCTGGATATATTTGCCCATACATAGGCCTTTTCTGCACTTTGTTTTTGCAACGGGGCAGAGCGTCCTCCAGCAAGGACGTTTGCACTTGGGGGAGACTGGGTCTGGACTACTTTCTGTAGTTCCGGACTTCAGCCCGCTCCAGAATGAGCAGAAGTGGTCGCTCGCTGTGCTATTGAAAGACTGCTTAAAACAGGTCTTTCAACAGTGTGGCGTGCCCCACTCCATGGCTGTGCTCCGGTGTAGATTTGCAGGCTTGCGCCAGCATAAGCCTGCAGATCTTCCGGGGATGGGCTTTAGGCTGGCGAGCTTCACCAGTTGGTGGAGAGCCTCCACCAACCGGAAGCCACCATTTTAGTCCCCAGAGCAGTGTGTAGTGTGGCCACGCATTGCTCTGGATCAGCCTGGATCCTTTGAGGGAGCACGCCAGTCCGGTGAGTACCAGAACGGCGCGATTTCTTCGCCAAGTGCAAAAAAGCCCATAGTTTGCAAACAGCAATAATAAAAAGTGCAGAAGGGTGCCATGTTTGATCACAGTGATTAAAGACAGGACATTTCCAAACTAGGAAGAAGGATTAAAATATTATTTACATATGTAAATAAGTATGAGGGAAAATAGTTACAGGGGAAAAGGAGAGCCAGCATGATCTAATGGTTTGAAAGTTAGACTAGAACTTCAGGAAGCCAGGGTTGAAATCCCTGCTCAATCACAGAAACCAAATAGGTGACCTGAAATACATCACACTGTCTCAGGAAGGCAATGGCAAACCCCATATGAGTAAATCTGGCAAAGAAAACTCATGATACGTTCACTTTAGCATTGTCATAAGTCAGAAATGACTTAAAGGCTCAACAACAATGGGGAAGAATGGTGGGTGTATGTCTAAAAACAACAATATTGCAGGGGTAATGGTACACTCATTTATTCAAAATATTTATACTCTGCCTCACATTTTGCTGGGTAGCTTACAAGAATTAGAACAATGACAGTTTAAACAATAAAATACTTTAAACATTCAAAAACATACTCAACAATTGAATAATTTTAAAAGTCAACTTTAAAACAACCTAAGATCTTGTATGTATATAGATTTGGGTAAAATCATTAGGTCCAAAATGTTTTTATAAGAAACCAAGCTTTAATATGATGCTGAAAGGTCCCAAATGTTGGCAGCAATTGGGCCGCTAAAGAGAGGGCCTTCTAGAACACATAAAATAGAGAAAAGATGAACCACAATTGTACATTCACATTGCTGAAAAACTATCCCTTTGGAAAAGGTGATACAAATAGATTTAGAATGTCTCTATTTTATACATACAAGCGAACTGCCTAAGAAAAGCTCAGAAGCCATGAAAAAGGCATGCTATCAGTTTAAAGGGTATTGCTTTGGTGGTTTAAAAAAAAGTCTTATGATCACTATGTTACATTTCTTATTAAGACAGCTTACTCTTCTTGTTCTTGAATTCATTATCATTCACAAACAATCCCCTACCACTACAGTAATAATCTCCCAGGTGTATTTTTTGAACTGTATCAAATCTCTTCTGTACTGAACCTCTTTATTTAGGCTAAGCACACAAGTCTGTCACTTTCAACCACAAGGGTCCCATCTCTTTCATAAGCTAAGTAAAAGGAAGCATCAAGTGTTTAAGCTCAGTCCCTCGGAATATGAAAGTATCAGATAGGTTGGTTTGCATTCCTAGAAATAATTCCTCCCCATCCTTTCCAGGAGTATTGTTAGAGGAATCCTCTGTAGTCACTGCCATGTTGTTAGGTATGGTACAGTGCTCCTTTTGTTTTCATGTTGCCACAGACAGGGATAATTTATCAAGATCTGCACTGCTACAAAACACTTTGATGAGAAAACAAGAGGGTGAGTTTCTAAAGCAAGCTAGATTTCATTAGGCTTCTTAATCCATGCATTTATAGACAAATTGTATCCCAATTGACTTTTGCAAATCTTGCCGCCTATTCATAATACTTGCTAAATAATTGCAATTACCGGCTGCTTTATTACACAATACTGCTTCGCTAAATAGTTGTAAAAGGTGTGGGGAGGGGAGCGTATGCATGGAAACAGAAACAAAGAAGGTGGGAATCCACTATTCTTCCTTCTTGCGAGCACCTGTAGAACAAGCAATGATGTTCATAATATATAGTATACACACACACACACACACACACATACATACATAGAGAGGGAGAGAGTTCTGCACTGAAGCACCTGCATTTATTTATTTATTTATAAATAATACGAAACACTAATCCTTGCCTCAGAATCTGGAGGCAAGGGGAAACATATTGTAACCTCTAAACTCAGCCATGGAAACAGAGACTTTTCTCTCAACTGCAACATTTCTATCCAAGTGAGATAACTAGGCTCAGAAGATCAACTCAGTATAAATAACTTGTTCAGAACTCAATTTTTTTTTCTTTTTTCTTCTACTTTTCTGATGCAAACCATTTTAACCGGCAATATTTGTCTGAAAAGCAGGGTAAAACTGTAAAATAACAAACAAAGTGTGCTGATGTTAGGGTACATTTACCAGAGTACCAGTACCTTGCTGTTGTAGCTATAGTTACAGTTAGAATGGCTAGGCTCAAATATTGCCAGTAGTAATTACAAAGTAAATTAACACTAGAAGACAATAGTAGCATTGCATACTGGAGCATCACTAAATTTCTTCACATTTGCCTTAGAACCACAATACTAGAAGTCATTGTGGCCGGACAGTACAATTTATCCTGGGCCTTAGAAGAAGTGAAAAGTGGCCATCTGTGACTCTGTTGGCTGAGCTACAGAGTAACAATGCTTGGTCAAGACAAAGCCTCTCATTCTTAAACTTTCAGCCTAGCAGAAGGCTAAGTGGCTCAAAGGTTAGAATGTGGAAAAATAGTGCTTAGATTTTAACTCCAACAGTGTATTGGTTCCATGATGACTAACTCTGGACTCCATCAGTGATCTCAGCACTCTCGAGGCTATGCAAAACAGATTCATTTTCATTGACATACTTTTGGTCTTGCTGGGATCAAAAGATTGGTAGTTTAGTTCTAAGTCTTCTTTGGAGATTTTTAGAACAAACCTCTCTTCAATCATCATTTAACCTCCTTTAGGTTGACAAATTGCTAAAGAGACTACGAAAATGTTGCATTGATCTGTAGCTACTGGAGAAATGTTTTACACTCCAGCTGAGTAAAAGGTTAACTAAGCTGGATCTGCAGCAATATATAGAGTAGATTCTCCCCAGTGAAGTGATTGTTAAGGGCAGATTTTCAGGTAGCTTTATGTGCCTATTTACTTGTATTTGTGAGATATCAGTGTCCAGCAAGCAGGCATATTCAGTGTTTGCTGAAAATGCAGTTTATAGATCTGTTGTGTAACAGAACAGGTGAACTAATAAAGCGCTTGCCAGCATATGCTCTTTGAAAATGAACAGCTGCCCACATCTCCTCAGCTATCCCCAACCTTTTTCCTGTTAGACCTTCTCATTAGGGAGGCAGAGGGTCCTCCCTCCTGTTTCCAGGGAGATATTTCTGCTCTGACTATACTGAACGATAACAAGAAGAGTTTGTCCCAGCAAAAAATAAAATAAAATAAAATAAAATAAAATAAATGCTCAACCAGTATTGGCTTTCCTGCCTGCAGACTAAATGAGAACTCAATATGAGATGCACAGCACAAGACAGGCTACAGATTGTAATTCACTGCCATATAAACCCACTAATATGGAAGGAGTTTGTTACACTTCTCATTTCTGCAGGCAAGATTCAAAGATGGAGAAGAAAGTCATGCAAAGAGAAGAGATGCCTTTGGGGACATAGGTGCAGATGGATGCATGTTTTTTTCCAAAGCAACTTTCTTTCATAAAGGCTGAGTTTGCAAGCACCATCTGCATTAAAAGAAAGAAGATGTGGATGGTGATAAGGCTTCAAGTGATGACTGGGATGAGTTACTTCAATATTCCCAAAATATGGAGTTAAAATTGTTTAGCAGGTACAATAGCAAATTCCAGCAAAAGCATCATGAATGAAATCTAGCTAATACAGGACCTTCAGCCTATTAAATACTCTTCAGGTGTGCTGAAGTGAGATCAGCCTTAAAGAAACATTACACTACGTGCAGAATGTCTTAGAATCTAAGGAGAAAATAGGCAGGCAAAAGAGGGATAAGAACAAACCCAACTGTATGAAAGAGCATCAAAATACAGTGGGTCCTAGGACAAGAGACTGGAAAGGGTGGTGCTTCAGAAGAATGATGGGAAGAAGAAAAGACTGAAAGAACAATTTGAGAAAAAGATGCTTAGAGGGGAACATTGGCATAGGCAGAGGTGTATCTAGCATAAACAGTGCCAAGGACAAGCATGGAAGTTGCACCCCTACCCCTGGGATGCTGCCTCCCCCTCCCCCTCCTCCTCCTCTTCTTCCAGCACAGACAGCTTTTTTGCACCACTCTGGCATTGGCATTCATGGCATCTACCCTACTTGCTCCACCTTAGATTCACCTCTGTGCATGGGGGAAAAGATTGGAAGAGGTAATGTCTGTCATATTTATCTGAATTAACTAGTCGAATTTGAAAGCTGATTTTAGTGGCAGCAGTAGGTAGAATATATTCATCTATGAACAAATCTCATGTATCTGGAGGCTATGCATCAAATAGATTGGAAATACAGCTGCCAATTCTATGAGAAAGATTCACATGGTCAGTCCCACTCATATGGCTGAATCATCCACTAAGAAAGACCTACTAATTGGGTAAGAAGCACAAAAATGTAGCTTTAAAGAGATGGTCTGAAAGCACTTGTGTTAATGCATTGATTCTTGAATCAAAAATTGGCTTGTGAGACCAAATCCTCAAGAAACTGATAATGCTGAAATGAAGACCTACATGTGGAATTCTGCTCTTTTGCTTTCCCAAAGGATTGTTTTCTACTTCCAGTCTGGACCCTAGTCCAGACTGGAACAGTCAGCCATGGAGACAAGCTAGCCAACTCACTGAAGTGGCAACATTCTGGAGGTAGCCTGCCTCAGCTCTTGAAATATCTTTATAAAAGAAAAGAACAAAAGAGAGACTGGAAAAGAAGGAATACCCACCTGAGTTTATTGTTCACTTTCTTAATGCTAGCCAGTACAATTGATAAGATGGAGGTTACAAATTTATGTTAATAATAGTGCCCATATATTTAGAGTTATGATTAATGGGGACTAATTAATTAGTCTGGATTAATCAGTACAAAGCACAGTTCTGCAGTAGTAAAGCTGGTAAAGTGAAAATAAAAATATTCACCCAACTTCAAGTGCTAGGCTGAACTAGAATAAATCCACTAAATGGAATGTCAAATGGCAAATCAATACTTGTGTAAGATTTCATTGATCCAATAGGTTTGCTCTCTTTCATGTTCAGTGTGTTACTATAGTAAAGGATTAGAGCAAGTTTTTATGCCATCATAGACACATTCATTTCTTCCTCTTCCTATCTTGTATTGAGTACCATGGTATTTACTTCCAAAATCTTCTTTATCCAGAATTTTGAAATTCTAGGTCATTTGTTGTTCCTTTTAAATATACTAATGGAAATAGTTTTCAGCTTATTTACATTTTCCCAATATTGATGAGACCCTTCCCTTATCTAGCAATTGGATTTAGACCATCATCTTTCAAAAGAAATAGAAAACAAATTTTTCCAAGAAAACCTTGCAATAGATTCACTTTAGGATTGCCATAAATCAGACAAGACATACAGGAACAACAAGTTAGTTACAATGTACATCAGGAATGTGGAGGTGGAGATTTTTTTTATTTAAAAGTAAAGGTGTGCTCACTGTGCATAATTAAGATTTGTAATTCAGTTTATATGTCGTCTCAGAATGAACCCCTGGAGTAAGAATAGCAAGAAACAGAGAAAACTTGCTTATTCTTAACAAAAATGCATTTAATAATCAAGAGTTCTCTGGAAAATTCTTTTCTCTGTCTTTTTAGAAATGACCTAAATCCAAGTGGGTTCATATTGCATCTGCTCAGAACATTTTGTGATTAGAAATGTTTTGCACGCACAGCAACTTTATTAAACAGCAACTTGAGCAACTACTTAAGAGTTAAATGCAGTCAAAGGAATTGACACCAGGCTTCAGTTTGCTTTTTCATATTCCAGAACAGTGTGCTTATCAGATGACTGGATCCAAGGGAAAGTGCATATTTAAAACAACTGGGACAGGATTGTTCAGCTGATGGAAGTAGCAGAATTGTTAAATGGTGGGATAATTTCTCTCCATATGAGCCTGCTCAAGTATTATGATCTTTAGGGAGGGCTTTCTGTCTGTCCTATCACCCTCCCAGGCTCATCTAGTGAGGACACAGGAGAGAGCCTTCTTGGCTGTTCCTAGGCTGTGAAACTTCCTCCTAAGGGTTGTTCAATTTGCCTCTTCTTTGCTATCTTTTCATCAGCCCGTTTAAACAGTTCCTGTTTAAACAGGTCTTCAGCCATAACTAATCAGGATAGAGGACATGCAATTAGATGTGCTATTTTTAATATGTAGCATATATTTCATATGTTTTTAACAGTGTTTTAAGGTAATGTTGTAAAAGTAGTAAAAGTAGATTGATTGTTTAATGCTTTGGAAACTCTTGTATTCTTTACTGTTTTAGCTGTTCTGTTTTAACTTACATTATAAGCCCCTTGGAGTCCCATTTGGGAGAAAGGTGAGATTCAGATCATATCAATAAAATGAATCCTCAAAAACTATTCTGGACTACTGCAAAACCCTCCAGGACAGGTTCACAGATGGCACAAAGGGCTGTAGGAAGGAAGTGGTAGAGGGGAGAAATTTCAATCATAGTAGTGGTTGAGTTCTATCTTGGTGTTATATTTAGGCTACAATGCTTAGCCAGCCATAATCTGTTACATACAGATTTTCAATTCCAAATAGTTCCAGGTGCAAACTGTTTGAGAATTCAAATTCAAAAATACAAGTGCTTCTTAACAATAACTACAACAACAATAATAATCAGAGGAAAGAAACATTATTCCTTAAAAAAAAAACAGATGAGAAGGTGAAAGAGAAAACAAATTGAAAGGCTGTTAAATTGGTAATCTTGTTAAAGAATATTCCAGTATGATCTGAACACCAGCAGCAAGAACAGGGATTGTTAGCATAATAGGATTAGCTTCAGAGAACGGTTGCGCATGTATTACAGCAGGGGACTTCCTGCCATGTGGTTAAATTTTTATCTTTGATAATGAGATAAGAAGATTAAGAATGCAGTAGTTCTCTTCATCAGTGACAGAGGGTTTGGTGGTGCCAATTTGTCCTGCCCAGTGTATTTCCTCTGCTGACCCCATTGAAGAGGATCTTGAGGTTAATTAATGGCAGAACCTATCCCCTAGAGTGCTAATTAGCTGTGGATACAATAAAAAAAATCAGCCACAGGCTGAGGCATAAAAGAAAAAGATTGGAAGACCCGGCGCCAGAATGCATTTGTTGAGCTGATCCATATCCACAAAGCTCTGAAGAATGTTCTAGGAGCACAGAAACCATTTCCATTGACATCTAAGCAAGAGAGTAAATTTCTGTTGTGAGAGAAATGAATTCTGAAAGTCAAATTTGTAAATGTCAAAATCAGTCATAATAGCTCACCCTGCATTTCTGCATTGTGGTTAGCATAATACAGATAGGCATGGCATTATGGGAATTTTTCTGTTTTCTGGTCTTTCAGCATAATACAGGAAATTCTGGAGGACTGTGGGGGGTTGGAATGGTATGAAATGTTATTGACACAAGTTAGTAGTTGCCCCCCCCAAAATTAAAAAAGAATAGGTTGTTTTTTTTAATGCTGTTAACATATCAGTCTTGACAATTCATGCTGCTTTTGACCTGGTGGCAACTTCCATAGTTTGGGGAATATTCCTACAGCACCTAGAGGTTCTTCATCCTCTAGTCTTGAAGAACTATATCTAAGAAGAGCAGTGGTAGTGGATATCAGGCATGTAGATATCAGCACTTTACAGAGATAGGCAGGTAGGCAGCCTGATAGGTAGAGTGGAGAGCATCTATCTTCAGATACTTCATGTCTAAGAATGGCAAACAGAGAGATTCACTCAGAAAATTGTGTCAAAATTTAACAGATGATCACATGTCATAATGATAGTGAAATGACAGCTGAAATGAGGAAAACATATTGTTGCTTTATTCTAGCCAATCCAACTGGTGAGATTCAGTGATAAAATATAAGAAAGTAAGGGAGTAATGAAGAAAATGATATACTAGAAGTTGATCTGATGAGATCCTGCTGATGGATTCCCCTGATCTCCCTTAAGGCAGAGGTTCTTAACCAGGGGTCTATGAATAGACTTCAGAGGATTTCTGAACTGAGAGCAAAAATGTTTTTTTTTCTTTACTTATTTTCTTGTTAAAATTTCCCATATTCTCAAAGGTTCATTGCATTTTATTTCCATTTCAGATTAGTCTATGTGAAGGAAATAAATGTATTCCAGTACAATAAGATACATTTTATCAAAGAAATTCTGGGGAGAGGGCTTTGGCTTTCACTAAATTCTCAAAGAGGTCCGTGATTCAAAGAATGTTAAGATCCATTGCTATTGAGATATTGAGTGATTTGGACTGATGTTGGAAACCTCTGTCTCATTTCCCCTTATTTCCCCATCCCATAGATCCATGCCTGCCTAAGCCTCTTCTTGAGGAGGAAAGGGTTCCATGCTCCTTTGCTCTTTGTCATATCAGTCTTGATCCACTGCCTGGCTGTTGGGACTTTTTTGCCTCTGTCATGAGTACAAGCACCTGCTGCTGCCTCCTAAGTGCTTGAACAGGCTTCTGCTGCTGTAATGCCCTATAATTTACCTCTGATTATTTGCTGTCTACAGTGAAGATAGATAGCAAATGCCCAGCAGAAAGTACTTCCAGACAATGTTCCTCCAGTTTTATGGTGTCGTACCTTTTCTCAAACTGCCTGCCTGCAAAATCATGGGCTATCTTTGTCATAATGGGGCTGTTTTTGCTCTTTTTTACCTTCCTATATATATAAGGCTCAAGCAGAGCCTTCCAGACAAAGAAAGCTGACTTCCACCTACTGTGACCACTCTGTGTCCTTACAAATCTCACTAGAGGTAAAGCAAGGTTGCTTCCACTGCTGCCAAAACTACTATTTAGAATCTTGCTGGGAGCGCAGGCTAACTGATCTGATTCCCTCTGTGCCTAGAATTTGTATTAATGATACAGATATGCATCATGCTTAAATCAGACTAAGGATCAAATGTAGTAAAAATGATAGTGACTGTTGTAAATAACTGTGTGATTTTAATTGATACAACGTTTTGTGGTTTGCTTGTTCAACCTCTTCATTAAACAATTGTGGGAAAAGTGTTACTGCAGTCTAGGCCTACCTGGAGATAGCACCTGATATCATTTTGATATCAAACAATTCAGTTTTCCCCTGCCACCCAGCTCCACACGTTTGCGAGGCCATCGGACAAGCACGGCTGATAATTGCTGGACATTCCATTCTTCACCTAGGCAGGCCAGACACAGCCGGTTCGTCATTTCAGGGACCTCTCCGGCAAACACCTCTTTACATATGTGCGATGCTAACAAAGGCTTCCTGCCCCGAGCAGGCTACTGGACAAAGGTTGTGCTGTCCACTGGTAAGCACTGTTCATTTGCATACCAGCCACACTATTGTTAATTCGGCCCTGATTCCATCATGCAAAATTGTGACCTTTCTGAGACATTGTCTCGCACCCAAAGCTCATTGTTCTCTCCGAGTAAGGCATGGCCTGCAGTCCCAATTCACTCTATAAAAGCCCCTGATTCCGAGACCTTTCTCGGATTGCTCCCGAGTTCCATCCCGTCTTGCTGCTGCTTTGCTTGGCGAGCTCCCCTCAGCTAATCAAGCTGAGCTTCTTCTCTGCACCTCCGACTTCTCTCCCGAGATCCAGGACGACAAGACAGGTGTTGTATCAGCCATTTCCCCCTGAAAGTCTCTATCCTTAATTCAATTTCTTAGTTAGCTGTGTGACTGTGGTGTCTTTAATATTTGTGTGTATGCAATAAAACAGCATTTGATTACTTTAAGCCCGTCTGGCTGCTTGATTGACCTGACCCCGTAGACGCTGGGTTGCAAGATCCTGCTAAGTTACCCTACCTATTGCTAGCTTAAGCAAGTGCTCCAGCTAATTTTCTCCAAAATTATGTTTTATAGTTTGGTTATTTAGGTGTCCATCCTGGGACCCCCAGTAAACAGGGTAACAAAAGAATGAAGAGATGTAGGAGATAATATAACTTCAATGACTTTACACAATCCTTCCCTAGAAATACTATAGTTAAAGAGTGCTGGCAAGATTCTTGCCTCAGACTGCATGTAGAGCTGTCAGTGATCAAAGACCAACTCCTTTCCACCACTTGCACATCACAGCACCTTGGTTACTTCCTCAGATCTTTGGATTGATCAGAATCACATTGGATTATGCAGTTCTACTCTGGAACTGAACCAATCTGATATAATCCTGAGCTGGTACAATTTGTTACCAAGTGGCCAATGATGAGAAACTATGAGAGTTGCACAGCAATATCTGCAAGGCTAAAAAATTCTAATGGCTACCATAAATCCAATTATTATGCCCTACTAGGATGGATCCATTGAATCAATGAGAACTTGGTAAATCAACACATGTATTTTGATTGATTCAGTGGGCCTGTTCTATTTAGAACTAACTGAATTTAACCCTAACTCAGGCTTTTATTCAAAGATTCACCTTAGAACATCTTGGAACATGTGAGGACTGCCTTAACAACCATCCATGTCAGTATGAATCCCACCTTCTCTCCTTAGAGGAATTGGATTATGATCTTGTCAATACAAACTTGAAAGTAAGCATTATGAAATGATACTTACTTCTTAGTAGAAATATATAACAGAGAAGAGAAACTTCTGGCCTATAAGCCAAACTTGTCTTTTCAAGCCTCCTCATCTAGTCTGCAAAGGATTTCAAAGTCATCTCTCCTCTTCCAAGAAGATCTTCCCAGCCTCAGGTTGATGTCCTCTTCAGTAAGTGATGGGTTGGGAGATCAGCTACTGCCACGACTAAGGAAAAAACTTGAGACAGAAGTTCAGCCTGCTTCTCTTCCCACTTGAAGTTTTACGGCCAGGAAAGGGAAAGGAGAATGAAGATGGGTTTTTGACTGAGCCATTGACTCAAGGAGCACTCCTCACCATGGCACTTTAATCTACTTTTTAGTCTACTTTGCTCCATGTTCACCATTTCTGTTGGGAAATACGAGAGCCAAACAAAGCAAGCCAGCCAGCATGTGTGTGTCTATTCACATGCATTAGAAAGTGTGCGTACAAGAGAGAACAGCGTCTAGGAAAGCACGTTTCTCAATTGTATGTCAGCAGTGGGAAGTGACCAAGACCACTTTGGGTTTGTGGGTTGTCCCCACTCACTACTAACAACCCTCATTATTATTTGCCTAGAACTGGTTTGGCTCACAGGCTTGTAACCAGGCTGAACACCCCCACTCTTTGATATGGTTTAATTGGCAAATATTAATTGCATAAAATATAAATTATATCCTGCTATGGCTGAGAAGCTGCTGGCGAAGAGGAACTGGCTGTATACGTGCATTGCAAGATTAAGTCAGATTGGGAGCTCAGGACATGGCTAGGTCACAGGGAAGCTCCAGTGATAATAGACTTGTAAATGTCCTTCAATGACTTGACCTTTAGAAACAATAAAGCCTGAAACTGCTTCCACAGAATGACTTTCTTCAACCCTCTTCCTTTGTCCACCTAAACTCTCCTTTTGTCCCCACACCTGTCCCACCATTAAGGAGCTATCATCAGTCCTTTGTCACCTAATGTTAAGGCTGTTAGAACGTTCCAGATCCCACTGTCTACTCTGCCAGACAGCCATTAACATCTTCCCCCTCAGGGTGTAAAATATTTAAACCCTGGTTCCAAGCCAGACAACTTGTAGTGCCATAGTACTCTGCACATAGGCTGTCACTCTGCTGCTCCAATTCCATTTCTGGTACTATGCTAAGACTCTTAGTCTGGGCCACATTGTCTCGTATCTTCTCTCTGGATAGGTAAATATCACCAACTTTGCCCTAACTCCTTGCTATCAAATTTTTCCCCCTGTCCTTCAGCTAGCCTTGTGTGACTGTGAGATTGCTTGGATCTCGTGTGCATGTGATTGCTAACTGGCCCAATAAAACAGATATAATTTGAATCTCCTGCTGGCATCTCTTCATTAGTACTGGTATACCAGCTATAAAAGATCCGGCTAGGTTACCCCCCTCTTTCAGGCCTCCCTTTTGAGCTAATATTCCCCACTGTTTCATAGAGGCACCAACACCATCGGTGGACCTCTGGGTCACCCAGATTTTGGGATAACAGGCTGAAAAACTTTCCGTACCCCTAATGTATAGCTTTCTGCTGTTAAATCTTGTTCTTCCTGTTTTCAAGGGCACAGCCATTTCATTCCTTTTATAATGGAAAACTTTATTTAATTTTTTCACAATTAGCATGCTACCAATTAATAATCTTTTAATAAGGGATGATTTAAAGTTAAGATTTTCCCAGCTAATTGCAATGTTAACTAATAAACCAGAGTGCCTCTCCCTCCCCCTCCCAAGGTAGCAACATTTTATAATGAGGATTTGAGGCTGTTATGTGGTGATAAGTATCAGCGTACAGTTTTAAAAGCATGAGAAACTCTCACAGTTTTTACCTTATCATTTCAAAAACAGGCTAAGGCAGGCTTAATGAAGCTTGTAAGTAAACTTGAGGCTTGCTGTTTGCCAACTGCTTTAGCATATTTTGCAGCTGCTGATGACAAGGGAAAATAAATCTTTGTCTGTGCAGGGATCCAGCTATGAAGCCATATGTTCGATATTCAGCGCGTCTTATGTGGGGTGTCCGTGAAAGGACAAAGAGCAGAACTGCCTTGTGTTCAGACCACTGAGTTGGTGCCGAGAAACAAGATGACAACTGCCCTTGCTTCCACCACAATTTCTCCCTAGGTTTGGTTAAGAAACAGAACCAAGAGAGCAAAATCCAAGATAGGGCAAAAGCAATGTGAGAGATTATGGTTTTAATTGCCATTTTAACAGATTTGATGCATGATTAATATGTAAAGTGTCCTGAAATTGGTCCTGGCATTGCTCTGTGTGGATGCAAAGATAAATCCAGTTTCAGTAATGTGGAAATACAGAATACAATGGAACTTAAGGCTCGGACAGGATATCAAAAGAAGGACAATTGTTTTCCCTTGTAAGACGATAACAGCATCACAAAGAGCACCAAGGTTATGGTACAAAGATGTTTAATTGAGTTTGATTTAATTAGTTGCAGCAAAATCAAATTAATGGTGACTGGGCACTAAATTTATCCCCCCCACACACTTCTCCTTGTTTCCAAAAAGCTGTTAAATTTTATCTTGAATGGGGAAAATGCCATTGTAATTCCTTCCTCTGTGTTGTTGTTAAATTTATGGAGTGAAGAAGAATGTTTTAAGAGATAAGTGCTATTAGGTAGTTTTCCTCTCATTTATACTAGGAATTTTTTTTTTTCAGTGCAGGCTGCTTGGCTTTTCCTTCTATACTGCACACGGATTGCATCCAATAGAAACAGAAGTTTTATTATTTCTTTGTAAACCAATAGTCACAGCACATCATTTTGAGATTACAATACTGGAATTATTATGCAGTGCTTCCAGCATTCAGAAGATAGGACAGATGGTAGCTTATAGTCAAATCCCACAAAGTCTATGTATTCTAAAATGTGTAAGGATTGAAAGGGCTGCCACAAATGGAGTTGACCCATCTAGGATAATACTCTGTACTCTGATAATAGCAATCTACTCTTTCAGCAATTTTCACCAATCCCTAGCAAAGGGATTTTCCTGTCCTGTGACATGATATTAGCGATGGATCAACTCCCCTTTGCATGTTTGAGAATTAGGTTCATCAGAGCAAAGAAGTTCCTCTTCCCCAAACTTCAAAGCTGTTCTAGTGAGGCCAACAAAATATACCACAGTTTGTATACAGTTTGTGACTATAGGTATGGTGGAATGTGGACTGTGAATGCAGCAGCCAAAAGGAAAGTAATATCTGAAGAAATAATCTACTTGGATTTTGCCTTCCCTTTCCTACATGATTCTGGAAAAGGGGCAGCCACTACCATATTGCAGGAGTAGGATTTTGATGTATGTCTCTGTTAGGCTATGATGGCTTCTCTGTAACAGGAGAAAGCTATAGGTTTAAAGACTCAGGAGAAACAGTCAAGAAGCAGACAAGACTAGGAGGACAGACTAAGACTAAGAAGATGTCAGGATAGACAGAAATCTTACAGGAATGGTTTGGCTTGAGGAGAGAGGGTAGGGAGTAACATAAGGACCAAAGACTAGTCAGGTTTAGTCCTGAAAGCTTAGTGTTAAACAGACTTCAGAAGTGCTGGGCAAGAAATATTGTCCCATTTCCCAGAGGAAGTTTCCTGCTCCCTTTTCTATGGTGCTACTGCTACAGTGAGTCAGTGAGAATGCATAGCTTGCTCAAGTTAGTCTTAGTGGTACTTGATTTTGCAAAGCCTCAGAACAGGACTGAACAGGCATTCCTCATACTCAGGCTGCAGCTACAGTTTATAAAGTTAAGGATTTGTGAGGCCCTTGAGCCAAGCAAAATAAAAAAAAAAAAAAAATGAAGAACTTATCGTGTAGTTCTACCAGAAGAAAATAAATAGTACTAGTTTTTTTCCTGTCTCTAGGGATTTCCACTATATATCTATCTACACACAGGGGAACTAAAAATGAATAACAGTTGCATTATTTATACACAACATGAATACATATACATTTGGTCATGCATAAAAGATTTGTTTCATAAACTGAACATTATCATGATCTAAATACAACAAAAATCTCTGATGCATTTCATTTTGTTTATAAATTGGACACAGGGCCCAGTAAAATTAAAGCAAAATCCTTAATAGATTAGTAGACAAGTCTAAGATGGGCCATCTTAGGGCAGAATCACCACCTTCTTTCTTTTTTTAAATGACCTGCACCAACAGCAGAATGGGAAGGAGATGGGATAAAGCAAAAGGACTGTGCAAAGCAAGGAAAGTGATGAGGAGCAATTGGGTGGGTGGTGAGTGAAAAATGAAAACAACCAACGATAATGTTTATTTTTAATGACCTTTTTACCAAAGGGTGGAATATCAACATATACAGTCAAGGACAAAGACAATAAAACATAGCACCTTAAGAATACATAGAATGAAATCCCCCACATCCCACCTATTGCTACCCGTCTCAGCACCTTAAACACAACCTGGTGGCTTAAGACATGAAGCAAAGAGACATGTCTTCAGGCCTTTATAATAACAGGTGAAATCCTCCTCCACCTAGAGGTCCAAAGAAAGACCATTCCACAAATGTGAAACCAGATCTTGAAAGTGTCACAGTCTTGACAGAGCTGTGTGCATCCTTGGAACAGGCAGTAATCCTTTGCCTGAAGATCTTAAATTACAGGATGGAGCATATCATACTCGCTGAGCTGTGAGGTGCTGAGGGAGGTTAGAATGCAAAGCCTTGAACACCAGAACCAAAAGTTTGAAACTAGTCCTGCCTCAAACTGGTAGCCAATAAAGGGATTTATGGGGAGAAGAAACAGGTAAATATTTAGAGAGAGTTAAAACAACCCAGACAGGATTGTTCTGACTTAAAATCAGATGAACAAGGGAGCTGGAAGGCAAACCTATCAGTAAGCTGTAACAATAATCCAGGTGTTTAGATAGCTAAAGCCTGGACAAGCAGATGGGCAGTCTTATCAGTCAGGCACCTCTGATTCCTGTGGATGTTAAAAAGATGGAAATTGCATGCCTTTTCTGTCACCCCAATAAAGGGACACAGAGACAGGTGATCGTCCAGCAGGGTTCTGAGGTTTCTGGAAACTGAGACAGAAACCACTATGCAACCCTGTAAATCCAGTGGAACACATGGGAGAGGGGCTACTGGATGGTCAGGCTGAAACACTAAGATATCCATTTTGTCCATGGTGAATGATCATCCACAAATAAATATGTGACAGTCAGTCCATCACTGACTTCCACACAATGGCATTAATTGATTTAAAACTCTGAAAAACTCTGAGTGAATCTGCATAAATGTGATGCTGAAAACCTGATTCAGAAAAAAGAAATCTGAGGGGAGTGTATATAATGAAAAAAGAAGATGACCCAAGACCAATCCTTGTGGCAGCCCTACTGTTACAGGGAAAGCTCTTGATATAGATCACCAAAATGAAATGGAAGAGGAATGATCACACAAAAAAGATTTGAACCAGGAGAGAGCATTCCCTGTTTTCCCAGTGATGTCAACCATAGCAATAGGATCTGATGGTTCAAAGCATCAAAAACTGCAGGTTCAACACAGAAGTTTGATGCTGCACCTTTGCCACTAGAATATCATTCACTACATGAGTCAAGACCGTTTCGGTAGAATGACCTGTATGAAATACTGATTGAAATGGGTCAAGAAAACCATGTATAGTCAGGTAAAGCATCAACTGGGAAAAAGTAGCTCTCTCCAAAATTTCAAAAAAAAAAAAAAAAAACAGGAGAAGAGACACAGGGCAATTGGGCAAAATGAAGGGTCCAGAGAAGGTTTATTTAATAGAGAACATAGAGCAACATGCTTAAAGCAGCCAGGGAAAATACCCATTGATAGGGAACACTTTATCAAGTGGATTATATAAGGCAAAAGCAGAAGCAGAAGCAAAAGCACTGGGTAAAGGAAGGAAGGGATAGGGATGGTAGGGCAGAAGGCAGGGAAAGAAGACATCACAATCTAATGTATGTCTGCCTCTGTAACATGGCAAAAGTGAAACTCTGCTTGGGCCAGTGAAGACATGGTCTAAGCCAAAGACTGTGATAAATTGACTGATAGCAAAGGAGGTAGAGATCCATCCAGAAAAAATGAATCAACAATTGAGGTCACCTTCTGATCAAAGAAGAGGCCAAATTACTTGCAGAGAGATCCTGAAATGAAGGACCCTCATCACAATCCACCACTGGACTCAATAGGGTGTTAAAGATGGCAAATAACTGAGAAGGCACGTGGGCTTATCGTTGAATCTTCTGAAAATAAGATTGTCAAGATTCATCAACACAAGAATAATAACTCTCACAAGGAATGTGTCAAGGTCAGAGACCTGAGCAGCGAGCGAGCCAGCCCAGAGAAGAGAGTGGGAGAGCCAGCAAAGTCCAGCTGGGAAGAGACAAGCAAGCACTTACTCAAGGAAGTTCATTTACCAGAGTGCCAAGCAAAGCCATAGTCAGAGTTCCAAAGCCAAGGGTCAAGAGTCCAGAGATCAATTCAAGGTATCAGGAACCAGGTGCTGGGAGCAAGGTACAGGCAAGAGGAGGGCTTGTAAGAAGTTTGTCACAAGCAAAGGGAAGCTTCCAGGCAGGCAGTTATATAGCCCCAGGCACAGGTGTGTCTGGTCACCGCTTTTTAAACTTAGCCAAGGAAGCCTCCCTTTGCACAGTCCTCTTGAGTCTCTGCCTTGATTGGGGGCTTATTGAACCAGGCTCCAGATCCTTTTCAGAATTGGATCCCTGTTGCTCCAAAGGAGCAGACACAGAATCGGATCTCTGTTGCTCTAAAGGAGCAGGCAGAGGGACGTCCGTGCCTGCTTGGTCCATGGCAGCAGGAGGAGCTCTTGAGCTGCAAGACTCATCTCCAGCCAGAGCCACAGGGACCAACAGCTGCTGCTCATCAGCAGCAGCTCTGACAGGGGCTTCAGTTATCACAGAATGCACAGTCTTTGACACAATTTATCTGATGGGTTTTGTCTCCATTGCCTTTCCAGCTGATGAACAATAGTTTGTCCCCTATGCAGCTCAGTATACAGCCAAGGTCTTGGTTAATGCTGTGTGACTAGGTGAGTTCTTGATGGTGCCACAAACTCTAGGACATTTTTTACTCCACTGTTAAATTGGTTGGCCAGAACATCTGAATCGAAAGCATCTTCCACATAGCTCTGGTACACTAGAGTGTCTTCTAGCTCTGCCTCACTCCCTGGTACCCCATTCCACTATTCATTCCTCCATATCTGGTTAGAATCTTTGCATATATCATTGCATATCTTTGCATATTTAACCTTATATATTAGAATTCTTGGATTTCAATGTGGGTCCCAGATTTCAATAGCTGAAAAATATGGTTTACATCCAACTGTTCCTTTTAATTAGAATAGACTTGCTTGCCATGCTCTGCTTACAGAACATGGACTTTGATTCAGAGTCTGAAACAGGGGCATGCTAGAGCCTGAGACAGGGGACATGCCAAGACCTGCTTAACAGGAGGAGGTTACAGTGCCACAAACAGAACAGGGTGCAACGACAGCTCTAGCAGAGAGTCCTGTCAGCTTCAGAAACAGATGACAACTTACCTATACCCACCTTTGCTGAGCATAGACAGGAAACAGAGAACATGTACCAATGCCGAAAGGTTTATAGAAGACAGCAGTTAGTTAAAAGCTCCTGAAAAATATAGGAATTGCCCTTCTCCTCCAGAAGTTATCAGAGCTTATCTGATCTTTCTGGCTGCTGGTTATATTCCTGAACTCCATACCTGATCTTGGATTGTATTAGCTGACTTTGTACTCCTTTGCTTTGCTTTCGATTCTGTTGAACTCTATTTATGATCTTGGGCTTATCATAGAATCATAGAGTTGGAAGAGACCCCATGGGCCATTGAGTCCGATGCCCTTCTACGCAGAAACACCCATCAAAGCATTCCCAACAGATGGCCATCCAATCTCTGCTTAAAGACCTCCAAAGAAGGAGACTCTTACTGCCTCCTGAATAAAAGTAAGTAATGAGCAATGGATTATTCAGTTTCTTTGTTTGAATTATCAGCTATGTTGCCCTGGCCTAGATAGAACACTGCTAAATCAATGAGAATAAGTCAACACTTGCATACATTCCATTGGTTCAACAAACTCTAGTTGAGACTAACAATTTAATTTTGGCTCACAGAGCTATAGTATGTTCAGGTTAGTACTGGTATCAGAACGTACATAAACAAATACACATAGTGTCCTTAGCAAATTACTAGGCAATGATAAATTTGTTTACTATAATGAGTGGGGCATTTCCCTCTGAAAAATATGATTAATACCTAGAAATCTTCCAGTGGACAAAAAAAGTCCAACAGCTACCCAACATTTCCCCATGCTGTTGAACGGAAGTCTGGGAAATGTTGGCTCCTGAATGACCAAGGTGCCTGGAGGGACTTAGTTATGCAGGATCAAAGTGGGAAACTCTTATCTCATCCTATCTCCCTAACTTACCATTCCTGTTCTGGCGCATAACAGCTAGAGAGAACATTTTGGATGTTTCAAAAGAATCCAACAAAATATTCTCCTGCTGGTGCTTCCTTTGGGAAAAGTCAGTGGGAGAGTCTTGGATTTTACTTCTCTGGGATGGGTTTGTTGAGCTGAACCAGCAACACCTAACAGGCCGCTATCCTGTGGTGGTGCTGGGAGAGGTTGCTTATTCAGGGAACTTCAAAGTGATATCCATCAATAGACTCCTTATCCTTTGGCTCTTCTGTAAGCAAAGGTCACATTGTGTGTGTGTGTGTGTGTGTGTGTTTGGAGGAATCTAGGAGGACATTAGGTACTACTGGTTGATTGTGTTCAGAATAGCTTCAAGCTCCATTTTCCTATTGGTTTTTCCATTGGGAAAAAGTGGTACATGTACAAGTTTGTATCCACTGTACAACAGTACTTGGAACAGTCGCATAGGGATGGAGGAGGGTGATGGCAATTTTTTGAGGACACCGTGGCTCCTTGCTTGCCTTCCCCCAGGGGCCATAGCCCCACCTCTCTGCCCACTCCCCGCCACACACTCCAAGCTCTACCACTGACTTGGGATCACTTATCACTCCTCAAAGCACACCAATGACTCCTCAATGGACATCAACTTTCCTGCAGGCATTTCGGCTGGGAAAAGTGAAGTGTGCATAGTTATTTGTCCACTTATTGTTCCCCAAAGCACATCAACCAACCCAAAAGGCTCCCTTTAACCCTTCTATTGGGAAAGGCCATGGATGAATTCATGCCTGGAAAGAGGAAAGCTAGCAACTACAATTTCTGTTTGTTCAACAAGGCCAGCCAAAGCTTTTAGGCTTCCTGTAAGTCATCGTAGTGTGACAACAACTGATCTCACAAGCTCAGTGTTCCTTCTGAATGCACCATCACTGGTGTGATCTGAGATTTACTATCACCTCCTTTGATGGATTTGCAGGACACAGCAAATCTGAGACCTGAATATTCTGGGCTATAGTTGGAAAAATTATGCTGTGTCATATGAAAGTGGTGTATCACACAGTGATTACCAGGTCAAACATTAACACAGGAATCATGTCACACCTATCCTGACATTCCTAATAGTGCAAATACACCTATTCTTCATAGCAAGAAAAGCCTTGACAAACTGAACCTATTTCATCAGATTATTCTCTCACTGGGATCAGAACATATGTGACAAAATGATGTAGGCAGCTACTGTGAGATAAATCAGATGCATTCACAAATGCGGAATTTGATTCATTTTGATTTACCCGGCTATGAAAAAAAGAATAATATGACACTCTTTGCATTCAGTTAACAAAATGTTTCATTATCTCCAAGAGGACTAATTATGCATATATCACAGTGCTATACCACCACTGGTCTTCGTGGGAGATTGCTATATCTTTCTAAGCTTCCTGCAGGATTTCAAAGTAGAATGAACAGAAAAGAAACATTTTTGATGCAATATATAGTCAGCATGCAAAACTGACTGGGAAATGCCCTATTTTTTCACATTAGTTTTTTTTTTTAATATGCACTGCTGTAATTTATTGGATTACATAATTGTAAAGCTGAAAAAAGATATGAAAGACATAATGTCCAAACTCCTGAACTAACATAGGAGTGTATCGTCAATACATAAATAACAATAGTAGGTTGAACAGAAAAAAATTTTTTAATTGCTCTTAAATCAATGAAGATGTTGACACTTACAGAGCTAGAATGTTCATAATATTCCAGCTGCTCCAGGAATATAGATAATACTGCCAGTTTGGGTGGGATGAAAACCTCATACAGGCTGCAGGAACAGATAGTAGAGTGAAATGAATTTGGAGAATTGTTCCTGAGATACAAGGAAACAAAAGAATAGAGAGGCAAGATTGATGAAAGAAAGGTGTGTATAGTAGGAAATGCATTAAATTTGGAATTTGAGATGAAGGAGAAACAGTCTTGAAAAACACAGTCAGAACAGACAAGGAATGGAGCAAACAAGCACCTAGCTTTTTTAAAAAAATAATTTTATTATTATTATTATTATTATTATTATTATTAATTTTATTATTTTATTATTATTAATAATTTCATTATTACAAATAAAAAACATCATCTCAAATTGTACTTTTACATGTAATGTTTTGGTTCTTCCACTCTGATCTTGTTTTCATTTTCTAGACATCTACTCACATATAAAAAATTATGCCTCACAATTCTATGTTCATCTTACATGCTTAACTTTTAAGGATCCTTACAGTGTCTATGGTCCCCATATGCTAGATGGAAAGATGATCGCTAGGGAGAATAGCTCAAAGACAAGAAATCCAAAGAAGTGAGCCCAGCTGGGCAGCAGGTGGTAAAGCAAAAATAATAGGAAAGACTATATAATGGAAGCACATTGTTGAAGAAAGGAGCTAAGGAGAAAAACATGTGCAACGCCTCATATAGGGAATAGAGATAGGATAGGATATGAATATTAGTGAAAAGGAGCTGGTCTGGCACAGAAACTGTGGTATCTATATGATTGTTAGGTCTTATTATAGTACTCCTTCTCCCTCAAATTGGATCAAGCTTGGCCAAAACCTTTCACAGTAGTCCAGCCTCCCATGATTGCGTGGGGGGGGGTCATAGACAAACAATCCAGATTCAGAGGAATTTTGACCAACATTAGTTAAATTATAAATTTTGTTTCTATATAACTAGTTCATGTTTTCTGCACTTTTGGAGAAGAATATATTCTGTGACTTTCTGTTTCTGTCTTTCCACTTGGGTTTTTAAAAGGCTTTTGAATTGATATCCAAGCTAATTTTAAAACAATACATTAAAACAAATGTGTGTGTGGAAGGGGATGCTTAGCAATGATAATGTCTACTGTCCTGGCCATTTCTTCATTCCAGATGTCACCCAAGGCATCAACAGGAAGCTCCCCAACCATCAGCAATCCACCCAGATACATACGCCTCCTGAGGTATATCATCTTAACCAGCTTCTCCATCCCTGCAGAGGTTCCAAGTCCCAGTGAGTTTAAACCTCACCAGGTAATGATCTGTCTATGATGAAAGGGCTGTGGAAAGTTCCTCTATACCCAGATTACCACCATGCCATCCAACACACAATACTAGGTCCCGTGTGTGTCCTTAGGACAGACTCATTGTTATCATGGAGGACATGAAGGCTTGAGCTGTTCCTGACAGAGAAGTTTCTGCATGGATGTTGAAGTCCTCCAGCACAAAAATCTGAGTGGACTCCAGCACCACTGTCATAGTCAACTCAGGCAACTCAAGAAGGGAGACTGTTGGGGGGTAGCAGTACACCAACAGAATCCTTACAATGTTCTACCCACCTACCTTAAAATACATGTACCCCAAACCCAATAGACTGTGAGATGGGGCACCTGGTGAGGGAGACAGTCCCAATAGAAGAGTGCCAACAAAATCTTCCTATTCCCCAGTTCTTGCCTGTTGCTGGACAGAGGACCCAGATGGAAAAAGCTGGGAGATTTTATCCAGCCATGTATCTGTAACCCAAGATCTGCATGCTTATCCAGGTTCAGGTCCTGGAGCAAGAATGACTTTTCATTCACTGAGCTGGTGTTAAGCAGGTACACCATCCTAAAAAACAAAATATAATGCCTTAGTGCACAGTAAGAGAGAGAGTGATTTCTCTAGTCTCTTTGGAAGGTGAAAAACTTCACTTGTGGAAGATTCAAGGCGTTTTGAGGTTCGACACAAAAATTCCAGTAATTCATTATCCTCCAATATTACTGGATGATGCAATGGTGCTGTGCTAATCTAATGCCTAACTGACTTGCATTTTGTTCCTGCTGTATGGTATAGTATACAAACAACATTTCCTTATTGTAAATAGCAGACTGGCAGCTGTTGGTGTCTGCAGATGTTATGTCCAAAGTAAACCACTTTATGTACAACCAATGGCCATATCTTGTTTGTCAATATCAGGCTTTCATGTAGTCACACCTGTCTCCAGTACCTAATAACATTTGGCATCATCCACCAATCTCAGATATTCTGTTACTGAAACAGGTTTCATATTTAAATATATGTATACCTACATATGTATGACATAAATAACACATATGAAAATTTTAGTGCTCCCTCAAAGCATGCATTCAGACCAAGTTCCTGCTTGCTTCACTCTTGGCCTGGACCTGTGTATGTGTGTGTGTTTTAAAAAAGCTGGATTTGTCTTGCTGTTAAAAAATGTGAGGTCTCTGATCTAGAATGCTGTATACATTTAGAGTGACCACCAAGTTCATGACAACACTAAGACCAACTAATACTGTTGGGTTTTAATTTTCATATCAGTTCTTCATAACCACTGCTATGCTAAGTCTTTGAAATGGCTTTTATTGATAGTGGGGTATTGGATTAAAAAGAGTAAAAATTGCATTCAGTTAGGGCTACTGTGGATTTTTATTCAGTAATGCATTCTGCACTAATTCGCTGCTTTTTAAAGATGTTAGCAATACACTAAAGGGCAAATGCATGTTCCTCTATGCTTTTAGTGCTGATCCTTTCTGATCTGCTACACCTGAATATTTTACATGATTTTGATTGTATACAAATAGTGATAAGATTGTATATATATAACTGTCAGCTTGTCAAAGGACATTTATTTCATTTGGCACTGGTTAATTTCACTTCCTCTAGCTAACTTAAAAACAAGGCTTATATGAAGGAAGAACAGTGAACACAAACATAATCAGAAGAGTATGATAATCGAGAGTAAGATAAAGGCTTTTTAAAGGAAATTTCTGAGTTGTAGTCATGAACTCATTGCCCCATTTATGTATTTGTTAAGGTACAGATACCATAATACCTTTTATGACATAAGCAAAAATATTTGGTACCAGATGATCATGTATTCTATTAGGCTTCTTTTCGAGAGCACATAGGTACCTGGGAGCTGCTTCTGCACGTGTTGTTTAATGAAGCTGTGGAACCTGTGTGATCCTTATAAACACACAGCAAAGAAAATGTCTGGATCAATACTAATTGGATCTGATGTAATTGTCAGTGTCCAGTTGGTCATGATATGCATCCACAAAATGCAGCTATGAAGGGTAAGGACTCTGGCGGAATGCTTTCCAAATGGATGCTTCCATATTGAACCTAAAAATGTCAGTGGGTTTTATAAGATGCAGATGGATCATTGTACATATGTCAGTTTCCATGCTGTGCTTTGAAAATATGGCTTTTCATCTCCCAACAGTTCTTGCAGGCAGCAGTACTTTTAAAAAAAGTTTATTTTAAAAGGCTCCCCTTTCCAAACAGTCCTCAGCACTGAATGGCAATTAAGGCTTTTGCTGTAGCATGGAAGAAGAAGGTATATTCGTCATACCAGGGCTGCCAATTATCCTTTTGTGAATCTTGTCCAAGCTTGTGTTTAGGCTCATTAATAGTTATACATCAGTTACCAAAGACAAGACCCAAAGACAATATGAAACCATAGCCTTGACCAGGGTTATTGACAATTCATCTTGGTGCTTCCAACTCTGGCTGCAAAGACAGAAAGGAACAACAACAAAGCTGAAGATTCACGGGAAGGTCAGTGTCTGCATAGGCCTACTCAGGTTTTGATTTTATTTCTTCCTTACTTCTGTTGGCACACTCCTGAAGTACAGGCAGAACAGGAAAGATAACTTTTTCCCCTTACAATTAAACTAGTTTGGGTCAAGATGGGTGTTTTCTTTTTCAGCTAGCAGGACGGTGATGTCAGATTCTTAAACTGGCTGATGTGCGGCATCCTACAGCTTTTGAAATAAAGTGAGATCTATCGCTATTCTCCAAGATGTCTGCCAAGGTGATAGTTAATTACATTACAAGAAATTGTTGAAAAACATAGATACAACATAGCACAAATTTTCAGGTGTTTCCAGATTAACATGCAATCTGAAGGGTTTGTTTTGAACTTTTATACTTTGGATTTGAATAAATATTGAATACAAAACTGAATCTGGTTCATTATGGTTCAGACAGATCCAGGTTGCATCCACATTCAGTGTGCATTTTGTGAACATTTTTTAATTGACCAAAGCCTATTTGTCCACCCCTTGCAAAAACATGCATTTTCTTGCAAATTTTTGAAAATTATACTGAGTAGGATTGTTTATCTTTTTACCATGAAATGCATCACAGTCCTTACACATGTATGGATTTCCAAGGCAAGATCTATTTTGTACTGTTCCATTCCCAGTCTTGAGAAATGTGAGTGGGTATTTCTGAATGGAAAGGCAAATTTAATTAATATCTTTTCCACCTCTAATCATAATTCCTGAGCTCCTTTATATTCCCCCTTTTTTTAGATTCCTTCACTATGACCATTTCTAATACATATACCATTTTCATACAAATTGCCAAAATAAATTTTAAAAAATGGAGGAAATATGAAGAACCCAAACCCCACCTCTGTATTAGAACATTCCTCTTGCACAAACACACACAACACCTATCCTGACATCTTGCCAGCTTCTTAACCAAGGATTGCTTTATGTTCTATGACATTTTCATGACCACTATCCCGAAAATATGTAAACAAGAAGGTAGACGGCTTCTTTCCCTTCTTATTCCTTTTCCTCTTCCTCCTGAAACTCACAGACTGTAAATATGCTCTTACACAAAACTCTCTATTCCTGTTCCTCTGAAACTTGGCAATCTGGATCCTCTCAGAAGGGCAGTTTGACAGACATAATCCCTTCTTACAATGCTTTTTTCATTTAAATTAAGCTAATTTTGATAAATAGGAAAAGTTACAGTAGTTTTCTGATGTTAGCCAATGAAAATATAACTAAGATTTGGATTCACACCTGAGTGGTTCTGGATGGTCTCTGAATTGCAAAGTCTGATTGGGCTGTTTAGTGAATCCCCAATTTGAGATTTCAAATGAATATTGTGGTTGATACATATTCCTCATATGGTTTGGATATTTTTCAATGATCTTTACATGACTGATTTTTGCAAGTAGTCCTGCCTTTAGCTGTGCTTCTGGGTTGTAATTAATATTAAGTTAGAAAAAAAGTTGGTGGTGAAGCTTGCTAATGGCTGTGTAAACACTCATGGAACAATCAGTGGAAACAATTCCTGAACTTCATTGAGGCATTCCACAGCTCATTTTCTTTAACACATGAGCAAATGAACACTTAGGCCATTTCCACATGGCACTGCTGTCCTGCATCACGGATGCCCTGGCAGTGGTGTGCGAGTCATGCTTTTGCGCTTCGTTACAGACCCGCATCCAGCACACACACACACACACACCCGTTGTGATCACAGTTTCGGCTGATACGCCAGCTGCGCCCCTTCCTGGACTTGGAACACCTAAAAACAGTGGTACATGCGCTGGTAACTTCACGGCTTGACTTCTGCAATGCGCTCTACATAGGGCTACCCATGTGCTTAGTCCGGAAACTTCAATTAATTCAGAATATGGCAGCCAGGTTGGTCACCGGAAGATCTAAAACTGACCACATAACACCTATATTGAAGTCTTTACACTGGCTGCCTATTAGTTTCTGGGCACAGTACAAGGTGTTGGTTTTTACCTTTAAAGCCCTTCATGGCTTGGGGCCAGCCTACTTGCGGGATCGCCTTCTCCCATATAATCCGCCCCGCACATTAAGGTCCTCTGGGAGGAATTACTGCAGCCAATCAGAACTAGGTTGGCTGCAGTTACCCAGAGGACCTTTTCTTCAGTCGCTCCCAGGTTATGGAATGGCCTGCCGGAGGAGACCTGGCACATTACCAGTCTTGACTGCTTTAAAAAAGCAGTCAAGACTGTTCTCTTCCGACAGACCTTCCCAGACTAGTGTTCCACTGCCTCTCATCAATTGTCCCTTTGTTTTTAATTGTTTTTAATTGTTTTGTTTTTAACTTTTAGTTTTAATTTTATTTTAATCTGTTTTAATAGTTGGTGTGTTGGGGGGATGGTAGGGTTGGTGAGTGGGGAGGGTGGGCTACATTTGATATTTTAATATTTATATGTTTTGTAATGCCGCCTCGATCCATTTGGGAGAGGTGGGATAGAAATAAATTTTATTACTATTATTATTATTATTATTTGCTTAACGGAAAAAATCCATCAAAAGCCCATGATTGCTTGATGCTTCCCTTATCGCCAGCCATGCAGAACAGGAGGAAGTGCAATCTACACACTTCCTTCACAAGTGCAACATGGGACAGAGGCCAGCTACAGTGCGGAAGGAAGGAGCATGTTGCAGGCCATGTGTGAAGGGGAGTGTTTGCATAACGATCCCTTCCTGGCAAAGGTGCTGCTGAGATGACACCGAGACCACAACATGGACCAGTAAAGGGCAGAAATGGCCTTAATCTTGCCTCCACCCCTCAGTCATAGCTTCTTCTCTGAAAAATAAAGTTTCCTGAAGACCCCCTGAGGAAAAGGCTTTCAATAGAACATGCTAGAGTTATTTCCATGTGAGCAAGCTAGGATTCTTCAAAAGTTCTCATTCTCTGGGACTTTTGATGACATGGAGAGCTTCCGCTTGTACAGGGACCTCTCCTTTTCTAGACAGGACATGTTTGATGTGAGGAAAGAAATGTAAAAAGTACATATTAGAGATATAGTGAGATGTGCAACAGTTTGTGAAACTGCTGTGGAACAGTGTATGCAATTCCCTGTGAACTGTCATGTAGAACAGCTTGTGCACTGGCTTATTCAATATCTTGCATTAGCAGAACCTAAATTACTGACACTGGGATGTGAGTTAGGCTCTTGCATGTGGATAGGCTTCATTGTAGTTGAGCATCATTGAATAAACCTGCCTGAGTTGTCTCTCATCAGAGTTGTCTCTCTACTCATCAGAGCAGATCCAAAAAACTGGGCTGGAGCTTTAGAACACGGAGGCAGCCTCCACAATATTCCTGCATGAGAAGGGATTGGACTTGATGGCTCTTGTGGTCTCTTCCAGCTTTGTGATTCTATGATTCTAGGACACCATTTCTACCTTTCTGTTTCAGGAGCTGCTGGTGGATTTAAAAGAGGCCACTTTAACAACCATAAAGTGATGACGTACAAAAAAAAAATAAAGTATCACTGGGATGGAAGGTATACAATGAATGTATTGTCTTATTGCTTTAAAATCTTGGAAAGTGTAGACCAAACAGCTCTATCTGCAGCCTTTTCCCATACATACAAAAATGCTGCATTATGAATATGGATGGATATGGAGTATGCCATCTTTATTCCAAAAACTACTATTCTGTGATGGAAATTTACCTATTGTACTGCTACCTCTTTCCTACTTAATATAAAATGTGGAGCAAAGCATGTAACAAATGGGCAGAGTCACATTATCCATCTGCATTTACATACATACTGAAAACCTTTTTAGAAGCCTTGGATAATCGTTTAAATTAATCTCTCCATTTATGTAGGAACCCAGAATTGTACATGCATAAAATATCATGAAGTTAAGTAGCTGAGAAGGTTCAGCCAGATAATGAAGTGAAAAATAAAGGCCATGTACTGCTTCCTTCACAACACTCCCATCATTTTCCCTTTCTCTGCTCCCACACTTTTCTTTTAAAAACCAATTCTTCTGAAACTTTAATAAATGAGTACTCAAAGTGATTATTCTCTGAGATGATAACAGTGACATTTGGACTTTAGGATTAAAAGGTTGAAATAATTTCTCTCTGGGAAGAAATGAGTTTGCTTCTGACTAAAGCAAGGCACAAATATTATTTTGCTCAATCCAAGAGAGAATTAGGAAGTAAAAGTCTTGTGGGGTATTAAGGATTTTTTTTTTTTTGGAAGGCTAAGTATCTGGGTCAATGTTTTAATAAATGGCCTCCTGGAATGAGCCTATTTTCAAATGATTAGGTCAATTAGTACTAATTACTCAATTGAGAAAACATAGCCTACTGGCTGTTACACTTATGTGCCTCCTTGTATTGTCAGCCTGTGAGACTGTTAAGACATTCCAATTTGCTCAAATGAGATCTTAGCAGATACTCTAGTTTGACAAACTATCTAGTGTTAACTGAACTCATGGTTGCCCATTCCTCAAAAACAAACCACAAATGCCATTGTCACATCCACATCCTCGAAAGACCTACAGCCCACTGTGAGTGATAAACTTAATCAACATCAAATATCTGTTCATTTGCTTATCTTCCAACATTAGGTTATGGCCTATGCTGGCTATGACCCATAAAGCCCTATAAGGCATAGGCACAGACTAACTTAAAGACAGTTGCTGGAATCCTGTTGGTTAGTCTCAGCTATAGCAGATCAGTTGATTCAATTGCTGAATTATGAGCCAACATGTAGGTAAACTGAACAGATTCAGTAGGTCCTCTGTAGTGGAGATTATCAATTGGATTTCAGCCTGTATATCTCTATATGAGCCAAGATTTAAAATCCCCAGGAAAGAACTTTTTCTCACTTCCACACTTCACAGGCCTATCTTGAGTACAATCTCCATTTTGATTTATGATGAAGCCAAAGTACAGAAAATCCTTAACTATTTTGATGTCTTCATCACCCAGTGCATGAATATTCATAGTCATTATTTTTGTTTTATTAACGATTAGCTGTAACCCTGTTTCATGCTTTTTTCCCTTGTCATTCCTCTACAGCACATGTGTTAAATACAAGGTCCACAGGCTGAATCCGGCCCACCAGGCCATTTCATGGGGCCTTCATGGGGTGCCTCTCCTGCAGCTGCAGCACTTCCCCTGGCTAGTGAGTCTGATCCCCATATTGCAGCCCCTGGCTGCTGGTATCCTGAAGAGGGGCCCAGCACCCAGCATTTATGATCTACATCTACTTCTGACTGCTCCTCCGTCCAAATCTCACCATCAGAACATTGTGGGTTACCATGGCAATGCTCCATGCAGTTCATGAGAGTAGGACAGAGAAGCAGTCAGAAGCAGAAGAAGTAGAAGATCACAAGTGCTGACTGCTGGGCCCCTCTTCAGAATACTGGCAGCCAGGGGCCCACAATCTGGGGATCAGGCTCACCAGATACAGAGAGGAGCAGGGGGCAGAAAGAGGCAATGGAGAGTGGGGAGCAAAAAGAGGCACAGAGACTGTCTGGGGGGCTGAAAGAGGCACATAGTGGGGCTGGGGAGCAGAAAGTGGCTCAGTTTGGATATATTGTCCAATTCTATGTCACTTTGTAGAAGTATAAAGACCATAACACAATTATTTATTCTGCCTGTCTCAACTGGGACCAAAATGTTAAACAAAATTAATATAATGAACAGTGCTTGGTAATATTTGTCTCATGTATATATAAAAAAATTTGTTTTCAAAACTCATTTTTCAATAAATTGTAAAATAGTTGTACATTTGAATACCTGTTTGCTGCTATTTTTCCTAGACTTCTAGTTTCAGAGCTAGTTATTACTAAAACCAGTAATAATTGAATGCAGAGGCAGTTATTTAATATGATAAAAGAGTAGATACTTTTATATCAGTGGTTCTCAACCTGTGGGTCCCCAGATGTTCGTGGACTTCAGCTCCCAGAAGCCCTGAGCATTGACCATAGTGCCTGGGGCTTCTGGGAGCTGAAGTCCACGAACATCTGGGGACCCACAGGTTGAGAACCACTGTTTTATATAATCTTACAGATACAACTGGCCCTTTGAGGGCAACCATAATGTTGATGTGGCGCAAGGTGAAATTGAGCTTGACGCCTCTGCTCTACAGTCATTCCATATTTTTGCTATTATTTGCTATTTTCTTTCACTAGCATAAACACTAATAATTAAATTCATTTAATTCAGTAAGTTGTCATTAATTAACTCTTTAATCAAAACAAGCCATATGATTTATGGAGAATGCTATGGAGACTATCTCTGTTGAATTTAGAAGATCACATTGTGTTACTGGACCCTTCAAAAGATATTTTTTAATCCCTTTAAAATTTCCTTCTGCCAGCCTGGAATTTGTCTGCACACAGATAACAAAGTCCGTAATAGAATTGTTACCTGAGGATGATACATGTCCAGCACAATCTGGGAAAGCTATCTCAAAGCATGGGCTGTCCTCTTATAACTTGTTCAATTCACTTTGACACTCTTCTAAAAAAAACCCTCCCCCCATCAACATATAAATTTCATTAATTTTTCAAGTATTTCATTTGTGAAGGTTCAGAAGGAGTGTTTAATCAGTTAGAGGATACTCATCTACCACAAATGCAGCAATACATGGATAGCTACAAATATTTAAAGAAAATTAAGAGCAGATAATTATTAATGTGAAATTTCTGATAGCATCTGAGCATATGCAGATTTTTTCCCCTGAAGAATGGAATTACTGCATCCTTTCTACCCACACTCCATTTCCAATCAAGAAGTGTGGTCTGCAAAGATCAGTGGTAGAATATATTCTTTGCATGCCTGTGCTAGGCCCCTCCTGCCCAAGTATCATCTATAGCATATAAAATTTGAATGATCAAGGATCTAACAAGCCCACTCTTTTCTGAGCTCTTATTATCTTAACTATATAATTAAATAGTGTGGGTAACAAGTGGAGGAGGCAAAAAGCATAATGGGAAGGGTGGAGATTGGGAAGCAAAGAGAGACAAGGAAATGGGAGGTGGGTTTGAAGAAAAAAATGTCAATTATCTGACAATCTAATGCTGTGTGAACAATACATTAAAATGCAAAGGAGTTCATTATAGCTTCACCCCAAATATATTAGAATGTATGTTATTCAACAAAACACAACAGAAAGTAATCCACAATATTGTCATGTGGGGACTTATTGAAGATTGTGCATTTTCATCTCCAGAAAGACTCCACCATTTCCTCCAGTCCTAATATCCCCCCCTTCCTGTTGTATGGGCCTTTTCACATGTTACCTGTTCCCGCTGCTGGGTTGGGGTCCTCACGTGAGAAGCCTTGGAAGGAACGGTCCCGCTTCCCTGCTGCTTGGGCTCCGCAGCTCCTTCCTCTCATGAGAGCGCCCCACCTCTTCCTTTCACAGTGCAGCCTGGGACCTTTCCCAGCCCACACTGCCCAGGAAGTGCGACCGGCCTAGCTCCCGATGCACCACATGCCAGGTAAGTGCGCGTGGGGTGCTGGAGCAGGGTGCAAGCGCGCAGCATTTTGGGCTTAGAGCCAAAAATGAAAAGATCCGTGTCCGCTCTGCGTCCAGCCCTTGAGTGTCATGTAAATGTGAGTACATCATGCAGACTGCTCCTCACATTTACGCGATGCTCAATGGGCCCTCTCGCTTCCAAAATGCCGTGCGAAAAGCCGTAGTGTATGTGGAAGATGAGAGGTACTCACTGCAATGAATTCAAATGAAATTTAACAACCTAATTCACTATAGCATTTTCTTTTTAAAAAGATCAGTTAATTGAATTAATAATTTAAAAAGCTAATAAATTCTATACTCTGTTATATTGTGCTTCCTCTCTGTGTGTGCATGTGTAGCTTCAAAAGTGCATACTTAGCTTCAGAATTTTAAAAGTGTGCTAGTTATGTGCTAAGAACTTCCTATGACATTCCTTTTTGCAAATTACAGAAATCACAAAGGGGTTAAAAACCCTGTCCTCTCTCTTTATGAAAGCTTGAATCTTAATCCTCCCTGGGAGGAGAAGGGGCTTTCTTTTACTCTGAGAAGCTTGTTTGGTGAAAATGGGGGAGAGAATCTTCTTGGCCTTTTTCGCACTAAACTGTTGTAGAGCTATTATTTCACTTTCAACATCCTATGGAATCCTGGGGTTTGCAGTTTAGGGAGGAGCCTCAAAGGCTTCCATAGGATGCTGAAAGTGGAATAATAGCACTTTAACAGTCTGGTGCGGAAATGGCCTAGGTTGTTGCATCTAGGCTGTGGAATTCCCACTCCAGCGATGCCTAGCTAGCTCCTTTCTGCTTTCTTTTTACTGTCCGGCAAAGACTTTTTCATTCAGACAGGCCTTCAGCTTTTGACTGGTTGGGCAGAGGATGGCCCTTTCTGCTCCACCCTCCCAACCTGCCATACGGATGGGAGAAGGACAGGACCATGACAAGCTTTACACATGCAACTGTCACAGTCCTGTCCTTCTCCCATCCCCAGGCAGTGTGATCATGCTGCAAATCATTGATGAGTTTTCCCCATTAATGACCAGTGATCATGCCACCATCCCACTGCACGCCTACACTTCCCTTCCCTTCAGAGGCCCTGAAAGAACAATGGCTGCACTTCCTGCCCCAGTGCAGCCTGGGACAGTGCCCAGCTGCACTGTGGCAGGAAAAGGCATGGCCATTGCACTTCCTGGATCCCAGAGATAGCCAGTGCACAGGGGAGCACTCCTGTTGTGTTTGCCTCCAGGCAGGGCCAGCGCTGGGACCCACACCGGATGTATCTGGGACCAGGTAAGGTGCAAAAAGGGCTGATGTTTAATGAGCATGATATACTATGTTTTGCATATGTTTTTAACTGTTTTAAATTAATATCTTAAATGGATTATTTGTTTACTTTTTTTAAAAAATGTACCGTGTATTGTTTTAGTTATTCTGTGCTAAAATATTGTAAACTGCTTTGAGCTTGGAGAAAAGCAGCATATAAATTAAGTGAATGAATGAATGAACATATAAATAAATAAATAAAATACTGGAGTTAAGATCGTGTGAGAGAGTAAGAGAATCTTCAAGATGCTCTCCACTGTGCTGAGATGGCATTCTGGATAAAAACTCAGCAGCAGCAAAATTTCTTCACAATCCTATTTCTGGCAGGAACATGACCATTATCCCCCATCAAAAAAAAAAAAAAAAAAGGCTTTGAAGGCAGATTCTGTTGTTGGAATGGAGTGCTGGGGTTTTGCAGCTAGTGACTTGAAGCAGAATAACTGTTCAATTCAAAGAAGATTATTGTAATCAAGCTGTTATGTGTGTTCTGAAGACAGGTGGTTTTCTGTGAAATTCATTTTTCCCATGGTTTTCAATCACTTAATTTTAGCATCAGCTATGTCCCTCCTTGTGAAAACTTAAGTACGTACAACATGAGGCCAGGGAGCAATATCCTTATGCTGTCAGCCTCATCATTTGAGTTATGGTCTCCCTATGAGATGTTTGTGATGGGCCTCTAAGTTAGGAATGCTATTTTATGCTCTTCAGTGTTAGCTGTGGAATACTTGTCAACATTGAAGCTGCTTATAAAATATTGCCCCCTTCCATTCAAATAAACAGGAAGGAAACCTAGGTGACATGTACTAGGTGACATGGATGTAGGACTGCAGTTTGGAGGTTAATACAATGTGTTCATGTCCATCTTGCTTTGGCTGGCCTGCTAGCATATTTTTCCCAGCCACAACTGTCCTTTGTATCTGTTCATGTGGAATAGGTCATCTGGATGAGTGCTCCATTGGTATACCTGGAGTATTCCCTTGTCATATCTGTCATAGCAGTAATTTTTTTTAAAAAAAAATATTGAGTGCACCACACTAGGATTCCTTCTGGATGAAGTGCAATACACACAGACAAAGACAGACAGATCGACACACACGCACACATATATTAAAGGATGAATAAAGTAATAACTGAATCATTTGTCTAGCTGTCTAATTCTTTTGTTTCCTGAGCAACTACATCAGTTAATAATCCAATAAACAAATTGCCAGAAGGAACTGGATTAATGAACCAGTTTACAAGGATGCAACAGCATTTAGGATGGATTCTTGACTTATGTTAACAGGTTATGTCATTCACACACAAACATAAATGGGCTCAGCATGAGTGATGGTGCTAGCAGTTATGCCTTTCATGCCTCCCCCCCAAAAAAGAGGGGTTAGTATTTAGCTATTCTTAATGGATGGGAAACTGTGATCCTCTAATTTGCTTTAGCCTACTCTTCTCATTAGGCCCCGTCCACAACTATCAGGTTGTTGTGCAGGCAATCCTGATTTGTGAAGTGATGAAAACAGCCAGCCAGGAAAATATTGAAACAGCAAACTGCCTCCAGGGTACCCATGACCAAATCAGTAAGTTACGTTGTGCGTGTTTGGTCGCATTGTATTTACTGTAACATAAATTATCAGGAAGTCAGAGCGATCTGGCCCTGATGAAGCAAGAGTGGTACAGTAGACATCTCAGGAAGAACATCTGGTTCACCAGACCCAAAACCTTTTTGTTCTAGAGTAGACACATGAGACTAAACATCTGCTGTAACATGGTTGGAATCAATTAGATTAGATGTACTGCTAACCTTTGGCACCTTAAAAAGGGCTGCATTCTGTGTTAACTCTCCTATTCTAAAGTCTGCAAATTTTCCAGATTAACCCTTAAATCCAAATTTGAATCTGAAGTGGATACAGGTATCAGAGCCTGACATTCAAGCTCAGCTGTTCTAGTGGATTGTTTACATATGATTGTCCCTGTCCATTCTTAGGTGCCCTACTAATGGATCTCCACCTTCCAAATAAATCATAGTTCCAGATTCTAAATTTTTTTTTAGATACACACATTATTACTGCTATCAATATGTATTGTAAAAGTACTAGTGTTCCTACAGTACTAGAAATATAAGTATGTACTATATATGTACTGGGATCCAGTGCGGTATAGTGGTTAGAGCAGTAAACTATGACCCTGGACATCAGGTTCGATTCCCTGCATAGCCAAGGAAATCCCTCTGAGCAACCTTTGGTGCATGACCCACTCTCATCCCCAGAAAACCCAATGATATGGTGACTCTAACGTGACCCTAAGTTAGAAACAACTTGAAGGCACAGAACAGCAGCAATATATGTACTGTATACTGTTATTTACTTGACCGAGAATATGCATACTGAATAAACTGACGTGGAAGAGGGAGAAGAACACTAATGTCAGGAGACAAGAAGACAACCCTTCAAAGTGTAATCCACTTGTAAATGCATCTAAACTGATAGCCTCCACTACATATTGTGATAGTGAATTTCACAGATGAATTGTGCTCTGTACAAAGAAGTACTTTTCAGACTCCTACCATTTAGCTTTGGAGTATGCAGTACCGGGGGTGGGGGAAATTCTCCCTCTATATTTTTTCCACGCTTCTTCCATTCTTAAAAACAACAACAACAAAACACATCTAAGATGTGAGCTTTATCTAAGGAGAAATTTCCAAATCCACACAAAGATCCAAAATGTAGTGACTATTTAGGACAGGAATGGGCATGTCATGAATCCTGTAGAACAGCACTGGCAAGTTTTAAGCTCCTCCAAAGTTCTGGAGGACCACCACCATGGCCATTTTGGGAATCATAAATGAAGTTGTGTCATTCCTACTTGACTTTTATGCATGGGGGAAACTTGTTGCTTTGGGGTGGGAATCCCCTGAAACAGCATATATTAATGTTTTAATGTCCTTTGAAGGACCTTTTTTTTAAGTCAAAAAATATGTTACTTTTTTTAGCTGAAAAGATGTAGGGGTTGGAGTAGGATCCCAAGGGCCACACAGGACTCCAGAGCAAAATATTGCTGTCATTAAGCATGATGTGTGAAATATCTACCACAGAGTATGTCATTCAAATAATGAATAACAAATCTAACCAATGAGAAAAATGCACATGATTCTTATCTGGGAGGGACCATTTGCACACCATGTGCACCTGAAGAAGGACATTGCTTGTAGCATTCTTCCTCATAAGCACTTGGGACCCAGTGGTTTCAGATGGAGCAAAATCTGTTTAAAGCAAGTAAGAAAGGGTGTACCTCATGCAGCACTGCTGTTTGATATGCATTTTGTGCAGATTTTCTTTTGACAACATTTGGCACATTTACACGCTGATGAAAATGCGGACCAAAACATACCTGCAGTCAGGGAAATGAGAAATTCAGCACAACCAAAATTTAGAGATTCACTCATTCCTTATTCATGTTAGAGATTTTTGCAGTGCAGTAATAGGAATACCTGGAATAAAATTTTATATAAGATAATTGGTTACGTGAGGACAACATTTTCTAGCTTCTATTTTCACTGTTTTTGTTCTTGAAAATGAAGCATACTTGCTTTACCTTTGCAATTCAGACCAAATGTCTGCAGAAATTGTGTATTAAGTAATGGGATATTTGAAAATATTTTTTAAAAGGTAACCCCCAGTGTTGAGAAACCCTGATGAGAAAAATCTTGGACTGGCAAGAATCTTTCAGTTCAGATCTTAGTCTGTACAAAATTTGTACATCATTACTTTGTGCACGAAATAGCATTTTCTGTGTGGAAAATAATATTTGCAGAAATATTAATTCTGCATAGAAAACATTGTGCAGGAAAAAAAGACCGGGCAATTTTTCTGCATAAAAGTCATAGATGGTTGATTTCTATAGAAAATAGCATATTCTGGAAAGGAACTTACATTTCTGTATTGAAATATTGTTTTCCATACAGAAAATGCTGTTTTCCTGATCAGAAAATGCTGTTTGCTGCACAAAACAACCATGTGTGAATTTTGTGCAGAAGAAATTCTGACTTGCAAATAGCCTTTGAAAATAGCATGAAGACTTTCTCACAGCAGGAAGAAAATTGCTGAAAGTATTTATTGCTACCTTTGAGAAGAAACTTAGAGAAGAATTATATCCCTACCTTGCCTCTTAGACCCCTTAGCTTTAGAAGATTGAAGAGCTTTTACAATCTAGAGATGACTTTTTAAAAAACATAAACTGAAATTTGGTGGCTGAAAAGTGAACTGCCACTTTTAAAGTTATTAAAATAATAGGCCTGTTTTCAAAAATTCCCCAAATGCTTTATCTAGAGTCATTTTCCTGAGTTTCTGACATATTAGAGAAAAAATACCAGTGTTCCAAATAACAGTCTAGTGAGAATTCCAAGTAGATAAGCAATTGCAATCTTGTGGTGCAAACTTCATTTTAGTCCCTGTTCCCAGCTTCTTTCAGATCAGTGTTGGTTAAACAACCCAAACATCATTAGCGACAGTGACACATACATTGCCTACAGACAAGCTGTTTATATCCATCGCTGCTTCTGAATTTTAATAAAGTTGGCTTTATGAATAACTATTTCTAAATTAGCACCTTCTCATTTAATAAGCTCTTTTCCTTTCATTTAGTCAGAAGCCCATCTGCTTTATTTTCCAGGTATTTTGCTTAAGATTCAGAAGTGTTTCCAGCTGAATGAATGGCAGATTTATAAAATAATGCCCAGTGTTACACTTAAGATAAGACATCAACCTGAAACTTAACCTTTCTTGAACTCAGACTGTGAAGGAACATATTTTATAGACATCATGAACTGAGAGATAAATCCCAGTTTATGGGATTTACCACAGATAAACCACAGGTAAAAAGCTTAGTCACAGGGAATAAGAAATATCTGATGAATGTGTTGCTAGCTTTGGTGGCTAGATAATTGATATTGGGAGAGCCAGCAAAGTGTAGAGGTTTGAGCATTGGACTACGACCCTCGAGATCAGGGTTCAGTTCCCTGCTCAGCCATGTAAACCCACTGGGTAACCTTGCGTGTGTCACACACTCTCAGCTCCCAGAAAACCCTGTGATAGGTTTGCCATAGGGTCATGATAAGTCAGAAATAACTTGAAGGCACACAACAACAGCAGCAGCAGCAGTAGCAGCAGCAGCAGCAGCAACAACAACAAGGCTGATATTGGAAGCTAAGTTGTCAGCCCTGGTTAGTACTTGGCTGGGAGACTGCCAAAGAATACCACATGCTGTAGGCTATATTTCAAAGGAAGGAACTGACAAAACCACTTCTGAGTTTTCCTTGTCTAAGATAACCCTGTGAAATTCATGCGGCTGCCATACGTCAGCAGGCAGTTTGAAGGCGTGTACACACACAACTAAGAAAGAAGTACAACCACTCCCATCAAAACTTGATAGGAGAATACAGAAACAATAAAGTGTGAGTGAGGAAAACCAAAGTAATATTTTAAAATTAAGTTACAGGTAACAATTTGAGAGAAGTGGGACTGGCCCCAGATATTTTTTCTTCCTGAGGCAGAAGGCATGATAGCACCTCCTTTCATTCCACAGGAAGAAACTTATCTATCTATCTATAAATTATTGAATTTGCCTTCAACTCTAGTAGAGGCCCAGTGTCTTCCATGATAGCTGAAGACAGCAGACAGTGCAGGGCAATCTGGATAGCATGCAAATGTGCCATCCAACATTTCCTTACCCCTGCTACTGATGCCTCACACACTCTGACTAAAGCTAGGGCTTGCCTTTGCAGAAACCATAATGAAGCTTGAAGCTCTGAGATGAAGTGTGAGTAGATCTTTTCCAAGCAGACATTTTAAACAAGGAGTGTCTTGCAATCCTCTACCTATAGCTTATCAGCTTGCCATCCGTGTGTGCGTGTGAGAGATTACAACATTAAAATAGCTACAGACATTACTGATTATTCAATATGATGAAAAAAGATAAGAATTAATTAGCCTTTTATTTAAAAATTATCTCAATAATGTCTCAATTTTACAAAACAACCTTATCATTTCATATACTATATTAGAATTATAGGATATGTATACCATCTTTATCCCTCCACACACAGAGTGAAGGGGGAAGACATTATTTAAGGGTCAAATCTATACTGAAAAGAAGGATCTACAACAAGTGATAAGGTTCCAACATTCCTAAATCAAATATCAATCAAATAAATCAATCCTTTAAGCTAGCACAGATACCTCTGTCTTCTTAATGGGTAATCCTGTACATTAAGACAACTTAAAGCTCTTTTGTTCAACCTCACTGTTGCTAGATCTCATGGTAGATCTGTAGCCCAAATCCTATGTTCTCAGACCTGTTCCCTCAGAAAGCCTGACAATGGAAAATTGATTGATTATCCATCCCTTCATACTTCAGTTGCTTCAAGACACTCATCAGGTTGTCCTCTCTTAATTTCCGCCTGAGACATATATCTTGTCTTTACCTCCCCTGCCGTTGCTTACCAGTAGAAAGCCTCCTCAGATGAAGAAGGAGAAGAAGGATTAACCCCATCTGGAGCTGGGGAAGGCTGGTAGCTCTGTTGTGAGAAAAGCAGAGCCTGGTCCATCCTAGGCAGCACCAGCAGATTTGGTGGAAGAAAGAAAATCTCTGTACCTTGTCATACGTCAACAGCTCAAATGCTATCTTCCACTTTAAGCAAACTATGCTGAGTTCATGAAGCCAACTGTGGGAATTTACTGCTGACTATAAACGACCTCAGTCTGACTATAAACGACCTCAGTCAAGGTTGTTATAGTTCTATGGATCCAGTGCTTCCTGATGGCATTGTGTAATTTTCTTGGCTTCCTGTGTCATTAGTGACATATCAATACATCACAATATTGAGCTGGCAAGTGTACCATTGATGAAATGTCACTTATCACTAGCAAGAATATTAGGAGTCCTTGGTGATGCTCTGATGTAGCTGCTTCGGGAGCCACCACACTAATCTTTACCCTGTAAAGAAAACTCCAGAACCAACCATGCCAACAGTGTCACACTCACCTTACAATACCATTTGCCAGAAAATCAGAAAGTAATCTGACTGAAATTTGGCAGAAAATCCTTCCGCATAAGGATATGGACAGCAGGGAAATGAATTTTCAGCAATTCTATCATTTCATTTTGAAGCACAAATAATTCCCTTAGTTTTATCTTGCCTGCAGGATAAAACAAAAATTTATGTGCAGTTTTTATATGATATTTACACACTCCAAAGTTTTGAGAAATTACTGTAAACCAAAATGCAGGTGATTTTTGTAAATTAAAATTGCTACAGAACATATTTTTCACATGAAAAGCATTTTTTTCCTGCACACTTTCCAGAAATACATATTTTATGTATTTTTTAAAATAAAATACATGAATTTTGCACAGTTTTCAGGTAAAGCACTGCTTCCAGAAACACATTTAGAGTTTCTGTTTTTTAAATAAACACACACACACACACACACACACACACACACATACATACACATACACACACACATCACTTTTTGGGCAAAAACCACATTTTTGGACAGTCATGTGGCCCTCTAGATATTACTGGACTCCAAAAATACTACTCATCTTTTGCTTTGGCCAGGGCTGCTTATGAATCTAGCATGTATGGAAGGCCACACAATTAAGCTGTGAATTATTCCCAAGAGCACTATACCATGAAGTGATATTCTTACTTGTTTGGGATGAGCAAGATGTTAAAGAGGCTTACAGCCTACCATCCACCCCACATTAAATTGAGACCTTAGCAAAGCTGGTTGCTCCAAGCCTTTAATGTTCCTCTGATGTGACATGCTGGCACAGAACTATTTATAGAATCCATAAATCCTGAGAAAATAGAAATGCATTCTGCCTGTTGATTGCAAATCTACGAAAGAGTGACTTACCTAATAGGGTTATTTTAACAGCAATCACTACAAAGATAATGTACCATCTTGTGTACTAAAAATGAATCATGGGCAATCATTAGCATTAGTTTTGTATTATTCACCTATTCATCTCCCCACTTCTTAAAAAAAGATTATAAGCTTTTTATTTATGATCTAGCAGCAAAAAGAATAGACCAGTCCTAGACATTTTTAGAACTACATTCCAGCAAAGATATTGGAACTTATTTCTAACAGTGCAACCTGCATCATGTTTTCTCAAAAGTAAGTTCTATTGAATTAAACAGAATTGACTCCTAAGTAACTGTATGTAAGGTCACTGCTTAGGTATAGTAAGAATCAGGATATGAGTCTTAGAACTGTAACTCCAGCTGTTTAATATATTCAAAGCTTCCAACAGCTTGCTTTCATCCATTTGCCTGTGATCACATTGCTTGTCACTGGAAATGACCAGAATTTGAAAGATGAAAAGAGAAAGCCAGAGCACTAGGTTACTTTATTCAGTGCTTCCTGTGCTTGTAACAGGTAGAAATAAATTACATCAATAATGAATAACTATGGACATCACTAAATGTACCCCTGTTTCCCAGCTCATTCACAAAATGAGGAACCTTAGGTACACAGTTAGGCAGATTTGAATTTAAAATTTGTCAGCCTTGTTGACCACTTATTTATCTACCTCCAAATGCAGTAAGTAATATCCACTTAGCTTGTAAAATCCTGCCACACTTATCTTCCTTTAGCAGCAATCTGTCATGGCCACTTGGGTCAATTGATTAGTAGTTATTGATTACGAATGGAGTCAGAGGTCCCTTATAGCTATGCAGTGCTGACCCCTTGGCACGGAAACCACATCCTCAAGAGTTGTCCAAAATGTTCCCACAGATATCTGAGAACCAAATGATTAGAGATTTCAGCTTCAATGCAGCTCCTTATTTTTTCTGGCTACATAAGCTTCAGGGCATGTAAAAACCAACCAAACAAAAAGCTTAAGATGAGGCTTACAATGCAGAGGTATGCCTTGTTCCCATCTCTTGAATCAACATGGGAAGGGGAATATAAAGAACTTGAGAAAAAAGGAGTTTGTTGATAACAGAATGCTCCTTTATGTATAGTCATCATAGAAGGAGTTCTGTCAGATGTCTCAAAGTAACCTACAACAAAGCTTGCAACCATTCGTGCAATACTCCAGCAATGCATCTTTCCAGAATTTAACTGTATACAATCTCTGAAGGCAGAAGTTCTATTTAGCAATCATAACTAACAAGTATTAACCTTCATGAGCAGAGCCATTTGACAGCATGAGGCAATCATCCTGAATTAGTCTGTTGCCTCAGGTGTGGTGAGCTATACCATATCATCGCCAGTTCTGAAGTAAAATCAACTGCTATTCCAACTTGTGAACCTACAATGGAAACAGAAATTACTTTGACTGTCTTGGGAAGCAAAATGTCTTCTTCCAGTCCTGGCCATGAATCTCATTACCCATCTAAACCAACTGTCTGACCATCAATTCTACCTTCTGTGGCAGTGACGTCTATAAGTCAGATGTATGCATAGGAAGAATGCTTGATACTGCAATGACTCAATGCATGGTGCCAGTTTGGCCTGACCAGAAACTTCAAGAAGGCAACCTGTGTGTGCTGAATAGTCAAGAACACTCCAAAACTTAACAGAATTTAAGGTGCTTTTATTCTAAACTAGCATATTTACCTGGCATTGCACAGGATTTTATTTTCTCATAGGTAATTCTTGTTAGAAATACCTTAGGCGTTACCTTACCTTACCTTACCTTAAGAATTAGGTGCAGTTGAAATGCATAGATTTGAGATCCTGTGTCTTTAATTTCTTGTAAGTAATTCTTGTTAGAGAGATTTGAGATCCTGTATCTCTAATTCTCTCATAGGTAATACTTGTTAGAAATACAGGTTTGAGATCCTGTGTCTCTAATTCCCAAAACTGTCTTGTCCAGTCCATGTAACTTTTCCCCATATTCAGCAATCCAATCTGTATTCAGAGTTATTCAGAGTTTGGATTCCTGAGGGAATACACTGTCCTCCCCCTTGCTGCTAGGCCTCATCTTCATAGCAACCAGCCTGAGCTCTCTGGCTGAGAATTCTAAAGGCCCCTCCCTGAACTGCAAACCCCAGGGTTCCATAGAATCTTCACAGCCAGCCAACCATATGAGGTCTTTGCCTGTCTGACACAGACAGACAAACTCACAAACTTTTATATAGTAGATTAAGAAGGGTAAAATGAGGTTTAAATCAGGTTTTTGGATATCATATCTTCTCCAGGTAATAGTTTACAAAGTTGTAAGTTACGAAGAACAAGTTACATTTAAGAATAGCTTGGAAACAAGAAATAGCTAGGGAAACAACAACAAAAAATCCTTGAAACCTCCTAAGAAAATGGTCCCTCACTACTTACACAGAAAGAGAATTTCTTTTCTCAGTTTTTTCAGTCACTAGAGATGCAGGAGCTTAATTCTTCAGAACCAGCTTCTACCAGCATTCCTCATGCCACTGACCAGCACCCCAACAGAAACATAAGAGGGCTTCAAAAAACAGAGCCTTGGTGTGTCAGGCTACCAGCTTATAGACAGCTGTCCAGCTTAAACAACCACTTGCCTACAAGTGGATGAACATAGATGAAAATACAGGGACAAGACCCTGCCACAAATCAGATGAGAACTCTGTCCCACATCTACTCTGGACTGTTAACTCTGTCCTACATCTACATGAAGGCTAATAACATCACCCACAACACCATTTATTTGTTCATTTTTCAGTGAAGTATACATTAACCAGACACCAGTGTCCAACTGCTTAGCTTAGCTTAGGAGAAGAGAGCAAGCATGACATGACATGCAATTTAATAAAATTACAAAGGTGTGTTTTGGGGGTTTTTTTTTAGATGTGATGCCTGATTTTGAGCTCAATATTGGGTCTTGCTCAAAGTATCATAGAGTTTCAGGGAAAATAAGATATTTTGTGTGCCTGAATGCAATGACAATGAGGAAGAGTGACTAATATTTGATTTCTTTGAGGGCATTAATATTAGTTAGAAAGGACAGGGGTAAAAGACACAACTACTGAATTTGCCCATTGACTAGACAGCCCACTTGAAATTTTCATTTCCAGATTTATACAATGGAATTTCAAAAATCTAACCTGCTGGTAGAATCTGTTATAAATTGAGGTGTGCTGGAGAGGTTACTATTAAAGTCAAAGGGGAGAAGTTTCTAATAATTTTATCCTATTTGTACAGGTAGATGGTTTTAAAAAATGTTTTCACTTATTTTGAATTGTCATATTGTTTAATCTGATTTTAAACTGTTTAAGTTATATTTTATTATTTTAAAATTTTAAGTTGTTTTACTTGGCTTACATTGATCTTACTGAGAATCACCCTGAGATCTTTTGATACAAAATGAGCTATAATTATTTTAATAAATACACAAATGCAAATAAATTCTAAGGTGGAATTTGAAGCAGATTTTATTTCATTTCTTGAATTACTATGGTGCCTCTTGGAATTACCTTGTTTGTTTAATTGGAACTGTGTAAAATGGAAGCAGGTGAGGAAGGTTTATTATCTGATTGAAGATATACCATATAAGTAATTATAGGTACAAATAAAACTATTATTAAAACCCTGCTGTTTTAACAGTTATTTGTTTCTAATAATTTCCTAATAAAGAGAGAGAATGGCAAGGGTGAGCAGGAATAATTTGCTGCTAATCAAGAATAACAAAGTGAGTAGTCTAATTTCCTCATCAAACATCTCTGATTAGAATGTCATTAAAGCTCCCTGCTTCCAATTGATTACATGTTGATTGAGAGGAAGTTAGACTGCAGAGGAAAATATAGAGGAGAAAAAAAATAGTTCTAGAGGTAATTCCTATAGGACTAACACTACAAAGATATAAATGACTACTCAGAGGTAAGTCCCACAGAGTTCCAGAGAGTATGCAATTAGTGGGTAAAGTATGTTGCTGTTGTGTACCTTCAAATCATTTCCAATTTACGGTGATCCTAAGGTGAATCTATTATGGAGTTTTGTGGGGTTGAGTGTGTGTGATGCACTCAAAGTCACCCAGTGGGTTTTCATGACTGAGTGGGGAACTGAACCCTGGTCTCCAGGGTTGTATTCCAATGTTCAAACCAGTATATACACTAGGTCAATCGTACTGTTGAGCTACATGTCTATATTTACCTACTCAAAGGTAAGCACAAACTGGGTTCAATGACTTTTTGGGGACTGATTCTACTTCATCAATTACATGGGGCCTTTCTGCACTACACTGTTATAGTGCTATGATTCCACTTTCAACCTCCTGTGGAATTCTGGGGTTTGTAGTTTACTGAGGCCAAAGAGCTCTCTAGCTGAGAATTCTAAATGTCCCTCCCTAAACTGCAAACCCCAGGATCCCTCAGGATGCTGAAAGTGGAATAATAGCACTATAATAGTGATATGTGGAAATGGCCTTAGCCTATGAAAGCTTATGCTACAAACTCTTTTTCTCAGTTAGTCTCAAAGGTGCAATGCTTCCTGATCCAGACTAACATGGTGGCCCTTTTTGCACGCAGTTTCTTTTGCGAGAGGGCCCCTTGAGCGTCACGTAAACGGGAGCAGTGGTCCGTATGACGCACTCACGAGCCTAACGCGAACTGTGCATGCACCTTTTCATTTTTGGCTTCAAGCCGAAAATGGTGCGTGGTCGCACAAGGCTCCCGGGACCCACACACACTTACCTGCACTGCGGTATGTCGGGAGCCGGGCCGGTCGCGCTTCCTGCCTCAGCGCTAGCCTGCAATTCCCAGGTTGTGCTGTGGTAGGAAGGGGCGGGGCACTCACGAGACCGGCAAGCCAGCTGTGGTAAGAAAGGAGAAACAAGGTGAGCGCCTCGTGCAAGAGACCACTCGCGCAAACACCATCCCCCACCTCCGCGAAAAGGTAAGATGCGGAAAGGGCTTATGTCTCTGAGTTCAATGATGCTCATGAGTGAAAAACAGCAGCAGTTTTGTATATCCCTACTTTGAATTAAGAAATGTTGAATTCACTGGATCTTGCTTCTAAGTAAAAGTGAATAGGATTGGGGTACAAATGATGCAGCTAATGATTGAATTTTGAATTTGATACAGTGTAGGCCTATCAGGTGCAATAAATAGGCCTATAAGTTTCTACCAGCAAGGATAGTAGATAAGGCTCAGCAATTCAATGTCTTCCTGATACTGTAATTGTTCTAATTACTGCTGGCATGATAAACAAAGCAGCAGTGCTGCATGAGGTACAGTGATAATGGCATCCACAAGGAAAATAAATCAATTTATACTAAGAAAGAAGCAGGTGAACATGGAAGAACCAAACCTTGATAGAATGAAAGGGACATGACACAATGAAAAATGTTCATTATGGTGGTACAAGAGCAGGATTCCAATCTTTCTCCTAGGAAGCATCTATGTGCAGCCGTAAACATTGAGTTAGGGGTGGTCTGGTATGAAATGTGCTATCAGCTAAGCATCATGGGATCATGCTTGTGCATTGTGAATATAAACTGAATCAAAAGAAATTGGTATCACCTGTTGTCATTGCCACTGGATATTTTGTCCTTTCCGTGCAGTGTTAATCCAAGAACACTGCTGGCAAGTGATTGGTGAGTAAGGATATAGCTGCCAGGGAGACAGTGGAGATGCCTGACATGCCGGAATTAGCTCTTTTTCTAATGTTGTTAGTTGTGTTTTTGATTTTGTAACTGCAGGGGCATAGGTTTGCAGGCAGATTTCATCAGGGAAAAAAAGTAGCCCATTTCCAGTATCAAAGGCTAAGGGAACAATGGAACTATCATCTTGGGAGGTTATTATTTGGCAATCTAACCTGACCCCAATCATTCCTGTGGGGGAAAAGACTCACACATATAAACAAACAAATACACACACATACAGTTCAACCCAAGTAAAATAGATTGTTGACAGGAGATAGAAAAAACCTGAATAAAGCTCTGAAAATTCATGGTGAAGATGATATTAAATCTAGTCAGAATGCTGAAAAAAAAAGGAAATTAAAAATAGAGAAGTTGAAAGTAACAAAAATGACTATGGACTTACATGTTATTTTAAACAAGTCAGCTCTGATTTGGATAATGATTAACCTAAACTTAATACACACAGTTTCCAGATGCCTTCTGTGATTGGAGTGACCTGGGGAACAGTAACAACTAGGCACAGAGACATGGAACTTGACTTTTCTTATTAATGCATTGTAAACTTTGACACCATTCAGAGGAAGCCTGTTTAGCTCCATACAGAGTTTGGAGTTTTGATTGTTCTCAGTCCGTAAGATGTCAAGCCCTAAGTCAATCAAGCATGGCATATGGATAATCAGACAAGCAAGGCATTATTAAGGTCTTTGTGTGCCTACATATATATCGAAGCAGCATTTACTTAGCAATCCAGTGGAGCTAACAGTTTTTCCGTTGCATGAACTGTCAAATAACTTAATCCAACCCACCTGTTATTTAACATTGAAGAATGCCTTTCCTAGCTCAGCATGCCATTAGAACTACAAACCCCAGAGGAAAAGAATGTTCTCATTTGGTAGTGCTGCCTCCAATAATATCCTCTTTGCAATTTGTCAATCAATCAAAATTTGTAGCAGCATTCACTTCAAAGCATTTTCCAATCATTATTAATATTCACATCTCCCTGGGATAGGTAAGGAACAAATTAAGAACAATCGTTAATTCTCATGGGATGTAACCCTCCCTCTGCTTTTTTCTAGTTTTATCAAAACTTTTTGCTTCTCCTGGGATTTGCTGGAGTTCTTTTTAAGCCTTCAATTCTTTAAATTTACTGAAGTTGTAACCTATTTTTTCAATCTAGTTCCAGGTAATATCAACTATGAAGTATTCATACAGAGGATTTTGCTTTTGTTTTTTGTTTTTTTCAAGATGCCTATTCCTTATGCTGAGGAGAGGCAGGTAGTGCTGATGGCGTATTTGTCTATCAACTTGCAAAACATCCCGCTGCAGCTTCTTTGGAAATATGAAGCTTAGAAACCTAACAATGTTATTTTCCAATACAAGGTAACTATCAAGGCCCCAAAAGTTCTTCTGTAGATTTTGCATCAGTTAATGGTGCTTGGAAAACTAGAATTCACAACAGATGTGGCTTCTAACTTGCAGACAGAACAGAATTCTGGCTGTTGAAGGTAAAAGAGATAATCAAGAGGGAGTCTACCTTATTTCATCCTAACACTTCTGCTACCAGATTAGTGTGTCTGGTAAAAAAGGGAGTGGAAATGAGAGAACTAAGGAGATATGTGGAAGGGAGGAGGAAAGGAAGCTGTTTGAAAACTAATGCTGGAATCTGAAAGAACAATCATTACCCATCATGTCAAAAATGACATTGCAAATCACATCAAGGTCCAACTGGGCCTGGATTAAGTCATTTTCAGATCTTTGGGGAAAATAGTTTTCTGAACCCAGTTTTAAGTCTGCCTGTGGATTTATCTCATCATGGCTAATGGCCTCAATTAACTTTTGCTTTCATTTTATGGAGCCCCTAATATTTTTTAATCTTCCTGAAAATCTGGTTTTAAGGGCTTTATTTAAGGTTAGGGAAGTTAAACATGCCCTCAACCCAAAATAATAGCAAAGGAGCATGAGAAGAGCCATGTTGTGCCTCACCAAAGGCCTATTTAAATGAGCAGTCTGTTCACACAGTGAGCAACCAGTTGCCTAGGGTATGAAAGCTGAACATGCGTGCAACTCCACCCTTCATCTTATGCTCCCTAGAAACTGGTGTAAAGAAGCATGCTGCCCTTGATACTGAAATCCATTTTCAATGGCTATATTTCGGCAGTACAATACATGTGTTGCATGGAGAAGTCCTGGTTCACATCCTGACATCTCCAGACACTGCTGGAAAAATTCTTATTCCAAATCTGAAGAGCTGCCATCAGTCAGTGTCAACGATGGTGAAATGGTAGACCAGTGGTCTGTCTTGGTATAAAGCAGCTTCCTGTGCTCATCTGTTCTCAGAGAAAGGGGCTTGCGTGAGGAGTCTGAGTGCCTAATCTTACCCAGGCTGGATGGATGAGGTAAAAGATAGAGCACCTGGGTGGGTAAAGGGACTATTTATTGATAGTGCTAACTCCAGTGCAGGACAGGAGAAGAACTAACAGACTAAGAGTTACTGGTGTCATGAAAGTATGTGTCCTTTTTGCACAGGAGCCACTAAAATTGCAGGTTGGCTTAAAATAGATACAGCATTGAGGCTGCTCTCATATGTTTGTCCATGGTCATACCTTCTGATTTTTTCCCCCAGTTAACTAATTTTTCATCTTGAAAAATTCACCTTCTTCCTTTCAAGCTCAGTTTATGACATCTTAAGTCAAACAATCCTCTTTGAGTGTATTAAGTGGTTCTTAATTGTTGCTGAAGTTTCTGTCTGACTTCAAACATTGACCAGTTTCGTCTGTCACGGGGCTTGGAAAAATTACTTTTTGGGTTTCACAAGAACCCAATGTCATCATAGACACTTGTTATTTTGACAGGAAGATTCTTGATGGTACGGTCCAAAAACATAACGTTTTATAGAAAAAATAGTATATAGAAAAATGGCAAACAGAAAAAGTTCAAGCCCCAAACGCATGCAGGTTTCACCAGCTCCATTCACCTAAGAACAAGGGAGAATTTGATTTGGTTCAGCTTATCTTTGATTTGTATGGCCATTAAGGTATTTATTTTTCAAAATGACATCTACAAGTTTCCAGAAATGCAAATAGTATAGTAATTTTGTAAAAACAACATGCAAATGTATTTGATTTGAAAGAAGGAGTAAGAACAAAAGCCAAATGATGAAACAACTTCTGTCTGTCTCCTGTTCATGATTAGACAGTACCCTAGTTTTTCTTCAGCTGTACAGTGCACACTACTCAGCTTAATCAAACTGATCATCAAAAGAACAATAACAGCTCACTTACAGCTGCAGTGGCAGCCCATAAATTCTAGTGGGGAGAAAGATTATCAAGAACATCAGAGTGGATGCTTCATTTTCTCAGGACCTGAGTGAATGATACGAAATAAGTATGTTCAAATATGTTTTTTTGTTTTGACGCTTGCTATCTATCCTCTGTCTGATAGATATGTTCTGTTTGCTATCAGTGTGGTATTCTGAATGTGCCTACATTCAACTGAGAAATTAATCTGGAGATTCGGGGTGACTGCAGTATGGAAAAAGATTGGCATTTGCACTCAATGAAGATGCAAGAATGGAATAGGCCGAATCAATGCTTTTTTTAAAAAAAAACAAAAAAAACATCAAAGATACAAAGGCCATAAAGAACCCAAAGCTTACTCTACTGCTCTCTCTCCTCTCCAAGCATCTTGATCTTGACCTTGTGAATGATGCAATTACTGCAAAGATAGTAAGTATCTGCAGAATTTAAATATTAGATTTAAACGTTATTTGGAGATGTCACACATGGCATTTTCAGCACCGAATGGGGCAGAGGGTAGGCCCACACCCTATAGAAGAGAATATTCTTTTCATGTCTTATAGAGATGCGAATCTTTGCTTATTTTCTTCTTGCATGCATGAGTGGAAAATTTCAAAAGTTTTTTCCTGCCTGGATGAAACTAGGAGATATTGTATATTTTCCAGTGATTGTTTGCATTTCTAGATTTTCTTTGAGGGGAAAAAAATCGTTTGCAGTTTGGCTTTAGCACAGCAATAGTAAGAAGGACATTTTGCAAGAAGACTGGACAGCACTTTGTCATCTACTGTTTTTTCCCCACCTTGAATGAGGTGTCTTTAGGAGTTTAGGTGGCTCTATGTTTAGGCAAAAATAACATTTTGAACAAAAGGTTTAATTTATATATTGAAACCTGAAGGTCTCTGCAGAAATAGATCAGTCTCTGGTAGTAAAAGTACATTAAGCACATAGCTCAACAGGTGGAGAAAATGTCTCAAAAATTTGTTTGAGTAGATCCTAAAGCTATGAAATTGCCAAACAGACACGATTGCATTCTGCATAGCATTTGTGGTACATCTTAGCAGATACCAAATAGCGGATACAGATTGCTGATGGCTGCCATTATCATAATAAAGAGAGATAGCTGATTTAACACTCCTTTGTGCATTTGTTATGGCATTTGCCAATATTTTCAAAGTTGCCACAGATCAATGAAACAACTAACAAAGACAGAAGTACTCGATCACCTTCATAAAGTGAGATAGATGTAAATCTATCTGCCAGTTTAGCTGAGTGAGAATTTATTTCAGAAAGATTGCTAACCAAGAATTAGAAGTATATTGAACAAGCTGAGGGTTAGAACACAGATCTGTTAGACTCCAATATGTGTCGATATTCATGTAATCAAATGGCCTTCTCGATTGCCTTTCACTCATGGGTAGGTTTTATCATAAAGACTGAGAATAAATATTAACAACCATCTCTCAATATTACTAGCTTCAAGTTTTTGTATACTCTGGGAGCAGGAGGACAAAAAGTGTACCCAAGCTGGCCATTTTTGATAATTATCAGTCAGTCTGTAATGTTCCATTTTTGGGCAAGATTCTAGAGCAGTGGTTCTCAACCTGTGGGTCTCCAGATGTTTTTGGACTTCAGCTCCCAGAAGCCCTGAGCATTGACCATAGTGGCTGGGGCTTCTGGGACCTGAAGTCCACAAACATCTGGAGACCCACAGATTGAGAACCACTGTTCTAGAGCCTCTCAACTTCATGAGTTTCTAGATGAAATGGATTACCTAGATCCATTTCAATCTGGTTTCAGGTATGACTATGGGACAGAGACTGCTTTGGTCACCTTGGTGGATGACCTACAAAAGGAACTAGACAGGGCAGTGTGTCTCTCTTGGTTCTGCTGGACCTCTTGGCAGATTTCAATACCATGTATCCTTCCGAATTGCTTTGCAGGGATGGGACTTGAGGACACTGTTTTGCAGTTGGTTCATTCCTTCCTGGAGGGGCAAACCCAGAAAGTGGTGCTGAGGGACTCTTGTTTGATACCTTGGCCTTTGGCCTGTGGGGTCCCTCAGGGCTTGTTTCTGTCTTCCATGCTATTTAACATCTACATGAAACTGCTGGAAGCAGTTTCCAGAATTTTGAGATTCCATGGCATCAATGTGTAGATGACATCCAGCTTTATTACTCCTTTCCACTATAAGCCAAAGAAGCTGTTTGGTCCTAAATCAGTGCCTGTCATCAGTAATGGACTGGATGAGGGTATACAAATTGAAACTTAATTCAGACAAGATGGAAATGCTTCCGGTCAATCGAAAGGCTGATCAAGGAATAGAGATTCAGTCTGTGTTAGGCTCCATCTGAAGACACAGGTTCACGGCTTGGGGGTGCTCCTGGATTCTAAGTCTGGAAGCCTAGGTTTCAGTGGTAGCCAAGAGTAACTTTGCACAGTTAAGGCTTGTATGCCTGCTGAGCCTGTTCATTGAGAAGTCAGATCTGACCATGGTGACACATGGTTACATCCCAGTTGAATTACTCTCTAACATACTCTACATAGGACTGCCTTTGAAGAGTGTTTAGAAACTTCAGAGCCACAGCCAGATGTTAACTGGGGCTGGCTATAGGGATCATACAACTTCCCTGTTGCAACAACTACACTGGCTGTTGGCCCATTTCCAGGCACAATTCAAAGTGCTGGTGATGACCTCTAAAGCCCTATATGGCTCAGGTCCAGGTTATTTGAAGGATCATATTCTCCCTTACAAACCAGTCTTGGTTTTAAGATCTGCTTGGGAGACCCTTGTCTCTGTCCCACCACCTTCACAGGTGCATCTGGTGGGAACATAGGAGAGGGCTTTCACAGTGGCTGCCCCCAGGCTCTGGAATTCCCTTCACAGAGAGGTCAGACTGGCACCCTACCTATTTTCTTTCCTTAGTTAAGTAAAGACATTTTTATTTTGACAAGCATTTGAGGTGTGGATATTGTCTGATAAAAGGTGCAGAATATTGTTAATTGTGCTGAAGGTGCTAAATTTATGGATGTGTGAGTAAGTTTGCTTTGAGTCCCAACCTGCGAAAAAAATGGGTATAAGTAAAGGTAATAATACAAATAATAATAGTAGTAGTAGTAGTAATAATAATAATAATAAAGGCTACCTCTCAATTGGTGGTCCCTCCCCATTTGCCTCTGAGGCCTGGCTGAAAGGCTCTTTCATTTTTGCATTGTGTCTCCTTAGACCTCACTCTGAGATTTGCCTTAACATCACATCCTCTGCTTGGTCAGGTTGGTTTAACCTTTGAGATGCTCAAAGGTCTCTGCAAGGAACAACAAGGAACAACCTTTGAGATCACTCTATATTAGTGTGTGAGAGGTGTAGTTTCTCAATCACCATTTTCACACTTCCTGTTTATATAAAACTGAGTAAATTGTGTTTAAGCCCTCTCTTTTGTTAAAGACAGACTCATAGCAGATGGAGTAAGGCTGAGAATTTTATAGCATCTTCTACTCAGTACCATTGTCTTGTCTTATTCTCCTATTCAGCTTCTCTTGTTAAGGTTTTAAATTATCAGCCCACAAACAACAGCTGGCATTTATGGTTTTTTTTTCTTCCTAACCTTTGTGTATAAAATCCTCCTACTCATTCCTTCTCATTCACAGTTCTGTGGTGTGTTTTCTGTCTTCAGTGTCCTTGAAGTTAAAACATTCCTCTTGCTCATTTTGTTTTCCCTTATACTGTAAAGCCTCAGTTCATCTAATCAAATCACAGGGAGGACAAAGTAAGAAAAGTAAGAATGGAAACAATGATAAAAGGAGAAGAAATAATGTGTGAATGAAGTTAAACACATCTGTCTCCTTACCACCACCATCTTGCTCTCCCGGAGTTGATATGACAGCCATCTTCAAATATCTGAAGGCCAAATTGGAATGAAATAGTGTTGACACATAAACTGCTAAGCAAGCACAACAAGCTGTGCAACTGATATATGTCTAAAATAATCAATGCCGTCTGTTTCAGCTTTTCCACTGAGACACTGATAAGGAAACTAGTTACAGAATTAAAATTAGTAACAGGAAGAGTTACACAGGTTTCTGTCTTTATTGAAAATCCCTACTTCAGTTCTGCGTGTTCCTGAGATTCTCTGTATTGTCTTCTGCTCTATTATTTAAACTAGAACATGTAATCTAACACAATTTAGGTACCTCTGATTTTTTCCACTCTATTACGTAACCCTATGTTCCATCCTTATTCTTTGAGACAAGTTTCTGATGATACAGCCATTATCTATCCTGATCACACACAAACATTAGCTATGTGAAAAAGAGGAGATACTGTTCAGCAACCATCCTTGACCCCTGTTGTGTTCAAATGGAATATTTCTGAGTATGATCCCTGTCTAAATCTTACATTTTTTTTCATATATATATACACATACATACATACATATATACATATATACATATATGGAAAAAATCAAAGATATATGAGATATATATATCTTTGATATATATGGAGCCCTGGTGGTGCAGTGGTTAAATGCCAGTACTGCAACCACAAGGTTGTGAGTTTGATCCTGCCAGGCTCCAAGGTTGACTCAGCCTTCCATCCTTTCGTAGGTCAGTAAAATGAGTACCCAACTTGTTGGGGGCAATTAGCTAAAAATACATTGTAAACCGCTTAGATAACACTTAGTTGATAGGCGGTATAGAAATAAATGCTATTGCTATATGTATGTGTGTGTGTGTGTGTGTGTGTGTATATATATATATATATATGGGAATGTATGGTGCCATAGCTTTTTATGTCTCAAAATAACGAGCATAATGATATTTGCCAATAATAATAATAATAATAATAATAATAATAATAATAATAATAATAATTTATTCTTTTTCAATCCTTACTTGGTGGCAGCCTACATAGTTCTGAATGTGGAAAAGAAACAATGTTTGAGCAGTTCTGATCACACACAAACATTAGCTATGTGAAAAAGAGGAGATATTGTTCAGCAACCATCCTTGACCCCTGTTGTATTCAAATGGAATATTTTTGAGTATGATCCCTATTTAAATCTTACATTTTTTCATATATATATATATATATATGAAAAAAATCAAAGAAATATATGTATATATGAGTGTGTGTGTGTGTGTGTGTATGTATGTATATATATATGGGGATGTATGGTGCCATAGCTTTTTATGTCTCAAAATAATGAGCGTAATAGTATTTGTCAATAATAATAATAATAATAATAATAATAATAATAATAATAATAATTTATTCTTTTTCAATCCTTATTTGGCGGCAGCCTACATAATTCTGAATGTAGAAAAGAAACAATGTTCTCTTTGTTTGTTATTTTCATGTTTTGTTTTGTTTTTCTGTTGCCATGGTCCAAAGTGTTTTCTGTTTGCCACAGATCACTGTTGTGCAGTCTGTCTGAAGCTAATGAGTGAGGGAAGGAAGAAAAATTCAGCACTGTGTCTGCAAATTAACAAATAAAGAAGCTATAATCTCAGCTGCAGCAGAAAGACTGCTGGGCAAACCTGATTGTACAAGCTTGCTAAAAGTGCCATCCATTTGGGAAGGAAATTCACATTACAGTAAGACTCAAATCCCATCCAAGCTGGGCAGGGTATTCAGCTATGCTCTTCTATTCACATCACATTCTTTCTTCCAGTAATGAATAGGCTCAGACTTTGGCTTGCATTTCTACATCTCTATTTTGTGATGGACAGGAGTCTCCCCTCTTCCGAGTTCAACCAGTAAGAGCTAATGAAAAGTTGAGAAGTGAGGATGGAGTAAAGCGAAAGCCTGAAAAACCATTTTGTCAATTAGAAAGAGTATATGATTTTGGCAAGCTCGAAGAAAGGTGGTAGTCAAGAGACCTTTGCATTCAGGGAAAGGTTGGGAAATGATTTGAATATAGCTGAGGAAGCAGCAAAGGAGAGCCTTCCTGGCATTGTAATGCATTTAAAAAGAAGACTTGAAATATAAACTTTTCTTAGTTCTACAAGAGACATACGGAGTTCTGGTCAAACATATACAGAGCCATGGGGTCGTATGTGCAGTTATATTTTATAGTTTCCTTATTTTCCTTGAGATAACCTAGTATTGGGTTGTGAGGAAGGGCTAGAGTGGAACAGGTTCACCAGTGTAAGGAAGATTCAGAGGCTGTCATCAATTTCTAATTTAGGTTTAAGTTTAGGACCTTCCAAAAACAACAACTAGCTGTCATGAATGTAAGAAATGTTACAAGAATGACACAGAAATGACATGCCCCCCCCTTTTTTTATGCCCTGCACAATCAGATTATTTCACCACAGAAAGCAATGTCGGAGACAGGACTTGAAAACAAAATTGAAATAAAAGGAGGCAGAAAACAGGCAGCCTGAATTGACTTTCCCAATTTTTAAAAAATATTATTAAGATATTCTGGAAGGTACAATGTGAGAATCTAAGCTATTGGGTCTAGATCTGAGACATGGCAGCTCTTGACTCCTTTCAGTAAGTCTTTAGGAGTGGAACGAATATCTGCTGCTACTCATTTCCTGGCTAAAAATAGATTTGCTGACACTCAGGACACCCAAACAGGAAAAATAACACAGAATAGAAGAAAGTATTTTGAGCTGTTCTTGCACAATATTCTCATATTGCAAAATGTGAGTTTTTGAAGGAAAAGTACAATTTTTGTCCAATGAAACATTGTTTGGAGAAACACACTTTTTTTCTCAAAATGGGTGGCTTTTCTGCAAAATCCACCAATTTTTAAGTTAAGCGTTGTTGTTTTTTTACAAAACCCCATCAATTTTGCAGAACATCCACATGAGAGAACATGAGACAACAATATCTGGATCTTCTCTAGGCTTGATCAACCAGAAGCATTAAATAGATGGGACTTAAGTCAGTCATAACTTAAGTCAGTCATGGCTATCCAGCCATGTGTCCCCCATCCTATATTTGTGCATTCCATTTTTTTCTGCCTAAGTGCAAGACCTTACATTTCTCTCTGTTGAAATTAATTTTGTTAATGAATGGAATGCACAGGTATAGGATGAGGGACATGTAGTTGGATAACAACATGTGTGAAAGAGATCTAGGGGTCTTGGTAGATCACAAACTGAACATGAGTCAGCAGTGTGATGCAGCAGCCAAGAAAGCCAATGCAATTCTTGGGTGTATCAATAGGAGTGTGGTGTCTAGATCAAGGGAGGTAATGGTACCACTCTATTCTGCTTTGGTTAGACCTCATTTGGAATATTGTGTCCAACTCTTGGCACCTCAATTCAAGAAGGATACCAACAAGCTGGAGCGTGTCCAGAGGAAGGCGACCAAAATGGTGAAGGATCTGGAAGCCATGCCCTATGAGGAACCTCTTAGAGAGCTGGGTATGTTTAGTCTGCAGAAGAGAAGATTAAGAGGGGACATGATAACCATGTTTAAATATTTGAAGGGATGTCATGTCAAGGAGTGAGTGGGCTTGTTTTCTGCTGCTCCATAGACTAGGATAAGGAGCAATGGATTCAAGCTGCAGGAAAGGAGATTCCACCTGAACCTTAGGAAGAACTTCCTGACGGTCAGGGCTGTCCGGCAGTGGAATATGCTGCCTCGGCGTGTGGTGGATTCTCCTTCTTTGGAGATTTTTAAGCAGAGGCTGGATGGCCATCTGTTAGGAGTGCTTTGATGTGTCCTGCATGGCAGGAGGTTGGACTTGATGGCCCCTGTGGTCTCTTCCAACTCTATGATTCTAGTCTGAAAAAAAAGGTAAGGGTACACCATATTTGCATGTGTGCAAACCTACAAATATTTTTGTGGAGGATAATTTCCCAAAATACTTTAAGTTGTGTGAATGGTGGACAAAAACATCAGTGGGGTAAAATCTGTAGAAGTTATTTATCCTCATAGGTATAGGTGATATGGTTGAAGATTTACAGCCTTAGTTTCCACATCCTCGAACTGCCTTGAATCTGAGGCTGGGAGAAAGGTGAGATATTAATTAAATAAATTAAACTAATTATGGATCTTCTGGATTCTTTGCAGGTGTTTTTTCACCAACATTTTCTCTTGAGTTATTCAGACTATTCTTTCTCAGTTTGCCTTCTTTCTGTTGGTTCACAAAATTTCTCATCCTATACTTTTAAAATAACTGTACTTGTTTACCAAAACATCCTGAATGAATTAAATAGCTGATGATTTATTTCAGTTCCTCTGGCTTCTTGCTATTTTATGCATACTGGTGATATTTGCAGTAGCTGCTATGTGGATGGATGTTTGCAAATAAAGTTCATATTTTGATAAATGCACATAAAATGAGCACTTAAAAATATGCAAAGCTCTATAGATAGACTTTCACTCACAAATCAATTTCCTTATTTTTTTTTAAAATGAAAGTGGCACAGGTTGGACATGGAGAAATAAATAGAAGGAAGTTCATGGAAAATACCTATCAGAGGGTATAATCAGAGATAGCAGACACAGATACACATAGAGAAGCAAGATATGGTCACCTGAACAGAAAGAGAAAGCTGCAGAAGTGGGGCAATTAGAGAAGATGTAAAGGAAGAGATGTAAAGGAAAATTCATTAATCATACCACACAATAATGTTACCAACCACAATACTACTGCATCCTGGGAGAAAGAATCAGGAAAAAAGTAGTTGAGTGATTTAAAAAAAAAACTTGATGTGATGTTTAGCACAGATACCAAAGCTCACAATAATGAGATGCACATGTGTCTCTTCACACTTTCTATTATCACTGGACCTACTGGGCCACTGAGACTAGCCTTACTATCCATTGTCATGATAACACACTGTCAATACCATGCTCACTTGATAATGGATATCAGTTTGATATATCTATAGATGTAGCATATCTTGACCTCAGTAAGGCCTTTGACAAAGTTCCCCATGACATTTTTGCAAAGAAGCTAGTAAAATGTGGGCTGGACAGGAGTACTGTTAGTTGAATTTGTAATTGGTTGACAGACCACACCCAAGGGGTGATCACCAATGGCTGCTTTTCATCCTGCAGAGAAGTGACTAGTGGGGTGCCACAGGGTTCTGTCCTAATCCCAGCGCTATTCAACATCTTCATCAATGATTTGGATGAAGGAGTGGAGGGCATGCTGATCAAATTTGCAGCTGATACCAATCTGGGAGAGGTTGCTAACACACCAGAGGATAGGATCAAATTTCAATGCGACCTTGAGAGATCGGAGAGCTGGGCCAAATGTCGGGTCCTGCACTTGGGCAGAAAAAATGAAAGTCACAAGTATAGGATGAGGGACGTGTGGCTGGATAGCAGTACATGTGAAAAGGATCTAGGAGTCTTGGTATATCACAAGCTGAACATGAGTCAGCAGTGTGACACGGCAGCCAAGAAAGCCAACGCGATTGTTGGTTGCATCAATAGGAATATGGTGTCTAGATTGAGGGAGGTAATGGTACCCCTGTATTCTGCATTGGTTAGGCCTCATTTGGAATACTGTGTCCAGTTCTGGGCACCTCAATTCAAGAAGGATGTTGACAAGCTGGAACATGTCCAGAGGAGGAAATCCAAAATAGTGAAGGGTCTGGAAGCCATGTCCTATGAAGAACAGCTTGGGGAGCTGGATATGTTCAGTCTACAGAAGACAAGGTTAAGAGGGGACATGATAGCCATGTTTAAATATTCGAAGGGATGTCATGTTGAGGAGGGAGCAGGCTTGTTCTCTACCACTCAAGAGACTAGGACAAGGAGCAATGGATTCAAGCTGCAGGAAAGGAGATTCCACTTGAACCTCAGGAAGAACTTCCTGATGGTCAGAGCTGTCCGGTAGTGGAATATGCTGCCTTGGAGTGTGGTTGAGTCTCCTTTTTTGGAGGTTTTTAAGCAAAGGCTGGATGACCATCTGTTGGGAGTGCTTTGATGGGTGTTCCTGCATAGCAGGGGGTTGGACTTGATGGCCCCTGTGGTCTCTTCCAACTCTGTGATTCTATGATATATGCACAAAGAAGTTCTACACATGAGAAGAAATTCTGGCCATGCAGCACTCTTCCTCACACGTAAGAGTTTTATCCTGAGATCTGCACCAAATTTATACCCATAATACAACATAATACATAATACAACAAATCATAGAGGAGGAGGAAGAGGAAGAGAAGGAAGATGGGCTGATAACATGAATATATCTTATCTGGCCAACTATCTTGTTTTGCTTTCTGTAATGATAAAATGATAGTACAGTAGAATGTCCTGAAAATAGCCAACAGAAGCCGTTATATCTAACAGAACCAAAGAATGCACTAGGCAAACAACAAGGAAGTAGGAAGAGGAAAAGTCAATGTTAGGCTTATATTGGTACATGGAATCTCCAAGAGTGGTTTTTCTTCACGATCAGGCAAAAGGATGATCAGAAGAGAACCAAGACCAAACAAACAAAGTAATGTCCCACCAGCTGATAAATTAGTGCAAGGTATAATTAGAAGAATAGTTCTGGAGGTCTAGAGAAAACTCAGGAAGTACTGCAATCAGAATGCATGAATGCTGATAGCAGGAAACAGGATAAAACAAGCTTGTTCTGATCTCAACAAGCCACTGACTGACTAGAGCCTGTTTATATCACTTCTATGTGCAGGTCACTTCCACAAACAGTTGTCTTTGAAGTGGATAGATTGCTTCTGACCCATTCTTTGACAAAACCAAGTACTTAATTTTTACATTCAACCACTTTAGACTCCAGCATTCAGTAGGGCACAGAAAACTTTTAGCATCAGAGTCAGTCAACCTCAATCTGCAGTAGTCCCACCAGCTGAGGCCATTACTTCAGCACTGATACAAAGTACTCCAACTAAGGTCTGTCATCATGGTTCTCACCTTCCAAAGGGGACTACTTCAGGCAGATTGTGACACCAAATGGCTGACTGTGATATTTTGATATATTTGATAGTGGATCAGTTTTATAACTATTATGCATATATAATGCACAGTTATTAAAGTCTTCTTTGATGGCCCCACATTCAGAGGTAAGACAGGTGTTGACTGAGTACAAGGCCTTCAGATTACATTATTTCTTCCTTTAGAAGTTATCCTGGCTTGCTTCCCTCATGTCATGCAAGTTTCAAGCTGTTTGAACAGTTCACCCATTTGAAGTAGAAGGAATATCAAGACTTCACTAGTGGCTCTGCTGTGAAAAGTCAGAGTATAAAAAGGAAATAACTAACAAACAAAACATTGCATGTTGTGCAAATTGCCCACTGGCACAAGGTTTTCACAAAAAGGTCCCAAAATGTGAACAATCTTGTGACTATTGCCAATTGCTTTGCTGTGGTGTCTTGGTGTATCATCACCCTGGTTTCTTTCACACTATACAATTAAAGCAACTTGGTAGCACTTTAATTGGCATGGCAGCATTCTATTGAATGGATTTATGGTTTGATGAGGTCCTATAGCTCTCTAGTAGAGAACTGTAAATATCTCATGACACAAAAAATCCCAGGATTTCTGAGAAGGGAGTCAGAATAGAGTGATTGTAAAGTTTAAACTATGGCCATTTCTGTATGATGTTGCTGTCCCATGATGGGGACCTGCCAGTCCATGAGTCGTGCTTTCACATGACATTGTTGTGGTTGCCACAACTGTTGCCAATGTGTCCCCACCCATCACAATAGTGGGGTATTCCATTACCAATTGTACAATGCTCCCATTGTCAGTGGCTGTGCAGAAACGGCACAAGTGCGATCTATGTGCTTCCTTCCCCAGTGCAGCATGGGAAGTGGCCAGTTGCACTGCGAGAGGAACATGTCCATCACACTACCCTCTCACAGGCAGTTAGCTGAGTGCAGAGGGAAGGATTTGAGTCACACTTCCATCCTGGATCATGACAGGACAGTGATGGAAGAATGGTGATGGAAAAACATAAGGTGTGGAATGGGCCTATGAGTGTGAAAGAAGCCCTTAACTAATTGAGAATGAGGGGTAAATGTGACTGTTCTGTATATCCCTGGTAAAGACCCAGATTTTATGACTGAGCTCAGTATTTCAATAATAAAGACTAGAAGAGTCTTGCATGCAGATAGCAAAGAGTCAGAATTCATTGTGAATTTACCTGACCAGGTTAATACTGTGTGCTGGGAAAGTAAGCTAGGGTGTGTCTCCTCTTTCTACTTTTTCAAAGGTTAAACAAACAGGGTTAACTGAGCTATAGAAATTTCTGTCAGTTCTTTCTGCCTTCAACTCTGAATACTTTTCTGAATGTCCTTCTCAGTTGCTCCTCTATAGTCTTGATGATGTGGACACTGAGAACTTTCCTGTAATGATTAGGGTGTTGTAGACTAAGATGCAATTAAGGGGTAGGATCTGAAGAGACAACTGTGTTAATAAAGACCCCTTTTGTGAAATTCAGCTGCACTTGAGACTGAATCTCCAGCCTTATCAATTGCCTTCTGTCACTGAGACATTCTTAATATTATAACTCTCCCTTTCTTTCAAAGCTTTTTTTTTTTCATACAGTATGATTTGTAATTTATTCCTTTGATACAAAATTACTGTATAATGCTTGGTTTGAGGGTTGCTTTTTTTCTTAGTAGCATAGGCAGAGCTTTTAGTAAGAGAACACTGCCTCTGGATTCCTAAACATTATACTGATTCTGAATTCCTTAGCGGTGACCTCAAAGTCCAGGGAGCCATGTCTCCATCATGTTCTCCTTTCTTATTGGACATGATCCAAGTAGAGTCAAGAAATCTAGATTTAAAGCAGTTTCAATGGCAGAGTTAAGCACCTTGTTAGCACCCTTCCATTAAAATAAAAATATTCAGTGCATGCAAATTAATCTGGTTAGATCAGGCCCCTACTTTTTACTTAGGCTTTGCCAGTAGCAAATGTAAATCTTCCCTCATCTTTTTCTTATGTGCAACAATGGCAAACCAGAAGAATGTGTTTTTTAGATAAGAAATAGATTTTCTGCTGGATTTGGTGAGAATTTGCACATGTTGATGAATGATCGTTGTGCAAAGGGTGCTAACTACACAGATAGTATAAATTGCACAAATTCCTTAGCTAAAAAAGTGATAGCTTCTCCCTCATTGCAAAGATGTTTTAAAAATGAAAACTTTTGATGGAATGTAAATTACTTTTTGATCAATACTCTGTGCTTCTATGTATACATGCTTGCTTCAGATAGAGAAATGACACTACTTTTGAGCAGAGACACTTTGTAGAAATTGCAGAAGCTTTGATAGACAGCATGCTCATTGACCAATTCTTTTAGCAGAGGACTGAAATGATGTGAAGTTTAGTGAAATCTGTACAGGTTGTTTCACCCTGTTGAGACAGCCAATTTCAATGAGAATGAGTAATTCAGTGATATTTCTTAACATCTCTAGCTATGAGTTTTTACTTTTCTTTTGAGTAAGATGCAATTCAGGGCTGGACACAAGCTCCCTGATTCAATGTGGAGGCTGATTTGGATCCAGTTTAATCTGATTTGGATCCTGAATTGAATTCAAATTCAGTTTGCCAGTTCTCCCTTTTACTTGAACTGGCAAAACAAACTGGGTTTAGATTTTTAGCTCCCCCCCACAAAGAACTGCATAACATTTGGAGACAAGGTAGAATTCAAGGAGGAGAATAGTTTTACCGAATGTCAGACAGTAGCTCCTGTTTTATTTCATTTTGTTTTGTTTTTGCTGGGTACCCTGTGGCCATTTCCACACGGGTTAAATAAAATGGTGCAGTGCATCCTCCACGGAGGACGTCTGCACCTTGGAGCGGACTGGGCCTGGACTACTTAGTGTAGATCCGCACCTCAGTCCACTCTGGAGCGACCCCAAGTGGTCCTCCAGTGTGTTTTTGAAACACCTGATTTTTCAGGTTTTTCAAAAAGCCAGCGCGCGCTATTGCGTGCCTGCTCTCCCATGCAGATTCGCAGGCTTGCACCGATGTGAGCCTGCAATCTGTGGAGGGCAGGCTTTAGGCTGGCAAGCTTCAGTGGTTGGTCGAGACCCATAACCAACCAGAAGCCGCCATTTTGGATGCCGGAGCAGTGCGGAGCAATGGCCACACACTGCTCTGGAGCATCCTGGACCAGACTGGGGAGCCAGAAGATCCAGTAAGTAGCAGCGCGGGGTGATTCCCTCGCCCCGTGTGGAAATGGCCTGTGTTTATTTAAGAAATGTAACAAATTTCTTAAAAGCTGTTGACTGTTCAAATTTGGTAATTCATGCTTACTGTTTCCTTTGTTCTGGGACACCTCTTACAGCGTCAAGAGCATCTCCTTCTTTTCTAGTTAAAGAATTGTATCAAACAAGAGTGAAAACAATGTGGTGGACAGTGAGCTTTTGCAAAGGTGGCCAGGCAGGGAAGCAATATCCATCTTCAGATATTTCTTACATCTTCAATCCTGCCCTTAATGGTTTTGCACCTGCCCCTTGGATACTGTGACTTCTTTGTCTCTTTCCTGAGTGAGATCACTTAATACTGTATGTTGATGTTGTGGAGTAGGCTGCTACCTTTTTCTGGCTGATAATGGTGGTGTCTGTCTCTGATCTTCAGGAATACCAAAGAGAACCTTGTTGGAAGTGAAAGAAAGCTTGCTGCCATGACCCCCATCATCCTTGGCCAGCTTAGGCCCTTTCCACATGAGGAAGTTAAAACGGGCCAAGGCGTCCTGTCATGGAGATCGTCCACACCTTGGATTGGACTAGGTTCGGACTATTTACCTTAGTTCCACACCTTAATCTGAACCAAAATGCCTCCAAGTGGTCCTCCAGCGCGCTAAGTGAAGACTGGAAAAATCCGATCTTTCAATCTTCTGGAGCACGCCATTTTGTTCCTGCTCAGTTATGCAGATGTACAGGCTCACACCAATGCGAGCCTGTGATCAGCGGAAGGCAGGCTGTGGGCGTGGTCAGTATCAGCGGTTGGTCCGGACCCACGAAGAACAGGAAGCCGCCATTTTCAGCCTCGGCAGTGCGGATCTATGGACCTCGCACTGCTCCGATTTGCCCTGCAACGAACAGAGGAGCCCTGCAGAAGGGCTTAAGGGAAAGTCCGCGTTGCTTTGAAGAGAGAAGAACCAGTAAGTAACAGCACGGAGTGATTCACTCACCTCGTGCGGAAAGGGCCTTAGTCACACCAGCAGTAATACTGTTGAGTCTTTGTAATCTTCCTGGGCATAAAGAAGTAAAACCAGTTGGCGTCTTCTGACTCTCGTAGTACCATATGGGCACAAACCCAAGTAGTACTGCTGTGAAAATGCCTCATAGTTCAATTAAACTAATGATGCAGAAGAAGAGGAAGAAGATTTGTTTGTAAACAATACATACATTTAACTAATAAGAAGATATAAGGGAAATAAATTAAGTGCTTTCTCAGCCAAAACATATGGATCAAGAGGCCAATAAAAGAGTAATGCTTTGCTTCATATTAAAGGTGTAGCAGCAACAGCAACTATATAAACATTTACTGCTTAAATGAAGAGGAATGTGAGTTGTGGTGGTTGTTTGCTGGCAGAAATAAATGCACACAGATAGGGAGACATGACAAGAACTAAAAACACAGACTATATTATATTATCAAATATAGAAACCCAGGAAAGCTAAAGGAAGCACACATAATTTTCTACTTTCAATTTATTGGCAGTTAGTTAATCTCATGCCAAATTGTGTTTCTGTATATATATAGAATCATACAGTAACGAGTGAACTTTTTAAAAAAAATAACAAAACCTAACCAACAAACTAGGATTGATGAAAAGTGGTTAAAGTCAAAACTTGGTAATTAAAATCAAGTATGTGCAAACAGTAATCAATTTTTTAAAAATGATCTAAGGAATATAATGATCCTAAGGAAAGGGCAAGGAAGAAAAAAAACAGAATGGAACAGAAAACATAACTGATCCTCTACACATGCTGATGGAGTCCTTGCTCCAAACTAGTGCTGTCAATTAGCAAACTATAGTTCTTTTCATCCTCTCCCAGTCATGCCATTCTGGCATTTCCCTTATATTGCCATTTTGGAAAAACAACATTTGTGTATTTTCCACTTTTATTTCTTAAATGTAAATTAAGTTTAAAGGCACACCACAGGAGGACACATCAAGCTACCCAACTGTGAATTTCACCATTCATGAAAACTGATTTAAATGCTTTATGGGCTAAATTTTATCTTTCAGTGTGATAATTTCGATAGCTATGTTAGGCAAAATACAAGTCTACAGAGGGGGCTTCTGCATATCCCCTCATCGCCTGAAATACTGTGCCATTGACATCTTAGATTTGTTGCCCCAACTCATAATTCAAGGAAGCTAATGACATTTCTAATTGCAGAAAAAAAAATAGGTACAAAACTACAGCAAATATTTGGATCACTATGGGAATGCAGATCTTAGGCATGTTTAGTTTGTTCCCACACACAATGAAGAAGAATTTCAAAAGTTTTCTCCTTGGTTGGTGAAATAACAATAATTTTAGCATATGTTTGTCATTTTAAAAATATTTGGGGTATTTTTTAAAAATAACCTTTGGGTTTTAGTTAAAAAAAACTGTTCTTGTGCAGAATATACAGCTGGTTTCTCAAAGGACACAGTCTTCTGAAGCTTCTGAAGCTGAGGTCCTATAACAGGAGAGGCAGCTTATACAGCTTAGGTACAGGCTATCTGAAAGACCATATCTCCTTATACAAACCTATTCAAGCTTTAAGCTCTTCAGAAGAGGGCTTTCTCTTAGTCCCATCACCTTCACTGGTATGGCTATATGAGCCTACCTGAGTTTTATGGCAGTGTGTGTGAGTGTGTATTTGTGTGTTAGCCTTCCAGCCATCTGTCAACTTATGGCAGCCCCATTAATATTTCATAGAGATTTCTTAGGCAAGGAATATTCAAAGGTGGTTTTCCTGAAATATAACCTACAGTACCTGGTCTGACCCTGCTTAGCTTCTAAAATTAGATGGGATCTGGTGCCTTAAGAGTATTTAGGCTCTCTTTTATGAGCCAACACAAGTTTCGAGATCTTTGAGGGAGGGCTTTTTCTTAGTCCTAGCACTTTCACAGGTATGGATGTTGAGGGCCCTGGAGAGAACCTTGCTCCCAGAGTATGGAACTCTCTGCCAAGGAAAGCTGGGTTGGCCCCATCAGTGCCCCTCTTATATCAGTAAGTTAAGACCTACCTATTTAAAAAGGCCTTAAGTTTCTAACTGGTTGGGGTAGTGCAATAGGATGGTTTAAATGTGTTTTTGATTGCTTTAGTGCTTTTATGAAGATTGTGCTTAATGCTATTTAATTTTTTTGTATCCTGATTGTTTTTAGCTGTATTGTTTTAATGTATGGTGTGACCTGCTTTGAGTTCTGTATAGGAAAAACATGGGATATAAAATAAACAAACAAATAAATGAATAAATAAGTTATGAGGATGTAACTACAATGAAATAACTTCTTCTCTGATCCTTCCCTCTGCCAAACCTACTTTATAAGTCATGCACCTGCCCTCAACAGATAACTCTCTGAGGTGTTGGAGAACGGGGAGTGAGTAATTACATTTCCAGCCCTCCTCTGGTAGTGAGGTGTGCTGCAACAGGTAGCAGGAGGGACCTCTACAGGATCCTGTTGCAAGTGCTATTGCAGGACTGCATTCTTTCTCTCTGTGTGTACGTGCCTTCAAGTTGCTTGTCAACTTATGGTGACCCCATGAATTATATAGGGCTTTCTTAGACAAGGAAAACTCAAGAGGTGTTTTTGCCAGTTCCTTTCTCTGAAATATAGCCTACAGCACCTGGTATTAATTGGTGGTCTCCTGGCAAGTACTAACCAGGACCGATCCTGCTTAGCTTCCAAGATCAGGAACAATCTGATGGGGTTAGGGTATTTATGCCCTGGATTCTCTACACCTCAGAAATTCGTCTATAGGAGCAAGGTAAGTTTTGGGTGGCACTTTTAACCATTGTTATAGAGCAACAACTGTAAATGTGAATTAGTGTAATTACGATATCCTAAGTCAGCTTACAACATTGTAATTACTGAAGAGAATGCCAGCCCATACACTTTTTACACAGCTCCTTTTTTAATGACAAAATGTCCCAAAAATGCTGAAAATGTTTCATCATTTTCTTGATGTGATGCCTATTCGAGGACAGGAAAATTTGCATATATTCTTTACATCCTAGATCTTTGGCATGAAACAAATGATAATCCCTGATGCAAACATGAAGGGCTCTGTTGCCTATTTCTTTTGCTTCTGTCTGTTTCCATGGTGGGACCTGTGATGAAAAATTAAGGGCTGAATTCTGTTCCCCTCTTTACTGCTGATAGAAGGTGATCTTTTATATAGCACCACTGTTGGAAAATGGAGGGCTGTCTTCTCCTTCTCCTTCTTCTGTAGAGAAAGCTTACACATTCTGATATCTTTCTGTTCTATTGTCACACCTGTTATCCTGCATACAGCAATCTAAGATGGAGAAAAAAGTGAAATGCATGCAGATATGAACCAAACTTGAGACTCAATTGACATTATACTGGATTATCCAGTGACTCAGTATTATACCTGTGTTTCCCTACTCTCTCTCAAAGTTTTACTGTGAAGGGGATATAGCCACTGGCAAACTACAGCAGCTGAAGAAAAAAAATGCCCTTGGACAAATAGTGCTTGCCAGGCCTTGCTTTCATCAAATAGTCCAGTGGGTGAAATCTAAAGCCCATCAGTACTGAAAAAGAGAGTGCAGATATACTGTAATATGAAGAAGATCAGTAAGATAAATATGACAAAGGAGGAGGCAGTGAGGGGAAGAGAAAAGCCAAGAGCAATCATTTCCCCCATCATCACCAAACTAGTTTTGTCATAGGAAGCTAGGTAGTTGGATGAATCTTGACAAAGTTGACAGAAACAGCACATGGGAAATGACTGGAGGAATAACAAAGAGGGATATGACACAGAATGAGCAATCTAGAGGGGAATGAAAACACTCTGGGGGTAAATGTGTGGCTCCTCTTTATCTTCTGTTAGTATATTAGTTCAGACATTTCTTTATGGCACACACTGGTGGAATCCACACACAAAGCTCAAGGCACCACAGCAGCTGTCAAAGAAGCATTTTTTCTTCTAGACAGAACACCAAGCATTCTCTTTGACTTTAAAGAGCAGTTTCTCATTTCACTGATCATAGCTATCTTTAGTGTCCACAAACACAAGTTGGTTAATGATGGGTGACAATTCCATTTCCCTCATTTTGAATAAATATTTAGATAGATAAATAACTGATAGAACCATACCTTTGGAAGGATTCCCAAGGGCAGTCTAATCTAATCCCTTTCAATCCAGGGATCTACTGCTAAATCATCCCTGAAAGGCTGTCATCTAACATGTGTTTAAAAACCTCCAACAAAGGAGATTGTCCTGTTTTCTCAGGTAGTCTGCCAAACAGCTCTTACATTTCACAAGTTCCCCATAATATTTAGTTAGAATCACATTTCATGTAATTTGAATCCGTTGGTTTCGGTCTTATCCTCTGGATAAGCAGAAACAACTTCCTCCATCTTCTGTGTGATATCCATTCAAATTTTTAAAGACACCCTCTTCAGGTTCTCTTCTTCAGAATAAATATATCCAGTGTTCTATGCCTATAGGTAGCAAGTGTCCAAAGAAACAGATTATCCTAAGAGAAGCAGATATAGGGAAGTTGAAGCAGGTGAAGCAAAGATAATCCAAAAATATCAAAGAGGGGCAAGGGCAAGGTCTCAGACAATCTAGAATCTGTTACTCAAACCCAGAAGTCCAGATAACCAAAGACAAGGGGTAACAAAAGAAATCATTAAACACAGTCATTCCAGAGGCCAAACATTCCAGGAAACACATGAACACCAAGCGTATTGCCAGTGATTGAATGGTTGCAAGCAATGAGGACTCCCAAAACCTGCTGGGAGATTTCTAGGTGCCTGCTTCTGGACACAAAGTGCTTGATGAGTCTACATCACCTGTGTAACTACCACTAATTTCACTGAAATTCCTTCTTCTCTCTTTGATTAGCTTCAAAAGACAGAAGTTTCTTTTGAACATTTACCACATTCTGTTAAGAATCAGGTGTTTCAGACACCAGCTGCTCAGATTTGGGGAGGCAGACATCAAATGAAGCAGAAACTACTTGCAACCCAATTCCACTGTATTAGATTCCACAGACTCCAGAGGGTGGCTTTAGACATTCAAACTCCCTCAATTGTTCCACATAGGGTGATTCGCAGACTTTTTACCATCCTGGTCACACCTCTCTGGACATGTTCAGTTTTGCCAATGCCCTTCCTAAATTGGTGTCAGAACTGGACATGACAATTTTCACAAATCATATTCATAAAAAGTTTAAAGTTTGTTTTTTTAATTTGAATCGGGAAGGAAGTGAAATTGATATTTTTGACCAGCTAGGTGGAGAATACTTCGCTCTTAAAAATATGGTTTTGCATTTAACTTCATTTTTTCTGGTGATTTAGGATTCTTTTTCATAACTTTTTCACCTGGTAGTCTCCTTACAGTTACATGGTAGGCTGCTACATGATCCCCTTCATATTGGAAATATAGGTATCAATCAAAATTGTCCAGCATAGATGGCTCAGAATTTCATTATTTTTAACAATAGCTTCCCCCAAATCATATATTTCTTTCTCAATTCGATGGAAAGAACCTGAAATTTTTAAAAATGTCAATGTGGGAGAAAATGAAACTGACAGATTGAGACATCTCTATGCACCATCACTTTGGAGTGGTTAGCTATGCTGGTTCAACCTGAGTTCAGTGGCATCTGGTTGCCTTCATTCAAGTTGGTCATTTGATTTGCTATCCATGCTGACAAACGATTTCAGAGTATATGGTTCAGCATCTTGGATAGCTCCTTTAATGTTTATACTAAAACCCTGAGTGGATTCAGCACCAACAACAAACACCACTGCCTAAGATAATTGATGTGTTGGATCTCTGATAAAAACATTCTAATCCAGCAGTCTGTGAATAAATGGGACATGCTATCTGAACTGAGCCATATTCAACTATCCTTTCATGATAGGTTACATACAGAAACAGAAGGAGAGAACTGAAAATAATATATTTTAACGTAGCATACTAACTGTGCTTGTGCATTGCATTTGCTTTCTCTTGGAAGCTATGTGACAATATTAGATAGTCATTTGTCGGAGTCAATAACAATGGCCTCACTTGAAAACCATTATGTTTCAGGCAGTGTCAAGTGATAAAAAAACCCACTCTGCCTGAGATTCTTGATCTGTGGCATCTTGTTCCATCTTCTAAATCATTGTTTGGTTTTGCAGTAATCAACAGCTAAACAGATATGTGTAGAGTGGTCTTCAAGAATCTGTGAGAAAGTTCCCATTTTTGCAGTTCATGGCTTTGTTTTTATCCCAAGGTTTTCTCCTTCAGCATTTCCTGTGTAAGCAGTTCCCCCAGTTGGTGCAAAGACTCTCAAACGCTTGCAAAATCCTGCTATCTGGAATTTCTTTAGAAATCTAAGACTCTCATAGAATGCAAAATACATTATGACAAAATTTAATCTTTACTGCATAAATATAAAACGTATTTACTAGAAAATGGCTAATTGGGCCTCACTTCTGAGTGGGCACTAAAAGAATCACAATATGCTAAGGGTAGTTCTGTCTCAGCAGTGGGCAGCCTACAAGCCACATGCTGCCATTGGAGGGCCATTTTGTGTCCCATGAACCCCTGCCAAATCGTCCCAATGTCTCCAGAGCCCAAAGAGATTCTAAAACAATTTTCATGATTTATTTTGGCCAAAACAACTCAAACCTGCTGCCGAACATGATGGTTTTGCTCCCACAACCCAAAATGCTTACCCCACCATGGCAGCCCAAAATGAAACTAGAAGTGATATGAATAGGGATATAATTCTTCACTAAGCTTCTCCTAAGAAGAAGAAATGAATAATTCTAGCAATTTTCTTTGCACTGTAAGAAAGTATTTGATAAATGTATGGTTTTGAAGGCCTATTTGCAATTAAAGACTTAATCTGCACAAAATTCATACGTGCTTGTCTTGTACAGTAATCATATCATAAATGACATGGTTGCCTTGCATAGTATTAAAGATGACGAGTAACCAAATCACAGTAACCATAGAGAAAGCAGTGTGGATTATAGCACAAACTTCCTGGCATTGGTAAGCTAATTAAGAGCTGCAGTGGGAAAAACCTTTCTGCCGTCAGATTTGTGTCTATTTCTTCATTTCTGTAGAGTATCACATTGGATTTTTATCATGGTAGAAAGACAGAGAGGAGAAGACACAGGTCTTCCAGTCTGAGGTAGCAGCCTAGTGTCTGTTGTAATATCTAGCTCTATTCTAAGTTTGGCTTGGAACTAACCTTTTAGTTCCAGATGGCCTTTTAGCAGATGGCCAGAGGTAATGTGTGTTTTAATGGCAGAAGCTGTTTTCGCATTACTGAACCTGAATCACTAAAACTAACCATAGTCCCTGAAACCAGTGACAACCATAAGTAAAGACTCAGTATGCCTTCCACTGTGAGCTGTATTAGAATTTTGGCTGATGGTGTCAGCAGATGTGGTGGGAAATAGAAACATGTGGTTGGCTGAACTGCCGTATCAAATGATCAGAGGTGTGGCATCTGGCAGAACAGATGCAGCTTAGCTGGCAAGGTCCAGCTTAGTTGGCTGCCTAAGCAAACTTCTCATTGCCTAGCCACAGTGCCAAGTGAAACTTCTGAATGGACATCATGCCCTTTGAACAAATGGGCTGGAATACCAACAGGGCAGAAACCACATCTGTATATTCACCAAGGATTGCTGTGAAGCCGTAGCCCCATCAAACACATAAAATGAGATACCCTGTACAATCTATGCTTATTTTTAAAAAATAATGTTTTGAGCAATCTGTCAAATGATGAGGCTGTACCTTTTCTATTTTAATCTAAACTGCATTGCCATGGACACCACCACCATCATCACTCCATACTGTTTCCCATATCTAATGATAACCTGAAGCAAGGTACAACAGCTTTTTTAGAAAAATAAAAACATTAAGAACCTGTTCAGATGCAAACACCACAGGCCTTTCCACACTACACAGTTATTTCACTTTTAACATACTATGGAATCCTGGAGTTGCAGTTTAGGGAGGGGCATTTAGAATTCTCACCCTGAGAGCGCTTTGGCCTCAGTAAACTACAAACCCCAGAATGCCAGAGAATGCTGAAAGTGAAACAATAGCACTATAACAGTGTAGTGCAGAATGGTCCTACAATACATTAAAAAGCCATTTTTAAACAATTAGTTTAACAATTACTACACGCAATTAATACAATTATTTGTAAAATTAATTCATTAATACATTTAAAATCAGAGGCTCAAAACAAAAATGGACAGTGATCTAGATCATAGTTTAATTCCCCTAGACAAAGCACTAAAGCCAGTAATTTATATCAAATTTCCCATTTTGTATTTCCAAAGTTAGAATTCATGCTAATAGATTTTTGAAACAATTAGAACATATTAGTTTGCAACGAGGGATAGGAAAATGTATAATTTTTCCATTTGCCCATGTTTGAATTTTTTAAAGTCCAATTCCATCCTACTCCAATTATACTATCTGCAAATTTTGGTAACAAACCAAACCAAACCAAGCAAAACATGAAATTAAATCCTCGCTTGTTTTCTCAAGCTGAATTCAATAAATATAGCTATTGCCAGCCTTGTACAGTATTAAAGATGAAGAGACTCTCAGAAAAAAAAATAGATAACAACATTAATTCAACACTTACATGTCAAATAGGGATTCAGTGTTACCACCTTCCTTTGAGGCTAAGAGAGTGTGATTTCACCAAGGTTATTGGTGGGTTTCCATGGCTGAGTGGAATTCAAGGCCCTACCTCTCAGAGCCCTAGGACAATACTCAAGACACTACACCATGCAGGGTCCCCATCTCTGTATAGTGAATATTAAAGGGAGCATTTACAGTAGGGAGGGAAAAAGATAGAGTGGGAAATGCAGATAGATATGTGGGTCATTCATGAAGATAAGTAAGGACTTCTGACTCACTGTTTTAAAGTACCACAAATACCAAATGGCTTTCCCTAATACTAAATTACACAGGCAAGGTGCAGTAAGTTGGGGTGTGGTGGTTAGTGAGGATAACAAAGAGTACAAGGAATAGGAAAGAATAATTACTTAAATGACTAAAATTAACTTTGCTCACATTTTTATAGATAAATGTATCCCTTTTGAGAGATGCTGCCTCAGATGCTTAGTAACACACTGTGTTTGCAGGAATACAATGGAATACAAATAGGGATAGTACAAGTCGTTGTTTCAACTGAGGCAGGGGTGATGTACTTCTGCTGCCTGCTCACTCCAGTGGCAGGGACAGCTGATCTTACCCATCAACAACTTACTTTGGAAGGTCCATCCTCAGAGGAAGTCACTATGGGCAAGAGTATTCTGGAGATGACTTGTACTAGTATGGCACAGGCAGTGTCTGGGGCAATCTAACACAAAATCTTCACTCTGGGCCATGCAACCTGCAAAATGACTCACTCAATGCCACACTGTGATGACTTCTTCTGAAAAAGGCACTAAGCCTGACAGGTACTTCAGAGATTTTCAGACCTTGCCCATAATGTCTCACTCTGAGGAAGGATCCTTTGGAGCAAGTCATTGGATCAAGGAAGCTCTCTGGAGACCATCACAAGCTCTTTCCCATTGTGACATCTGTGGTCTGAAATGTCACAGTGTGATGCTTTGCTCTAAGAGGTCCTTCTTAAGAGGAAAGCATTCCGCCCCATGAATTTTCTAAAGCAACCACTCAGTGTTCCACTCTGAGATGCTCTCCCTCAAAGTGAAGCATTAAGTGACAGTTTTGAAGAACCCTAGCTGGGCAAATGTATGCGGGTGTGGTGGCAATAGCCAGCTCTTCTGGCAATAATTCACCATCATAAGCCAATTTGCCACCTGAGGTAATGATTTCACTCTAACTCATGGAACAACCAGCTCTGAGTACATCAGGAACATTTTCTGCTGTATGACAGTCAGAAAACATTTGGTTCTTCCTCCATATGAATGATTAAACATTAAATATTTAAAAATGTGGCTCATATTTAATTCTTTCCCCACCACCCAAAGTTAAAAAAAGGGGGCTAAACAGTTAATGAGCCTCCAAGCATTTATAATGCTTTCATTAGGAAGCTGAACATCACACAGATAGGATGTGGGCTAAATGCAAGAAAAAAAATAACCATGAATGAAATGTTAAGAATTCCGAACCGGATCCTTTTACTGAAAAACATAAGCAGGGCACTGTTCTAACTAGTCCCATTGCAAAAGGTTTTTTTTTTTAAAAAAAAAAAAGGTGAAAGAGAATATGCAAATATTGTTGCAATGGAAAATGTAATTCGGAATTAAGCAAGGAAATGACAACAAAAATAGTTTTAGGACTTTTTTTTACCCCTAGTCTATCTTCTAGGGCCAAACTAGATATGACTTAAGGCCATTTCTGCATGGGGTGAGGGAAACACCCCGTGATGTAGGAATAGCATCCAATCGTGGGAGGGGTGGAAACAATGCTATGGGACTTGCAGGAAGGGCACGGGGACTTAAGTGTCTCTACACTAATGCACGGAGTATGGGAAACAAACAAGATGAATTTGAACTCCTAGTACAGCAAAATAAATATGATTTGATAGGCATCACTGAGACCTGGTGGGATGAGTCTCACGATTGGAATGTAGGAATAGAGGGGTATAGCCTATTTTGTAGAAATAGACCAAATAAGAAAGGAGGAGGAGTAGCCTTATATGTCAAGGATGTTTTCACCTGTGAAGAGATCCATGACTTGAACACCGGAAGCCAGGTCGAGAGCATCTGGGTAAGAATTAAGGGAGCGAGAAACAATAGGGATATTATAGTGGGGGTTTACTACAGACCTCCAAGCCAGACTGAGGAACTCGATGGCGCTTTCATAGACCAAATGACTGCACATTCAAAAAGGAGAGATACAGTAATAATGGGAGATTTCAACTACCCGGATATATGTTGGCAGTCAAACTCTGCAAAGGCGGCAAGGTCCAGCAAGTTTCTTGCTTGTCTTGCAGACAATTTCATGGTCCAGAAGGTGGAAGAGGCGACAAGGGGATCAAATATTCTGGATCTGATCCTGACCAACAGGGAAGACCTTGTTAATGATGTAGAACTGGTTGGATCTTTAGGAGAGAGTGACCATGCCCTATTAGAATTTGGCATTCAGTGGGGAAGAGAAGGCAAGTGTAGCCAGGCATTCGTCTTAGATTTTAAAAAAGCAGACTTCTGTAAACTGAAGGAGCTGCTGGCTGAAATCCCGTGGTCAAGAATAGTCAATGAGAAAGGAGTTCAGGATGCATGGGAGTTCTTTAAAAGGGAGGTACTGAAGGCACAGGCTAAAACTGTGCCATTAAGGAGGAAAAATGGAAGGCATCTGAACAAACCGGAATGGTTGACTAAAGAGCTCTCAGCTGAGCTAAGTATTAAGAAAAACACGTACAGGAAATGGAAGAAGGGGGAAATCACCAAAGAAGATTATAAGCAAGTAGCCAGGAGATGTAGGGAGAAGGTCAGAAAGGCTAAAGCACAGAACGAACTTAGGCTGGCCAGAGACATTAAAAACAATAAAAAGGGCTTTTTTAAATACGTCTGCAGCAAAAGGAAAAAGAAGGAGACGATAGGGTCACTGCTCAAGGAAGATGGTGAATTAATAACAGGAGGAAGAAAAAAGGCAGAACTCCTCAACACCTTCTTCACCTCAGTTTTTTCCCAAAAGGATAAAAACACTCAACCTGGCGGTTGGGGAGCAGGTGAGGAAGTGGGGGAAATGCAGCACAGAATAGATAGAGAGGTAGTACAGGAATACCTGGCCACACTGGATGAATTCAAGTCTCCAGGGCCAGATGAATTGCATCCTAGGATTTTAAAAGAACTAGCAGAGGTCATTGCGGAACCTCTTGCTATAATCTTTGAAAACTCTTGGCGGACCGGAGAAGTTCCGGCAGACTGGAGGAGGGCAAATGTTGTCCCCATCTTCAAGAAGGGAAAAAAAGAGGACCCAAATAATTATCGCCCAGTCAGCCTGACATCAGTATCTGGAAAGATCCTGGAGCGGATCATCAAACAGTCAGTTTCTAATCACTTAGAAAACAATGCCGTAATTACGAAAAGTCAGCATGGATTTCTCAAAAATAGGTCATGCCAGACTAATCTTATCTCTTTTTATGATAGAGTTACTTGCTTGATAGATGAAGGGAATGCTGTGGACATAGTATATCTTGATTTCAGTAAGGCCTTTGACAAAGTTCCCCATGACATTCTTGCAAAGAAGCTAGTAAGATGTGGGCTGGACAGGGCTACTGTCAGGTGGATTTGTAACTGGTTGACTGACCGTACCCAAAGGGTGGTCACCAATGGCAGATTCTCATCCTGGAGAGAAGTGACTAGTGGGGTGCCACAGGGTTCCGTCCTGGGCCCGGTGCTGTTCAATATCTTCATTAATGACTTGGATGAAGGAATAGAGGGCACGCTGATCAAATCTGCAGATGACACCAAATTGGGAGAGGTTGCTAATACGCCTGATGACAGGATCAAAATTCAAAAGGACCTGGACAGATTGGAGAGCTGGGTCAAGGCCAACAAAATGAATTTCAACAGAGAGAAATGTAAGGTCCTACACTTAGGCAGAAAAAATGGTATGCAGAAATATAGGATGGGGGACACGTGGCTGGCTAACAGTACGTGTGAAAGGGATTTAGGAGTCTTCATAGACCACAAGCTGAACATGAGTCAGCAGTGTGATGCGGCAGCCAAGAAGGCCAATGCAATTCTTGGTTGCATCAATAGGAGTATGGTGTCTAGATCGAGGGAGGTATTGGTACCACTTTATTCTGCATTGGTTAGACCTCATCTTGAATATTGTGTCCAGTTCTGGGCACCCCAATTCAAGAAGGATATGGATAAGCTGGAGCAGGTCCAGAGGAGGGCAACCAAAATGGTGAGGGGCCTGGAAGCCATGCCCTATGAGGACAGACTTAGAGAGCTGGGTATGTTTAGTCTGCAAAAGAGAAGGTTGAGAGGGGACATGATAGCCATGTTTAAATATTTGAAGAGGTGTCATGTCAAGGAGGGAGTGGGCTTGTTTTCTCCTGCTCTTGAGACCAGGACAAGGAGCAATGGATACAAGCTGCAGGAGGGGAGATTCCGCCTGAACCTCAGGAGGAATTTCCTGACAGTCAGGGCTGTCCGACAGTGGAATGTGCTGCCACAGAGTGTGGTGGAGTCTTCTTCTTTGGAGGTTTTTAAGCAGAGGCTGGATGGCCACTTGTCGGGAGTGCTTTGAGGGTTTTCCTGCATGGCAGGGGGTTGGACTGGATGGCCCTTGTGGTCTCTTCCAACTCTACATTTCTATGATTCTATGATTCTATGATGCTACATACCGGACTCCTTGGCTCTCCGGTCTGGTCCACGCCGCTCTGGAGCAGTGCGTGCTTGTCGATACACACTGCTCCAGTGTCCCAAATGGTGGCTTCCGATTGGTCGAGGGTCTCGACCAACCACTGAAGCTCACCAGCCTAAAGCCCACCCCCAGGAGATTGCAGGCTCACACTGGGGCAAGCCTGCAAATCTGCACAAGAGAGCAGGCTCGCATTGGCATGCCCCATGCTTTTGAAAGACCTGTTTTTAGCGGTCTTTCAAAAGCATGCTGGACAACCACTTGGGGTCGTTCCGGAGTGGGCTGAGGTGTGGATCTACATTAAGTAGGTCCGACACAGTCCACTCCCAGGTGCAGACGTCCTCCCTGGAGGACGCTTTGCCCTGTTTTAAAAACCCCATGTGGAAATGGCCTTAAATAGATCTGTTTGATTAAATCTGGATCTGTTTCAGACATGTATAAATCAGGGAAGAAATGTCATTTAAACAGTAAAATAGATGATCAACTAAAGAAAATTGACCCTACCTTTCATCAGGCACTTTCATCTATCTCAAACATTATTCTTCTAACTACAATCTGGTACTGAAATTCAGCTGAGGAAAAAAAACACATAGAGGGTAGATTTCCATTGGTGTATAGTTTATTTCTATTTTAAGTACACTTGTAACACTTAAATTTTAAGAACTCTGTACTGCTTGCCAGCATGCCACCAGGCATCTTGCAAGATTTTCATCATGGTCTGTAAATCTCTCTACTTGAAGTAGTGTATCTTCTGAAATAAATGAATATGTGCAGGGATCAGCAAGGGAAGTCCTACTGGTGATGCCACTGCTGGCAAATGAAGACAGGAACAGAGAAGTAAGGATGTAAATCTTCACAAACTTTGTTCTCCCAGGCAAAAACAAATGCTTCAATCACTTCTTTCTTTAAGAAAGGTGGAGAAAACTGCAGTTTTCAAAGAATATTCACAGATCTGAACTTATTCACTGTTTTCAGAAAAAACATATTTTCTGAAGAGAAAACAACATTCTCTGCAGGGTTCTGTCCTGGGTCAGGTGCTATTCAACATCTCTATCAATTATTTCTATGAGGGAATAGAAGGTGTTCTCATCATATTTGCAGATGATACCAAAATAGAAAGGTTAGTTAACACCCCAGAGGACAGGATCAGAATTCAAAATGACCTTAACATATTAGAGAGCTTGGCTAAAACTAACAAAATGAACTTGAAGATGGAGAAATGTAAGATACTACACTTGGGCAGAGAAAAATGAAATGCATAGATATAAGATGGGTGACACCTTGCTTGACCACAGTACAACAGAGAGGGAGCAAGGAGTCTTAATTGATCACAAGCTGAACTTGAGTTACCAGTGCAAAGTGTCAGCTAAAAATACCAATGCTATTCTGGGGTTCATCAATAGGATTATAATGTCTAGGTCACTCTATTCTCCTTTGGTCAGACTCCACCTGGAATACTGTGTCCAGTTCTGGGCACCATGGTTCAGGAAAGATATTAACAAGTTGGAACACATCCAGTTGAGGGTGACCAAAGTAGCAGAAGTCCTGGAAACCATGCCCTATGAGGATCAAATTAGGGAGCTGGATATGTTTAGCCTGGAGAAGAGAACGTTAAGAGGTGATATGATATCTATGTTTACACATTTGAAGGGATGTCATATGGATAATGGAACAAGCCTGTTTTCTGCTGCTTCAGAGACTTAGACATGGAGCATAGCTTCAAACTTCAGGAAAAATGATTCCATCTAAACATTAAGAAGAACTTCCTGAGGGTAAGAGCAGTTCCACAGTCCCTTGGTGTGCTAGGGAATCTCTTTGGAGGTTTTTAAACAGAGATTGGATGGTCATTTGTTTGGTATGCTTTGATTGTGTATTCCTGCATGGCAGGAGGTTGGGCTTGATGACCCTTTTGGTCTCTTCCAGCTGCATGAATCTATGGTTCTATGTTTCTTTTTGCAAGAGTCCATTAACATATTTATTGGATTTGATATCACTGTGTTAATTTAGTATGGTTCCTTTTATATCTTGCACCTGATCATGGCCACTGCTTAGCAGGGTTGGCTAGTGGCTTCCGTGTTAGTGGTTCAGTGAATCTGTTCTGGGTTTGATTCCAGAAATTTAAGGAAGTATGCAAATTACAGAACACTATCTGAAAAATAGATTCAGTACCTCACATAGATCCTTTATATTTTGGAATATAGCTCAGACTAGATTCATCACACCACTTACTCTAAGGAAACATGTGGCTACAGTTCAATTCAGGATAATGTCCAAAGTTCCCTCCCTTCTGATTCCATGAACTGTCATGTCCCAGTCTCAGGACCCAAGTACAAACACAGACAGAATCCTCCCCAACAGCCAACAAACAGAGAAATGAACAGGACAATATGTACTGTAATCCAGCTTAGACAAGAAAGAAACCCCATGAGACTCAGAGCATTTATATAGGGAAACCTTATTAATCAGGCAAACAACTGGGGTAGGCTGTGGGCCAGAAGTGGGACAGGGAGAAGTCTGTTGCAGACAACTGCCTTCTGGTGGAAGCAACATGCTCATCTTTTGATCCTTGCCTTGTGTTCCTGAAAAACCTTGACTCTTGCTTTGTGTGCTAACTATGCTGAGGGATACTCCCTTGAATTGAGACTCTGAATTTATTGCTGACCTGGATTGTTGAAATAACAATGTTAACTGACTGTAAACTAGGTTTTTGTAAACCTTGACTGTGGTTGCTGCTAGAGATTCTGTTTAGGGACTGTGAACCATGGCTGGATTTCTAAACTAGGTGTGACCAACTATCTGAAGAGATAGGCTAGAATCCTGCTTAGCAGTTATGAAATTGTAAGCTGGACTTATGATAGCCTGACTGCTAGCAATTCACATTTATGGTCATGGATGACCAAACATGACTCCTAAAACGTGTCTTCACAGCCTGCCAGCACTCTGAACAAGGTATTTCTGAGGTGCTACACCTTAGAGCACTGGGAAGTGATGTCCACAGCATGCTTCTGGTCATGGGATTTCTTGGGCAAGCAGTTGTGATAGAACCTCTACCTGTTTCCAGGCTACCTGTTTCTGTGACCAGGAACATGCTATAAACTTCATTTCCCAGCAGTCTGATTTCCAGCACCTCAGAAATGCTTTGGTTGGTGCACTGCCAGACTCTGCAGGTAGGTTTGAGGAGGATTGTCCATCTTAATTATAATGACAGAGTTATAGTTATGATGACATTGCACGATCTCAGCCATAGATATTTAGGGTATCTAGACTCAACCTATTTGTCCAGAAGATAACACATTTTTGTTGTTGTTGTTTGCCATTAAGTCAACTTTGACTTACCGTGTCGCTATGACCTTCAGGAGCCCTGGTCATCTATTGCTCTGCTCAAGTCTTGCAAACACAGGGCTGTTGCTTTCTTGATTTATTCAATTCACCTGTGTTCTATTTTTTTTCCTCTTTCCCTATTACCTTCCACTGTATTGAGCAATAATGTCTTTTCAAATGAATCACATCATCTCATGTTACTCCCAAAGTTCAATAGCCTCAATTTTGTCATCCTGGCTTCTAGTGAGAGTTCAGGCCCGAACACACATTTAGTATGAGGGTAATTGATATTACTACATGGATTATTCATCATTGCTGCTACACATTCTTCTTCTAATAGCTCCCTGAATTTGCTGTCATTTTGAGCTTCCTTGAACATATTGGTTGTGAGCACTATATTGTTACCCTGTAAACTGGGGCTCCTGGGAGGGACGTCCAAATAACCAAACCAAACAAGCAAAATTGGGGAAATTAGCTGGAGCACACTCATGGCTAACGAGAGGCAGGGCAACACAGTGAGATCTTTTATCCTATGTATACCGGTTCAGGTCAGTGAGGAGGCAAGCAGTTCAAACAATAACAATATTTATTAAGCAAAAATAATAAAAACAGAAGCACACTCCTAACTAAGAAAGGAGGAGAGAGAAAGAGGTTGGGGGAAAATAAACCATACACCACCTGTCCGAAGTCCTGGAGCAGCCAAATTGAAGATGAAGAAACCCGGCGTGAAGACCAAGGGGAATCTGGAGGGCCAAGCAGCAGCAGATGGTCCGGCAAGAGTTCCGGACAGGTTGAGTGATTTCAGCTCAGTGATCCAACGAAAGTTCCGTTGGCTCAAGTGATTTCAGCAGGGCCCAGCGAGAGTTCCAAAGAGCTCTCAAGAAAAAGGCATTTTTATAGGGTGAAAGACGACCTCAGGCTAGTCTAGTTTTGAATGAGAACAATGAGTTTTGGACTGGGGACAAAGCCTCCAAAAGGTCAGAATTTACATGATTGAATTGTGAACTGAATTGACAATGGTATAGCCGGTATGTAGATGGGCTAACCCAGCTGTTAAATGGTTAGCTCGCTAGGGTGTCCTCTCAGGCAGAGAGTCCATTTTGTTTTACTTTGCATTTTTGATTGCGGTGTTTGTATCAGCATTCTCCCCTAAAGCGGAATTGGCTATCTATGGAATTTTGAATGACCACACCTAGCTCAGTGCTTGTCCGATGAAGCGTTTTCCAAACAAGTGGCTGAGAGTCAAGTAAGACCGAATTATGATATCAAAATGATATCTCTATCTCACTAAAGCTAGGCCAGTTCGCGGTGGTAACAATATGTCCCTATTACTGCGTGGGGACATACTGACTGGTATCCTGCTAGTGACTTATGTGTGTGTCAGCTTACATACATGGAAATTCCACTTTAGATGGGCCACAGAGAGCTATTCACTTGCCCCTGGATTCTGCTGAAAACTTTCCCCTTGTCCAGCCACTGTCAAACTCTAGGAAGGACCACTCCTTTTGTTGTGTCCTGCTGGAGAGGGAAGGGAGGAGCAAGGTACCATAAGGATCTGGGGCCATAAGGATCTGGCTGCACTCTGCTTGCAGTGGAATGAAAAGGCAGGTGTATTACATTTGATAGAGAGCCAGCATGGTACAGTGGTTTGAGCATTGAACTAGGACTCTGGGAGACCAGGGTCTGAATCCCTGTTCAGCCATGGAAACCTACTGGGTGATCTTGGGCAAGTCATATCCTCTCAGATTAAAGGAAAGCAAGAGCAAACCTCGTCTGAACAAATTCTACCAAGAAAGACCCATGATAGGTTCACCTTAGGGTTGCCATAAGTCAGAAATGACTTGAAGCCATACCTCAATACTTGTGATAGATGATGGCCTTGATGTTGATGAGCAATTGATTATGCCAGGAACAGAGCCAGTGATTCATCAAACCAGCTTGCAAACATCCCCATCAGTTGAAAGACAAGCGGAGGCAGAGTTGCCCCAGCCAGCTCCAGAGGGGGAAGGAACCAGCAGTCATGTGGAGGAATTACATTCACCTGTGCCCCCTAGCCTGCAATCATGGAGGAGATTGAAACAAACAGTTCAGAGCTTTGGCTAGATTAAGGAAACAGAACAATGATCAGTGACACATGTCTTCAATGGCCATTTAAGTCTGTCAGCATGGCTTGCTGTTTGCTTGTAGCAAATTACTATGCAAGGCTGCATGACCCTTGAGTTCTGGCCCCCATGACCCCTCTGGACTGATCTTCGGCTTTCTGGACCTTTTGGATTTGACCTTGATGTGGCTCAGCTCTGCATTTCCACTTGTTGTTTGTATTAGACACTCCCCGCTGCCTCTTCCTCCTCTTGGACAAGTAACTTTGCTTCCCCTCCATTGCTGGCAGAGAGACACAGGCAGGGAATTGGACTCTGACAATACTTAGGGAGCTCACCATCATGTCTCTCTCCTCCCCATTCCTTTCCCCATTGAGCTGACACAGGCCATTTCCGCACAACACTCTTATAGCGTGATGATTCCACTTTCAACCTCCTATGGAATTCTGGGGTTTGCCGTTTCGGGAGGGGCCACCTGGCCCCTCCCGGAACTACAAACCCCACGATTCCATAGGAGGATGAAAATGGAATCATCACGCCATAAGAATGCTGTGCGGAAATGTTCACAGTCTGGCTTTCCCTGCTCTGCACTATTTTTCTGGCCACCTCCCCACCAATATGTGACAGAAGCAGGGACTCCTCCTGGGGTTTGACAACTGCTGGGTGGTGGTAGGAAACAGAACGGTGCATGCAGAGCTATGCACACATGTAGGATCCTGACCATTGTATAGGGTCTGTCATGAATACCAATGCTGGTGAAGGAATCTGCCTCATTTGAGATTCCGCATCCACTTTTACTTTCAGAGTGACACTGCCTCCAGTACATCCTTGCTAGAGCTCTGGATACATTCCTAATAAAGGCAAAATAAACAATGTAAAACATGAATGTTTTAATCAAACTGCATTAATGAACAGCTCACAGTAAACATGGTTGGCTAATCCAAACTAACAAGGGACTGAAAGTAGAATTGAATCTGTATTGCCTGTAGACCAGAGAGAACAAAGCTGAGGAAAAGGCCGTGTTTGCACAAATGATAGATGGGTAAATGGTAGCTGTCAGCAAGGCTGGGAGTTTGCTCTGGCTTTCAGTCAGAACTTCAAAGGAACTATCAAGGGTACTGAGCCTGTTTGGGGATAGGTTTCTGCTCCTGTGATAGTTCCTTTAATGTATCAACTAAAACACACAGTGGATTCACCACTCCATTGATATGGAAGCCACCACCTAGAACTGAGATTAAGTATTAATAAAACTGAACTATTTCAGATTGTAGAGGAGCAAATTGTATGACGAGATATTTTTCAGTGAAAATATTGTTCCTATGTATGCAAACCATGAGAGAGAAGATTAGGCTAGAGCACACTTTGTGTGAAAAAAAAAATCTATTAAAAATGACAGCTGGAATTCAATGTTACACTGAAGTTAACACATCTGTAACTGATCTGTGCTCATGAGACCTAGGTAGTCACAATCATAGGTCTATTGCCACAACTGCAACTGTTCCCCCCGCCACCTGACTTACTGTACCAAGCATCAGCTGCATTGAGAGGAGGACATCCATTTTGCTGTTGATTGGAGTGCAGGTGGATGATGTTTCCAATCCCCTTTCACCAGCAAACAACCTTGGTTGCTGATGGGAGGGAATGGAAACTTCACCTTCTCACACCCCAACTATCAGCAGAATGAACTTCCTTCTTTCAATTTGGCTGATGCCTCAAAAAGTAGGTTTGGGGAATCGGGCTGAGAGGTATGACTTTATTATGTATGCTTAACTAGGTAGCCCATGTAAAATTCTGGTTGGTGACTATTATTTTCTCCCACCTGCAGTCTGAGGTGATCTATTCCAGGAAAAATGTTATCACACCATTGTTTGCTGTGTGGATAGACAGCAGTACACAAGACTGGGGAAGCTTTAACACATACTTATGTGCTCAGGACTAGTAGAAAGAATAGCATAAACTCAGGGTTGCCAACTATATTATGTATCGAAGAACCTTTGATTCATAGACTTGATTCCTAGGTTTTGAAGTCACAGCAACCATAAACAAGTAGAATTGGTTTGAGTTTCTCTGATAGTTAATGGTAAACAGATGAAGCAGTAACAATAAAAACTTGTCTACATCATTTAGAAAAAAAATCCTGCAGTGTTTTGTGTGGAGAAGTGATAATCTACAATATCTAAGTTAAAATGAGCTAGAGGCAGGATTTACAAGTATGTGGTAAACGAATCCAAACTTGAGCCCATATTTGAAAGGGGTTATCCAATGTGATTATCCCTCTGGCTGTTTGAACCCAAAATGTGAAGATTTTTTTTTTCCAAAATGAAATTTCAACCTATCTTTATGACACAATGATTGATTTGCTATATTTCAGCATAATTATTGAGCCAAATCCTTTTTTTTTATACGAATTTAGAAAGCTGTTTTATGATGACTCAGCCTAGTTGTCCATCTAGTTCAATTCAGCATAGTTGCAGGGTTATGAAACTGCACAGAGACCAGAGGCCAGTTTCCCCCCTTCGAACCTACCACAGTTTGAATCTCCCTTGACAGTGCTCCTAAATGCCTCTGAGTCTTTCTTAAAATGGTGACTGGGGCCCTTTCCACACGGGGTTAATAAAACGGTGTAGAGCGACCTCAACCGGAGGTCATCCACACCGTGGAGTCTCCACGGTCGGTTTTAATTTTGAGGTTCTATACCTCAAAATGGCCTGAAGCGGCCGGAAGTGGTGGTGCCGCATGTTTTTTAAAAACCACTTTCCAAGTAGTTTTTATTAAACACAAGCGTGCAGCCCCGTACCACCCCCTCGCAGCACCCTGGTGTAGATTTGCAGGCGCATGCAAGTGCATGCCTGCAGATCTGCCAGGGAGCGGGCTTCTGGCTGGCGAGCTTCTCCGATTGGTGGAGAGCCTCCGCCAGCCGTAAGCCCGTCATTTTGGATGCCGCCAGATGCCGCCAGATGCTGCAGGACTGTGGAGCGGCGAACGCGCGCTGCTCCTCGTGGCAACGGACTTACCTGGCTTCAGGTAAGCTCCGTTTCTGCGTGCTTTGCCCTGTTTCTCCCTCCACGTTTGGAAAGGGCCTGGGAGTGATGTTGGATCATCTCCTTTCACCATTTTGAGAAGAACTGTAAATAAAATAGAGGTAGTGGGGTGCTAGAGGATTTGAGGAGCTTTCTGCATTGGGCTGTGTTCTATACAATTTTGGGGCAAAAATATCAGAAAATGGCCCTGATTTTGTTTAAAAAAATGAGGTGGAGAATTTTGGGGGGCTTTGTGGGCCACAAAAATGGAGTTGAGGGGCTGCATGTGTTCATGGACTTCAGCTCCCAGAAGCCCCAGCCACTATGGTCAATGCTCAGGGCTTCTGGGAGCTGAAGTCCACAAACATCTGGGGACCCACAGGTTGAGAACGACTGCTCTAGGGAGTGAAAACATGTCCATCCTTCTCCTGTCAATGAGGCACATTGTGACAAGCAGTTGCAACAGACCCCTCACTGTGGTCCTTTGTGACTGGCTTTTGGAAAATGTCACCCTGGAAGAAAAATTGGGCACTTCTTTACTCACTTCACACCAGGTCACAATGGGGAGCACTTTCAATTAGTGCACCAGTACAACAACCGGAAATGTGATTTTTTTTTTAATTGATGTCATGAGTCTTACTCACAACATAATAAATACTGAACAAGATGCCAGCTTATATTTACCTTTGAGAAATGAGGAATGATAAGAGCTGCTTTTCCATTGTTACAATGAATGTAGCTAACTAATGCTGGATCTCATGGCAATTAATTATTTTTTAGTAATTTTCCAAGTGCAGATCTTCATTACAAAAGCTTAGATTTTGAATATTTGATGAGGAAATAACTTTTTTTGTGTGTGTGTGAAACCTGGTTTACATCTATTATGGCAACAAAATCATCATTTTCCTAATGGGTATCTACATATAGCAGGAACAGTGGCATACATTCCCACTAAGAACACTATAGATTGTGGGTTTAACTATTCAGGCAAAGCTGAGCATGGATTTCCACAAGGTACATGAAGATTTACATTCTGGAAGCCAGGACACATGATCTCACTGCTGAAAGGTATGGTCAAATACAACCCTTAAACAGGTTTGATTAGGGAAAGTTGTATGCTCTGTTTCAGAGCCTTCTATGACAGTTTGTACAGCAGAAATGGATAAATCAAATTGGGCCAATGGGCCCAATATAGTCCCCAGAGGATTTTTGTGAGATCTCCGTGCTTTCACAGACCCTTAAATGCCCCTATTGTTCCCACTTTTTTTTTCAAGGGCTTTTTCTTGCCCCCTCCAGCAGTAAATTGTCACTCCTAAAAGCCTTTAGGGGTACTGGTTTATCTTTCAAACCCTGGAGACAGTTCAACAAAACCAGAATTCACAGCTGATCTAATTGCAATGAGATGGTGCAGCCCACTATGGGCATCTGCAGGAGCCCATATATGTTCATGTATTCTTAGCAGTTGCTCTAAAAGCATCACCTCAGAGTTCCCTCTGCCCCAATGGGATTTCATACAGTTGTTTTTTCCCATTTCCAGAGGCTTTCTGAGGGAATCAATCTTGAAAAAGAAAAAAAAAAAGAAAGAATATCCTGCTGACGTGCCACATGCTCTACTGAGCTGGAGAGTTGGTCAAACAAATTGAAGAAAAAAAAATCCAGAACTAAAAGATTTACACATATATTCTCTTCACTCCCATTTTTCTTTGACTAGTGAGCACTTCTGTTCCTATGGAAAATTTGTAGCACTGAAAAATTCAAAGGCATTTGGATTATTTTTCCTTCTTTCCTTTTCTTCCTGGATGAGCCAGGGCTCAACAAATCTCATATAAAGAGCCCGTGAATGAAAAGATTGCCATGACAACAAAGGTCAACTGGCTGGTGAAATAGGTCAGAGGCAGATCTGTTTCTTTTGGAGTCTAAGATCTGACAGTTATCTAGATGGAGCAGACAGATTTTTATCTCTACTTGTCAACTTCAGGCCATACACTCTAGGGGGTCTTTTTTTTGTCTGCCGATCCCAAGTTTTCATAAAATGATACCCTCTGAGGAAATTTGCATTGCACATAGAAAATCATTTTAATTATGTTGTGAGCCAATTTGAGTGATTGATTAAAGATGGGAGTATGAATGTTTTAAGCAAATAAAACAAAATTGCCTCTTTAAAATTAGGAAAAAACAAATTCTCTTTCATTTTGTGGGATGGCTGCTTCCTTCATTGGGGAATCATGCTGCTCTTCATGGGGGCAGAGGAGTAATCAGTCTTTTTCTTTTCTGTGTGATATTCTTAAGGGTTCATACACATGCACTAATCTGTTTTGTGCTACATCCACAATAATCTATTATTCATGATCAGCCATGGAATAACAAGACCAGACACAGAAAACTGGGTAAATTAGGGCCACTTTATTTAACCTAAATCATACATAAGTCATGTTGACCTGGAAATGGATTGGGGGAGGAGCAACCTAGTGCAGGTCCAGCTGAAGCCAGTGTCACTCCTTGACTACCTCCTCAGCCTTCCTTTGAGGAAAATACCTGAACCCCAAGGGCAATCCAATGACTGGGCTGCTCTTTAGACAGGTCTCATTATAAGGTAAACAGAAGGGATTCCTACCCAAATTGCAGGACCTTACAAATGAGAGCCTGGACCCAAGGTTCCTTCTCCACCTGCCTGGATCACAAGACCCTAAAAAAGGAAGTTTCAGAGCTCTCCCCTACACCAAAAGGGTGCCAGAGATATACACCAAAGATTTATATTCTCTTCCCACTGCCTGCCAAATTGCAGCCTGTGTACTGATAAAGCGAATTGTCAAAGTCCCACAGATACTGAATGGGGGAGGGGGAAAAAAACTGATAAAGGTGAGAAAATTCCTACCTGGCCCGAAAGAGACCAGTAAAACTCACAGTGCACTGACTGTGGGAGGATGGGCCATCCTCCAAAAATCTAAAGTGGGCCCACGAAAGGGTGAGCAGGTGTTAAATAGCCTCTGGCTCTGCCTGCATCATGCTCAATATTCTTGTGCTCTCTGCCAGACACAATGCATCCTGGTCTCTCCAATGGAGGGCACCAAACTACTGCTCTCCATTGCAGCATTGTTCACCGTGTGACTCCAAGTATGTATTCTTTTGGAACTGCAGGGAAATTAGCATTTCAATATGTATTGAAATATATATTTTAAAATTGCAATTAGAGACATTAACAAAGCAAAGCATTTCTAGCCTAATATTTAGTTTTGGTTGGGTCTGACAGCCTTCAAAAGGCCCAGAGGGATCCCATCTACTTTACCCTATGGCCCCTCTGATCAAGTGTGCTGTGGTTAGCTGGCCTCACTGATCATTGAAAAGATGGTTGTTCTGGTGCTGTTATTGATAGTGCTAGAAAACAGACAGTCTAGCTAGCTAGCTATGTGCAAAGGTGGGGAAGAGTATATTAAATATGAAAAGGTAGAATAAATTTTATGAAGTAATCAATAGTTAAAATTGATTAATTGTTAAAAATTGTTAAATTGCACCGTGTACTTTCTCCCATATTGTTATTCCTAGGTTTAGAATGTGTAGTTTCAGTTTGAATAGTTGATTATTTCATAGATGTATTATACCTTCTTTATAATTGTTATCCACTTGTAAGTATATTATTACATTACTATACTAATTCTATTTGTTTCCTAGTTGGCTAGTGAGTTAGATCTTGGCCATTTCCACACGGGGGTAAAACCCTGCGGTGCGACGACCGGACACGGAGGTCGTCCTCACCGCGGGGTGTGCTAGCGTGGTTGGAAAAGGTGAGGCTCTACACCTCAAACCGCTGTAGCACAGCCACAGGGGTGGCGCTGCGAGTTTTATAAAAACCACCTTCCAAAGTGGTTTTTATGAAACTCGCCCACACTGCTCCGTGGCAGCCTCCGGTGAAGAACTGCAGTGACGTGGTAGCGTGTCCCTGCAGATCTGCCCGGGGGTGGGCTTCTGGTTGGCGCGCTGCCCCAATTGGCGGAGCACCGCCAGAAGCCGCTGGCTGCCATTTTGAGCACTGCCGAACGCTGCCGAATGCCACCGAAATTCGGCGGCGTGTAGAGCGGCGAAACCGCGCTCCCTGAAGGGACAGAACAGGGATGGAGCAACACACTACCAGGTAATCTCTGCCCCTGCGTGTGCTGCCCCGTTTTGCCCCCCCCCCCGTGAGGAAAGGGCCCTTATATCCCTTTCTTTTGCAGTTCACTAGCAGTGCTAGGACAGGAATGTTATCTGAAGATCCCTGGAAGAAGGTATTAACTCTCCTCCATTCAATGACCCTAGACCTGCTGGGATTGCTGTTGTCAGATATTCTCCTTAGCAGGTTTTAGATCCCAAGCTAAGGCATTCACCTTCCAACAGACATTTAGTTCTTTATGCTTTCAAATATATTTTCCTGTTTGCATTCTATTTGTAAACTCCTAATTTTTAATACAGGTTCAACCACTTAAATTTTTTGGGGAAAATTTGGTTTTATTGGTTTCTTTTTAATATTTACTGTTGTTGTTTTAGATTTGTGAACTGGACATTGCCAATTCAGTGGCATATCAATATTTTAAACAAATAAACAAATAGGCAGATGTTTCAAGAACTTCCATAAGAAGACGTAAGTCCTATGCCTTAAAATAGGCAGCATGGTTATAACATTTGTAAAGAAAGTGAAGGTCACAACATTATTGAGGATGACAGAACTACAGTTCAGGCAAGTTCAGGCTTGTCCTAGCTGGTCACATATCTAGGTGTTTTAATGCTCTCACTTGTTTTACTGAGAAAAACAATGACATTGGCAGTGAACATTTTGGACTGAAGGAGCACTCAGTTTTTAAAAAGGAAGTGACTATAGCTTCTTTGCAGTTCTGAACTAATGGCAGCCATTGCTCACTGAAAATCCCTCTCCCAAGGGTTCAAAAGTTTAAAGTCTTGCTACTGTCTGTGGCTATCACTACCGGAAAATAATGATGTGCAAATTAAACATGACCTGCCAGAGATCTGTGACTAGGAACTCTGTCTTTTAAAAACAATGTGATCCTATAAGGTGCATGTTCTGTTCCAGGCTGGTTTCCCAAAATAATACTCTTTGAGAAGAAGGATTTTTTGTGTTTTTAAGGAGGTTAGTTTTACATTTGGCTAAGTGTCTACTGATTGCCATAGTTGATGGGAAGTAGTATACAAACCTGGAGTAAGAGGCCACTCTAATGAACATCCTTGAATATCTGGGATAGGATGGGAAAAACACTAACCCACCAATCTTTGCCTGTCAGTTAGCTTAAAAATGTGATAGAAAAGCTCTTGTCCAATGCTGGATCTCAGGTGGCCTGATCAGAACCATGCGGCAGAGATAAACATGGGCCATCTCTTTAGTTTTATGATAACTAGGCAGTGACAATCCCAGTCTGCAACAGAATACTCAGGCTTAAATCAAGTGTGAAGTCATAGAAGTGGAGGCTTTCCTTGTTTGTGAACTTGCTGAATTCACATGGTACCAACCATATTTCACATTTTTCACCTTTTTGCAGATGATGGCTGGCATCCTGTTCAGGATTATGATGTCTTATGAAGTAAGTCTGACTTACACCACTGCAATTCACTTTTACAGCTGTTGTGCAGATTGGAAGTCTTTTATGACAAGTCAGCAACCTGAAGATGCCTGTTGCAGCACATCCAGCTATAGGAAAAGAGTTGAGCATATCCTTGCTCATCCTCCCCCACCCCCGTTCTCCTGCATCTTTCTGATGCAGGATCTCACCTATGTTTATTTATTTTATAAGATAAAGTGGTTGTCTTTATAACCGCATGGTATGGGGGGAATAACAACTGTAGAACCAAGCTCACTTTTGAGGTTTCCTGGGCCTTCCAACACCCTCTACAAAAACATTTTCAAAACAATTGCAAATATTTTGGCCCAAAATCATCCTACACGCAGGCGGGAATTTTGCCACATTTTTAGAAGAGACCCTTTCTTAGACAGATAGTGATATAGAAGTTGAGTTCCAGTTGCTTCTTAGTAGAAAAAAAACCTGTCCTGGGCCCAAAATGTGCCATGGGGCAAAAACTGTTTTAAGAAATGGATGTCACATGATGCAGTAGAGTCAAGATGCAGCCTTCCAAATTCCCATGGAAGATCAATATAGCCTTCAGTTGCCTACCACTGTTCTGTACCATCATCTGGTCTTTTGCTGCTGTGTGGGCAATTCAAATGTGATATAACAATCAGAATAACAATCAGATCATCTGCTTTTACAATTATATGTATATATATATATATATGTGTGCTTGTATATATATCTTTCTCAGTTTTCAGAAGATAAGTTATATCAGTCATGTAACAGTTTCTTTTTATTTATCCACCTATGAAACAAATAAATACTTACAGAGCTTTTCAGCAACAGTGTAATGTATGTATAATGTATAATGTGATGTATTTGTTGAAATGTTGTCCAAGTTCAAATGATCAGAAGACAGAAGACAGTATGGGTATATAGACTACTGGATAAGGCCGCTTTACTGTTTTATTCCAAAATTACATCTGTGGAATAGCTGTTTTCTTCTCAAAAGAGGAGAAAAATTGTGAAATTGCCAGCTCTATATGCTTTGTTACAGCTTATTTCGCATTATGCTTTCCTTCACATTATGTTTTATTTTCTGAAGCTGCAGTTAACTTACAATGACATAAAAATACTGATTTCACTGTTTACTGCTTATTTTTTCCCCTGCCAATAACAACTTTCAAAAGAAAACACTGTTTGGGCATTTGAGTACCATTATGAAATCAAAAGGAACTCCACTGAAGATATTTGCTTGACTTTTAGTAGTTATACTCTGGTAGATAAGACACAGATATCCCAACGAAGATGATTGTGTGAAAAGTGTTCCCTGTTGTGATGTTCATTACAATCCTAGTAGTATTGGTTCACAGAAAAACACCAAGAAATTCTAATTGGCCTGTTTTGAAAACACTGCAGCTTCTCAACTGAATGGGTGGAGTATAGACTGAGAACCATATCTATTTTCCTTGACCAATACACTGGCCCTCAAAATTCAGTAAAACAAAAGATGCAAAGGGCACACTTATGTGGTTTCTACTTCAGAGGCCAAATGCTCACTTCAGACATATTTTCCTAGGTATAGATCTTTTTGGTGAATTTTGATAATCTTGTTATTTAAAATGTTTATTTTGTGAGCCATTTGAGTCCCCCTGGTGGCAACAAATGGTATAAAAACTTGTAATAAAACATATGAACACACTTGCTTCTTTCTTCTTGCATGTTCATGTACCTGTTGACTTCTGGCTCAGTTTCATTGTTCACCTTCTTGAGGTGACCTGGGTTCAAATATTGTGACAAAGGGTGGGGCAGAAGGGAAAATTCTTTCTTTTCTTCTTTCATGTAAATGTCCCAACTGAAGCCATAGCTCTAGCCTTGATTCTAGCAAGGTGAAGGAGGTGGCCTAGCGTTGAAACACATCCGTATCTAGAAAGGTTTCCAGATTCAGCCTTTGCCATCATTTGTTCAAAGGATGCCATTGGTCAGTATAAACACATTTGGTCCAATGGTTTAATTCAGTATGGGACAGCTTCAAATATCACACATTTCCTAAGGTATTAATGAGCACTGAGAAACCCTTAAATCTGACCACAGTGCATTTCTGACTGATGTGAACCAAATAGAGATGAGCTGGGAAATGAAAATTTCACTAGGAAGCAACCATTATCAGAATGTAGCTGTCATGCCCTGCTTCCAGAGCATGGACTCTGACTCAGAGTCTGAAACAGAAGGCATGCCAGGGCCTGCTGTACAGAAAGAAGTTATTGTGCCAGAAACAGAACAGGGGATGGTGCCGGCTCCAACAGAGAGTCCTGCCTCTTCAGATATAGGGAAACACTTACCTTGACCCAGCTTCGCAGTGCACAGGCAGCAAAGAGAAAGCCAGCGTCGCTCTCTCAGGATTTATAAATGGCAACAATCAATCAAGTCTCAGCTGCACTAGGCTTGGGACCTATTTAGGTGGTGTCCTTCCCCTCCAGGAGTTGTCAGAGCTCATCTGACCTGCTACCTTGCTGGATGCCTTGACAAATGCTTGAATTGACCTTGGACATCTCCTTGCTGTGAAACCCTGCCAGACTGAGTTTATGTTGGGCTTTATTTATGACTCCTTGCTTACTTCCTAGACATAAGTAACCAGCTGGGAGATATTCAGTTTGTTTTGTTGAGTTATCAGCTGTGCCAGGACTGAGATAGGACAGTAGTCCAGAAACTACAAAGAGAGAGAGGCCCTTTCTGCATGATGTCATCAACCTGCCTCAGCCACACCTCTCTCCCAGTCTAGGAGCTATCTTACTGCATGACATCATTGCTAGCCAGCTGCTGTCCTGTCCTCAAGTGGAGCAAATCTGGTCTTTTCAATTGGTGGGGAAAAACTGTTATTAACTATCATTTTGCATGTCAATTGCAATAGCTGGGTGAGTGTGGTTCCTCCATGTGGCTTCCTCCCATTGCTGAGCTGGCAGTGGGCGGGCCATGGGCATTCCCAGCCTGACCCTCCCTCAGCAGTTCCCAGGGCAATCTCTTCTCAGCAGCCAGCTGGCCACTTCTGTTGCATCAGCACTGAACACAGAAGGAGAAAGGGACAAAGGAGCACATGGCATGGTAATTTCAATACCCATCACTATCACATGATCATTTTGCACATCCCTTTTGAATTTTATTTGTTTTTTTAAAAATCCTTTTATTATCATTAGCATAATTGCACAGTATAGCTGACTGACACGATCCAGTTAGCCCAGTCCACCAAGCTAATGTTATCACAGCTTCTGAGAATTTTTTTTTTTTTTAAAAAAAGACAAATCAGGAGCTGTGGGGCAGAGAGAGACAGGGATGGGGAGTGGTCAAGCATGCTATGCTGCGGAAGACACACCAGTTTCAATAGCAATCCTCATCTGCTGACACTGAAGGCCTGCAGAAAACAGGGTTTTATATCAATTTTAACCCAGAAATAGCTGCAATGAACACAGAACTATCCGATATTGAGATAACAGTGCAGAAAGGGCTGGTGAGAGAGAGAGAGAGAGATTGAGAGAGAGAGAGAGAGAGAGAGAAGGAAGGAAGGAAGGAAGGAAGGAAGGAAGGAAGGAAGGAAGACAGACCAAGGAAAATACTGTTTGTCAAACAAGTAGAACAAACATTTTACAACAAGAATGGGAAAATCCAAGCATGCTTTAATCTTGAGGAAGAAGCAAGAGATGGAATACAGGGGAGTGTTTGGCTGCAGAGTACCCCAGAGCTCAAAATAAATTAAAGTGATGTGATAAAGCATTCAGCTCTAGCTTTCACTTTGTTATGTATAGCTCAAAACCAAATTCACAAAAAACAGTGGAAGATACCAAAGTGCAAAAAGCAGAGCTAATGCCAAGGGAATCGACAGAGCACATGGTAGGAAATCTGCTGGGTATAATCCTGTTTCCTGCTATGCCTGTTCTCTGAAGTGTAACTGTTTGTTTGGTTTCTCAGCTTTTTTTCTGCTTTGGATTCTGACAAAGCAGCCCCAGTCACAACAAATCAAACTGGCCACGCTTTGACATGTCAGCTTCTCTGGAGCATATTAAAGGGCAATTGATTATACCATACTATTTGCTTTGGTGCAATCCTTTTTATTTAAAGCAGTTTCCAACAGCATTATACAGAAATTATGCAAGTTCGGGATTGGGATTATTGGCACCAGGTTACCATAATTTTTAAAATAAAATTTTATGTTCTGATTTAACCACATATACCACAAACATATGAAAACACTGAAGATAATTTTTGCTTGTGATGTTTTTATGATCGCACTAAGTAGTTGGTGAGGAAGAAGATGAACTGGGGAATAATTGTAAACAACTGTTCTTTTGTGGCTCTGTTTTATGTTTAGACATCTAAAGAATTGCATGTCTAGGACTTTACTGAAAGCCCCAAGATGCTGAATATGAAAGAGACTTTGGAATCTTTGGAGTTGAAGGAGAAATGGCTTTCTTTTTGCAAAGCTAAGATGATTACTTTCTCAAAACAATCAGTAATATTGTTCAGGGGGACCTAGGGAACATCACTATAGGATTTCCCACCCAGTCACTCCAAGCAGGAACAATTACATATTTGGCTGAAATGCCAGGGAAATGGACTAATTTTGGGGAAGTGAATGAGGCTTTGAAGTGCTACTATTGTCTGCAGCAGAATGTAAGTCAGTGAATGTGGAAAATAAGTGAGTCAAGAGCTGGGTCCTACTTTGCTTTCCTTTAATGGGACTCACACTTCAGGCCAGCAGTTTAAATGATAACACTTCTTTTGAAGAGTGTTTGCATTTCTAATGAAAAGCCAAAGGCTGCATTTCATCTGGCTGCAGATCTTTTGTTAAAGTTCAATAGATTTTTAAATCTGAATTTAGGCACTCAGAAGTAAGCACTACACCATACTGGCTCTCAGGTTATAATGGGGCAGCCTAAAGGCCGCATTATCTCAGAGTCTTCACTACCAAGCACTGTGTTATATTTGTGCTTCATTCATGTTCACCTCACGGCTTGGGGAAGCACAGCTGCCTTCAGGTTTGGCTAGTTTGCATGGCTTTATTTTTCATCCCTGTTACAGCACTGAAACAATGCAACAGGATGGAGGCAAAATGTACAGACAGCAGGCAGAAAGCCTTGCTAGATCTCTCAGTTATATGATGTTCTGAAACTTATATTCCTCCAATTTACCAGGTTAAAAGAGATTGACAATTAAATATGCAGAAACTGTATAATATCCAGCATAATAAAAACAGCAATGGACAGTAGAATCAATAAAATAGAACAAATAAGAATCTGTAAGCACACAGACGGGGGTGGGTGGGGATAAATATCTGAAAAAAACAGTCCAAATACCGTTGACAAGAAACACATTTCCATGTGCTTTGAAATGCTCCCTTAACATTTTTTCCCTATGTTTTACCCAGATCCTGAACACTAGTGCTTATGTATTAGTATAAATGTGCAGCACTCCGTTGGAAGATGTTGGTAGCCCCATAATTAACTTTGTACATGTACACAAATAGACTTAGGGAATGTGGAATAAATGCCTTATGTACACACACAGGATTCTTTGTACATTCAAAGTTCTCTCAAATAGACTTTTGAAACATAATGGAACACAGCTCATAGCATATGGGCTTTAGGAACAAGGGATCTGGACAATTCCCCGCTTTATTTGACCATGTTTGGGGGAGCTCCGAAACTGGACTGTGCTACAGCACATACCCTTCGTGCTGCCTCTCACAACTAGTTCAATGTTGGTTAGAAATGAGGATTATATTAGCAATCACATGTTCTTTACAGGAATGACATGTAACATATGAAACAAGGATGGGAGGCCAGTGGCTTTCCAGTTGCTGTTGGAGGTCCCATTAAACCCAGTTAGCATGGCTAATAGTAATGAATTGTTGGAGCTTCTCCTGACACAGTCCAGCCAGCCAGCTGAAGGCTTGCAGTTACACAGCTGATAGCAAGGAGACAGGCAAAGGAGCAAGCAATGAAGCAGAACAGCTTAAGGTCTGGCACTTACTGTACTCAGTAAACAAAAGCCGTAATCACAAACAGAGTTCAACAGTATCTGAATCAGGGAAACAGAATCCACAGTAAACCAACACAGTCCAGATCAAGGTGCAGAGTTCAGGAATGCAACAGGTAGCCAGATAGGTCAGACAATCTCTGATAACTCCTGGAGATGTTGCAGGAGCCCAGAGAACACAGAGACCACAGAGCAAGAAAAAGAGTAATTTATTACGCGCAGGCTTTTGGCTGGATGTCTCCAAAAGACCAAAAGCCCTGAATTCAAGTTTCACAGCTCTTTTATAGACAAAGTTCACATCATACACAAAGATCACAGGCAAAGATCACAGGCATTTCTCAGTCCACCCCTCCGGGGTCACAAATACCACATGCTGTTACTAGCTAATTATCCCCGCACTCAGGCCCCAGAAAGTGCTTATCTACAATCTGCAATTACTGCAGCCAGTCAATAAGCAAACAATGTTGCAGGAGCCCAGAGACCACAGAGCAAGAAAAAGAGTAATTTATTACGTGCGGGCTTTTGGTCTTTTGGAGACATCCAGCCAAAAGCCCGTGCGTAATAAATTACTCTTTTTCTTGCTCTGTGGTCTCTGTGTTCTCTGGGCTCCTGCAACAGAGAGAAGGACCATGTATGTATAGGTCAGAAGCTAATGCAGCTGCTGCTCAACTAATTGCTTCTCCCTATAAATCCTCTGAGATCTCTACAACTTTCCCTTTGCTGTCTCTGCTTAGTAAAAGTAGGCATGGTCTTCTGTATCTGAAGCGGCAGGGCTCTCTGCCAGCACTGGCACTGTACTTGGGTTTATATCTGAGGCCATTTCTGCATGGGTTAAAAAAAAGGTTAAAAAAATGGTGCAGTGCATCCTCCATGGAGGACGTCTGCACCTTGGAGCGGACAGGGTCTGGCCTGCTTAGTGTAGATCCGCACCTCAGTCTGCTCCAGAGTGACCCTAAGTGGTCCTCCAGTGTGTTTTTGAAAAACCTGATTTTTCAGGTTTTTCAAAATGTCGGTGCATGCCATTGCGTGCCTGCTCTCCAATACAGATTCGCAGGCTTGCACCAACGTGAGCCTGCGATCTGTGGAGGGCAGGCTTTAGGCTGGCGAGCTTCAGCGGTTGGTCGTGACCCATGACCAACTGGAAGCCACCATTTTGGACACCGGATCTGTGATCACGCACTGCTCCTCCTCACCCCGGACCGGACTGGACCCAAAGAAGATCCGTTGAGTAGTGTCAGGGAGCGATTCCCTTGCTGCGCACAGAAATAGCCTGAGACTTGTGGTTCTGTAACCTCTACCTGTTCAGCAGCAGGTCCTGGCATATCCACTGCTTCAGTCTCTGAGTCAAAGTCCATTTCCATGTTCTAGAAGCAGGGCATGACAGAGCTGCAGCTCAACCATAGGGCCATAAGTCCTGTACACTTAAGCATATGTGTGTGGTGGTGGGGGACATCATCCTTTATATTAGCAAAAGGAATCATGCAGCCCTGCAGATGCCACTGTATTGCAAATCCCAGTAGGCCTTTTTAGCATAGCCAATGGGGAGGACTGCTGGAAATTGCAGTTCAGGGAAATCTGGAAGCCTACATCATCCCTTCTTTGCCCTAAATACAAAGGTATAGATATGCCTAAATTCTGAGTTCCAGACACTTGAGATTTTGTAGGACATGCATAACTTAGCAATACTTCCTGAAATGTTGAATAATTAAATGTTGTTATGTGTATAATTTTACCACACAGAGTTCCCAGTAGTTTCCTCACAAGCCTGTACAGAGTATTTAGATGGCTCTCAATCATTGTAACAGACTGCACTCTGTTACAGCTTAGAAAACAGGCAATGTCTCTGTTACCCAATAAATAGCAAAGAGTATGTATCAAAACACTCCGAAGCTAGTGAAGTGAAAGCAAAACATAAAAGCTCAGAGTCATACCTGAATTATATTTTCTCAGCAGGGAGCAAGTATGCGCAGTTTAACTACACAGCCACATGGCAATTATTGGTTAATTCTGAAATGTGTGTGCGTATGTGCAAAGTAGGAGAGACTGGAAAGTTTCATAAATTGATGGCACAGAAGCAAGGTAAGACAGTGTGGCATCACTACATGGCAGTAAAGCAATATCCTACAGTTCATGTTGAAAGAAAAGCATCACATGGTACAAGGGCTGCATTGTGCTGTGTCTCATGCTACTGTGTCATTATCTATTTTGAGAACTGAGGTAAGATCAAGGTAGGTGCAAGGACAGTATTTTTCATAGCACGGACAGATAGATTATACCATTCTATTTTTAAAAAAGTAGCTAAAAACATCTATTTTTCTACTTTTAAAAGATGAGAAATACAAAGTGGAGCCAAGTAGACTATGATTCTGGCAACCATGGTCCAAATCCCTGCTCAGCCATAGAAACCACTTGGTGACCTTGAGCAAGTCACAATCTCTCAGCCTCAGAGGAAGGTAAAGGCACTCCCCCCCCCCAACAAATCTTGCTAAGAAAACCCCATGGTAAGTTTACCTTAGGGTCACCATAAGTCAGAGATAACTTGAAGGCATACAACAACAATGCCCACTTGTCTGTATTTTGTTCCCCAACTAACATGGACACTGCAGGAAAGAAATTTATGTATCTGCTAATGAAGCCACACCAAATATCATTTGCATTTTTTTTCTTACTTAAAAGTGAAAGACCTACAGTCCTCTTATGGTACATGTGACAAGCTGTAAATTGTAGCCCCACTGTTGTTGCCCTGTGTTAAGGACACTTTGGATGAATTGCATGCTGCCTTTATCAGCTGTTGGGGGGGGTGTTCTTGTTCTTGTTAATTGGATTTATATTTACACTGACTCTGACCGGATTTATTTTTAGCATAATTCATTGGCAAGCTGAGAAGTGAACACTTTATTTCATCTCCAGCCTTGGAAATGGGATGCAATATCAGTTTACTTGAACTTAGAAGGGAAAGTATTGGCTCAGTGAACATACTCCCCCTCCTCTTCAGCAAGAACTGGAACCAGTGACATACCCAGAATGGAAATCAATTCCTTAGTAGAAGAGATATCCTTTGATTGGACAGTATCTGTTGAACTCGACTGAAGTTAAAGGCAAATTCATTCACTGAGTATTGATCCACAAGGAATTAACACCCACAAAAACATCTGACTGTTTTGCCGAAAGCATTCACTTTTTATTAGAGCGGGAACTAACAGCTATTACAAATTGATCTAGGTATGTGGAGGGAGCTCTAGCTCACTTGGGATTTAAAGGTATAGCTAAGGCCAAATAAGGAGCTGGTTTTGTTCTATTTTTGCAAATGTTTTGTTCACCCCCTCCAAAAGACTCAATTTTCCTTGATTCTTTGGGAAGGTGCAAAATATGTTTACAGGAGAACATACTGGCCTATTGCCAAGGCATCTGGCCCAAATTAGCTTACTATTTTGTGCTGATGGGCAATGAAGCTATCAATCTACCTGGGAATAAAGGGGATGTTGATGGTTTTTGGCCATTTCTATACTACACTGTTATAGTGCTATTATTCCACTTTCAACATCCTTTGGAATCCTAGGCTTTACAGTTTACTTAAGCCAAAGAGCTCTCTGGCTGAGGATTCTAAATGCCCTTCCCTAAACTGGCCCATGTCTCACATTTCCTAATGCACTCTTCTAATATTCTTATCTTCTTCAATTCAGAATATTCCTTATGGACCAGAAGCATTGAGGATCCTTCTTTAAGGCAGTATAATTTAATGCTGAAATGCTGAAATAGATGCAAAATCTGAGGATATATATGTGTGTGTGTGTGTATTTGGAACCTCTGCTATTTTTTACTAGTAAAGATAAATCTTATTACAATTCTAGCATATCATATAGCTACTGAACATCACCAACATGCATATGATAATACACTGTCACAATTACTTAATATTCCTGGTTTAAGGTGTAATTTATAGAAAAAGTTTACTCTGATTTTCTCTTAAAGTTGGAGAGATCACATGACTTATTCTGCTCTAAAAAAAAATCCTACCTATCCTCTGTTATTTTACCAATATGCTTCTTATTCTATCTGATTCTGAGTCTCTGAATTTTCTTTCACCCTATGACTCTTTGAAGTACAGCAATCCCAATGTATCTTTTGACAGCTGAACTTCAACTGATTTAAAATGTATATACTTTTTTTCAAAGTAATTCAGTTTCCTGATTTAGTTCTCTCTCTCTCATTCCCTCTCTCCTAGCAAAAACTGATCAACGTGAGTGGGAATCAAGAATCCTGGATCTTTCAACAGATATGAATCTGCCCAGCCACCTACCTGTGATTTGTAAAATGTCATGTCACTGTGATGATCGAAAGTGAATGCAAACCAGTGATTTCTCCGAGGCTATTTTAATTAACTTTGTTTAAAACAGTTCTGTAACTTTGATATATTAATTACTTTAACTTTTTTACTCTAAAAGAGTTGGGATAGCATGATTATTTATATACTTATTCATTTTTAAAATGCATAAGACTTTAACTTTACGTACATTTAAGGCAAAACTCCCTATCAAGTGCCTTCTGAATTAGAATACAAATAATTATACATTTAAAACATTAAGGAGAACTACTCATAACAGTATCCAAAAACCGTCAAGCTGGAAAAAAAATTAAAATCATTTTTTTTTAAAACAGTTCAAACCAATGAACCTCGTGTTATGAAAAGTAAATAAATGCCACCAGCAGTTCAGAGGAGTGAGTAGGACCAGTGCCTGAACAGATCCAGCCCCTGTTGGGTATATTTCCACCTGGCTGGTGGGTCATAACCAGCTCCAGGTTGGATGGGAAGGCCCCTGTCTTGGCAGGTGCCCTGCTACCTTTGTGTAGAAGTAGAAGTTACAGCTTCTGGTTTAAGCCTTGACTATCTTACAGGGTTGGTGGAGAAACCTATGGTTATGTCCTCCGCGTCAGCCCCTGGCCCTGGCCCTCATGGTGGCAGGCAGGAGAGTGGCCTCCATGTGCCTTTTCCACTGAAAAGAAGCTGGGCAAAATGGTGCTACAAAATTAATGACTTACCATCTTAATGTAGAGAATTATTTAAAACTTGGTAATAGGGACCTCAAAAGCAACCATGATGCAAACCAAGATAGAGCAGAGATAATTGGGGCATGATTTTCAATTTGGTATCCTTATATTCAGGTTAACCACACAATGCCACAATACTTCGAAGACCTGACATTTGTGCAGCTCTGAAGGGCATTTCCAGAGTTAAGATTTCAGCAGATGCCCTCCGCATATCTCGAAGGGAGATACCGACATATCCCCATTGCAGAGAGGAAATGGGGTTTTGCTTACAACCAGATAGAGGATATAGTTTTGTTTTTTTTACTGTTTACTGCCCTCTTTACTCTGAGCCTCATCAAAGATTTATGTTACCATTAATTCAACCTTCCTGGGCCTGCTCTCCTCAGAATATTGTGGTAGAGCTTCTTGCGGACACACGTGCAAGGGTTACCTATTCGGTGGCCCAGTTCGCAGTTGTAGCCAGGAAAATACGTGCTTGTTTTATCAGAGGAAAGGTGACATCAACAAATCATTTTTAATACAGTGATCCTATAGCTCATTTACGTGCTCACTGTTTTGTTATTTTATTGTAACATGTAACTGTATTATACTTTTTTATTGTATTTTAACCGTTTGTTGTAAAAGTTGCAATGGCCACTGGCTACATACAACAATAAAGACTCCACCTTTGGCCTCCATGTGGCACCTGGGCCCCCTGCCCCCAGTGCAACTCACAGCCAGGTTGGACTTCCCTCAGTGCACCCTGACCACATCAGACCACCAGGAGATTGAAGAAGTGAAAGGATTGCACAGTCTTTTGAAAGGGCAAGAAAGTAACCATTCTGTTAACAGACTTAACAGGAAGATGTCGGCTTGTATCCATATACAAAATCCTTTATATAAATTAAAGCCATAAAGACAAGGAAACCCCCCCAATTATTTCCTGTTTTTTTTTTTTATGAAATCCTATCCCATCACTACTTGCCACTTCTTTCCAGGATGGCAACCAATCATTGGTGAACACTCTTTGAGTATGGTGCATCAGCTGGATAAACATCTGTTTAGAAATTTTTAGCGGAATCATTTAGATTACATCTTGCCAGCCTGGCCACAAGAAAATAAAGCAGTGGAAAAAAGACATTTCTACAGAAGAGAAAAGTAGCTGTAAACATTAACAGCTTTAGTTCTCAAAGGGCATTTCCGCACTACACTGTTTTAGGCCATTTCCACACTACACTGTTATAGTGCTATTATTCCACTTTCAGCATCCTGTGGAATTCTGGGGTTTGTAGTTTATTTAAGCCAAAGAGTTCCTCTGGCTGAGAATTCTAAATGCCCTTCCCTGAACTGCAAACCCCAGGATTCCATAGGATGTTGAAAGTGGAGTAATAGCTCTATATCAGTGTAGTGCAGAAATGGTCATAATGCTATTATTCTGCTTTCAATATCCTATCGAATCGTAGAGTGTGCAGTTTAGGGAGGGGCCTTTAGAACTCTCAGCCAGAGAGCTCTTTGGCCTCAGTAAACTACAAACCTCAGAATGCTACAGGATGTTGAAAGTGGAATAATAGCACTGTAATAGTGTAGTGCAGAAAGGCCCAGAGTTTCCCTTGAATGCAGTTTGTGTCTGGTAATACCCTCTCTTTTTCATGTCTGGGTAGTGGAGTGGCTAGAGACTGTACAAAAGAGAAGCTGATCACATTACATGACTAGTGGCAATTAGCAAGAGAACTATTCAAAAGATGTAATTATCTCAAATTTTACTATTTTAGAATTTGTCACTAGTTGTAGAACCTAGTAGCTTAGTTGCTGAGTGGAATGCTGCATTATTTTTAAATTAATATTTCCCACCTTTCTTGGTTTAATGCAATCCACTGGTTACTGCTGATCACTTGGCTTCAAGATGTCCAAGGAACAGACTGCATTACAGAGGCTTCAAGCAACCACCATTTAGCTCTTTTTGTGGTTGTGTAGTAAGTTACCCAGGAAGGGCCTAAATACCCTAAAGGTACCAGATCCTGTCTGAACTTGGAAGCTAAGAAGGCTCAGCTCTTGTTAGCACTTGGATGGGAGACTGCCAATGAATACCAGGTGCCATGGGCTATATCTCAGAGGAAGGGATTGGCAAAACCACCTCTGAGTAGTCCTGGCCTAAGAAAACTACATGAAATTCATGAGGTTGCCATAAGTCAATAGGCAACTTGAAGGCAATATACATGCAGTAAGTTACCCAGAACTTTCTTCCTTTCTCTTTGGAAAGCTAGAATAATACTTTTTTCCCATCCCATTATGTTCATCTTATTCCAACACAGATTGAACCAAGTTATTTAAATTATTTCTCATATAAGTCCCACATAAAATTCTTTCTTAGCTAAATATCAGATCTGGGGACCAATGCCTGCAAATAGACTGATTTAGAGTACAAACACCAGTGAAGTGAAACAGCATGCTCGTATTATTCATATTATTAAACTGTCATTGGATGGGAGTGGAAAGTGCTGAGTAATTATAGGAAAGGCATCACTGGAAGCCAGTTGCTCCAATTCAGGTGTTTCATATTGTTTGCAAAAGGGTTTAGTCTCCTGAACCCTGAGGCAACCAAAACAAAGACAGAGGACAGAAAAACTAAACAGTTCACTAGAAGGGCATCTCAGTGGCATTTTGAGCAAATGAAAATATAAATGATGGCTGGAATGCTGACCAGTAATAGAAGACTCATAAATGTAATCGAGACAATTCCAGTTAAATGAGGAGTATCCCCAGCAGCTGTCCTGGTGCATTAGGAAACCATTTAAGGATTCTCCCAATGCCATTTTTTAGAAAAACTCCTATTGGCTGGCACCTCCTCTAGTGCCTAGAATAATTCACTGAGTCCATGAGTTGAGTCCTTCATGAGACAGGATTGTATTATAGTTGGACTGTTTTATGTGTCATAATTACCTGGCATGTTAATGCACCATCTGCAGCCTTTAATCAACAAAGCAACAAGGCAAGCAAGTTCACACACCTCATTTGCTTGGCTTTGTTTCCTCACTCTGATATATTCTTGTTACTCAACTGAAGGTGGATTGATATTTGAAAGGCACACCCACATTCAAGACTAGAATAAACTTTAATTGTCTGTTCTCTGCATTTGTGCATGCATGGGGTCCAACAAACTGAACCATCCACCCCTCCTCCCAAAGTAAATAAGGCATGAATATTACTAAGATGTTTTCTCTGAACCTGTATGGTGCTTTGCACAACAACAAGTCCCATTAGAAAGTATTGGCAATTGTATACCCCACTTTTGGTGGGTGTTTTAAAGAATATCCATAATTGGGAAGCCAGTTAAGGGCCTTGATAAAAGTAACTTCCACTGTTCTAATGAAGAATGAATCCATCACAAGATGTTAACCTTTAAAAAAAAAATAGTTTCCTCATTTCACAGTATTCAGTGACAGTAACACCTTCCTATAACATTAGATTAGGGACAGATTCACACTTGCTGCTGTTGTCCCATGCTAATGGGGCCATTTTAGTCTTAATCATCCTGGTGGATCATTTGTATGAGATGCTGCCTCCTTATATACACAACCATTGAGATTTGTCCTATCATGACTGCTCAGTAATCCACAAAAGTGTGTGGCAAGCACTGACAAGCATAAACCAAACATTAAGGCTTTATTTTTGGTATGACATATGTTTATTATTAAGCTAACAGCAGCAACATGGCCAAATGTGTGTACACAGCTGAAAAGCTATATCCAATGAGAGATAATTAATGGCTCTGCAGAACTTGATCCCAGGTCCTGTGTTCTCCAACTGTTTTATAGAAGACTTGGGTGATAATTATAAGGGAAACAGTGACAAAAAGCTGGGTCAGAGACCTACCATAAGAGAAAATGGAGTCTAGCTCCAAAAGGATCCACTAAGACAGAACAATTTGTTACCACCATGAACTGGCCTGGCCTTTGGTAACCTTAGATATCATTTGGATATCATAATTTGGCCCTGCTCTGCCACCAGCCAAGTGTTTATGAGGCCACCGAACAAGCGCGAAGCTAGGCATGGCTATTGTCTGCTGAGTCATATTTGTTTACACCAAGGCAAGCCAGAAACTGCCAGGTCTGCTTTAGGGGACCTCCTGAAACAAACACCTTCATTAAAACAAAGAAACTTCTGCTCCGAGAGGGCACGCTGGCGAGCTGAGTGCTTAACTGCCTGGCTGGCCGTGTCTACATACTGGCTATACTATTGTCAATTCGGACCATAACTCAATCATGTAAATTCTGACCTTTTGGAGACATTGTTTCCAGCCCAAAACTCATTGTTTTCACCCAAGACCAGGTTAGCCTATGGTCGTGCCTTCCCCTAATAAAACCCTCCAGCTCCGAGAGCTCCTTGGACTGCTCAACGGACTTGCATTCGGACTGCTCCGAAGTGCCATCCTGCCTTGCCGCCACTTCGTTCTGCAAACTCCCTTGGCTGCCATGCCGGGTTTCCTTCTCTCCAATTGGCTTCTTCAGGACTACAAGAAAGGTGGCGTATCACCCGTTTTCCCCAAACTCTCTTTTCCATTTCTTAGTAGTAGTGAGGTTGTGTTTTCTTAACAATTGTTTAATAAATATTATTGTTAGTTTGAACTGTCTGTCTGCTCACTGACCTGACGCTGTATACATTGGGTAAAAGATCCCCACTAAGTTACCCTGCCTCTCATTAGCCAAAAGAGCGCTCCAGCTAATTTCCCCATCTTGCTTGTGTTTGTTTTGTTTATTTGGGCACCCCTCACAGGGCCCCCAAGTCACAGGGTAACAAATTGGAGGAAACCAACATTCAACAGAGGTACAGATAAAGTCTCACATTAAAATACAAAATAAACCAAAGGCATGATATAAGATTGGAAGATGTGCCTTGGTAGTAGTAAATATGATAAGATCTTAGGTGTCTTAATGAATTACCAGATGAAAATGAGCCAGCAATGTCATGTGTCTGCTAAAAAACTAGTATAGCCTTAGGCTGCACTAACAGAAGCACTATGTTCAAATTAAAAAAAAAATACACAAAAAAGCCACAAAAATTAGAAGAATTAGGAAAAAAAGAATCCACACAAGGATATAAGGAAAGATATAAATGGAAAAGAAAACCCCCAAGTTCTCAAACTCACAACCTCAAGCATCTGAAAATGTTTTTCTATTTCGAAGAGAAATTTCAGGAGTCAGCTTGAGCTCAAAATGGAACCAAAGTTAGTTTTCTTCTCTTGAGAGAAGTCTATATAAATCCGAAGTCCCAATGAAAAAAAGAAGAAGGAAGGAGAGAAGAGACAAGCAAAGGGGTGGGGTGAAGTGTGGAAAAGGAATGTGTATTAAGAAAGGGGTCCTGAAGAAAGGAGGGGTCTTTGAAGAAGGGGTGTCCCTCCCTTTCAGCTGTTCCCAAACTTTATAACCCTTAATTTTTCATGGATCTATCCCCTATAGTGTCATTGGATTCTTTCCAGTTGTCTCATTAAAGCTTCATACCATTTTAGAAAGTGGTCTGCCCAAGTGTGTTGTTGGATCAAAGGTTCAATGATTTCTTTGTTCCCTCAAATTAATATAAGTCTTCCTTATAAATACTCAAAAACTCAAAGATGTTTGTACTCCAAGTTTCTCCTTGATACTATGTAGACAAGGACTTGATCCAAGATCCTAACTTTGTCCTCTGTACTTTGGGAATCTGGCCATCAAAAGAGTAGTAATAAGAACAACCTTATCAATACTTGCCAGCAGCCAAACCAAAATGATTGAATTTGATTATTCACACCAAAATGTTCCATCAAAATGGAACATTTTTGACCTTTAAGTTTAGGAAGTGTGTGTAAAAATCCTATATGAGCATGAAAGATAAACTTATCTCTACTTTAAGTATAACTTACATAATAATCCTAAGAGCAAGTAACAAAGAAAATATTTATTTCTTACAAGTTAAAGCAAACACTATGTTAAGCTTGATTTACTGAGGTATTCTCTTTTCTTATATGAAGTTATCAATTCTATTCTTATTTTAAAAACCACAACTTATAAAGTAAGAGCAAGTAGATAAAAAAAATAAAAATTATTATTTGGCTTTTGTGTTTATTTTCTCTGAATTATTAAACAGCCAACATGACAGCTTTAAACAATATGGGCCTTTTATTTTCTATTTGTTATTGGGAGTCTACCAAGCTGTAAAGGTAATTGACTTTATCTTTCCAATATGCATTTAAGCCAGTCTGAAAATGAAGAGTTCTCTTCTTTCTCAGTCAGTGTTGCTATGTTGTCTCTTGCCAGTCTATAAAAAGCAATATATATTTTTTTCGTGTTTCTTTTTCTAGTTGGCATCTTGTCTCATCTTCAAGGCTGGCTAGCCTCACCACTGTGGATTCACTGTAGCTGTGAAATTCCATCCTGGGGTCCATGAACCAAAGTTTTTCTCATCCAGATTTCTGTGGAAATGATCAGCCTTTAAGTCTTAGACTTTTTCCCCCCTTGTTTCTGGCACTCTAAAACATGCAAGGAACACAGTTGCATTCTTGGTCTCGAAAGCCTTTGATCAGGCAAATGACTGACCATAGTGCAAACAGAAAAGTGGCGTTCGAAATGTTTTGAATTTATAGCGGTACCTTTAATAATACATAGAATAAACTTAAAAAAGATAGGCAGAAAACAAACAAAAAATTACTTTTTCTAAATAGAGAAAGTTGTTCATGATAATAATTAAGAAGCAAACTACAACATCTGTATAATGGTACATAATGATCATAAGTTTTTTGTACTGATTATGTATATGAATATGTATATACACTTTTTTATTATCTTCTCTTTGTATATATATATATATAAATATACATTTCATTTTAATAATAATTTTATATATATATATATATATGCACCTTTAGTTGGATCAGCATTGTTCTTCATAAATGGTGATGATACTGTTGCTGATGTTGGTGGCTAAAATGGCGGTCTATGTACAGCAAATGTACCTGATGAATGAATAGTAGAAAAGGCATATTTTCTATCTGGCAACTATTTTTGTTTAGAAAACTGACAGTGTGCAAAGTAACCGTGTCCAGCCATTCACAAGAAAGATCTGTACACATCCTGCATATCTACATCTGTTTATCTATCTATCTCTCTACAAACATATATGCACATACATGTACATATACATAGAGAAAGATGTATATATGTACTAGCATATATACCTGGCATTGTCCAGGGTTTTATTTTCTTATAGGTAATACTTGTAGAAAGATTTGAGATTCTGTCTCTCTAATTCCCAAAACCGTCTTGTCCAGTACCTGTAACTTTTCCCCATATTTCCCAATCCAATCTGTATTCAGTGTTGTTAACATGCAGAGGTTGAGTTCCGGAGGGAATACTGTCCTCCTCTTTGCTTCTAGGCCTTGTCTCCACAGCAACCAACTAGAGCTCTCTGGGTGAGAATTCTAAAGGCCCCTTCCTAAACTATAAACCCAAGATTCCATAGAATCTTCTTAGGCAGCCAATCATAGGAGGTTTTCGCCTGCAGCTAATCATATGAGGTCTTTCCCTGACACAGACAAACACAAAAACTTTTTTATATATTAGATAAGTTTATGTTTGTGTGTTTGTGCATGTAACAGCTGAAAAAAGAAACTGAACAGTAGAGAATATTCACAGAGCAGGGGAAAGCAAGATGGATGAAAAGTAATGCATGCTTTTGTATACATTTTATATCTGGAGTAGGCAATCTGTAATCACCAAACCAAGATTTTTGAAAAGAGCATTTCATAGTAGAAGCTCTGGGCATTTGTGGATGAAGAAAATGGCTTGCTACCCATGCAAAAATTCTACCCTCAAAGCTTTTTCCTGGTGAAGGCTTAATAACTCAGCTGACTGATATAAACAGGAGCAATGGGGAAAAGTTAAGTATTATTTGAAGCCTTTGGGTACTTTTGGATCACCTATTAGTTTTCTTCATATGCTAAGCTTAATATCCTTCTCTTGGCATGGTTCATTGAATAACACACCATACAATCACAGAGAAACCACTATATTATAGGAATCTAATTCCAATGCTGCCTGGGGGTTTGTGTGCTTCCAGAACACACCACTGGAATTATTACACTGTTCTATAATGTGCTGAAACATGAGAGAGTTATTGATTCTCCCTGTCCATGAACAGTTTGTTTTAAAAAGTTAAAATCCAATGTATTAAATCTCTTAAATGTCTCTTTAATCGACAGTTGTGCATGAATAAAATCCAGAGGTTTTGTTTGAGTGAAGGCAAAGTTGACTGGTATTTGGGGCTAGACTAACTAGCATACAACAGGGAGTTCTATGAAATGTTCTCAGAGTTAGCATAGTGGAAATCTCTCGCTCTTGTTTTTCTTTTCTTTTCTTTTCTTTTCTTTTCTTCCTGGATTCCTCCTGTCTTTTCTTCATGTCTTTGTTTAATACTAGGCTGTAAGACACTGCAAATTGTTTTATTGTTTTTATTTCTCATGGATATTCATGCAACTTTTCCCTATGTATTTTTTCCTTCTTTTACAATGTTATTTACCCTTTTTACTAAGATATGCATTTTCTCCATTGACTAAAATATACAAACGTGTGTGTGTGTGTGTGTGTTATTGTGGGCATTTAAACTGTTCCTATTTTAAATTGCACACATTATTTTGTATGTACTTTATTTCTCGGCAGTGCATCCATAGCATCACAGATATGCAAGTTCTTGAGATGAGAAGTATTTCTTCTCACAACAACCTTCAGGAGGTATGAAAAGACAACATTCACTGAGACTCTTGAATCCAGCAATTTTCCGCTTCCCTATTCAATGTATCCTGAATAGAAATCAATAAATAATCCATGTGAAACAGATGTCAATATGATATAACAATTGCAGATGTGCAACTATCACTGCTTGATAATCTAATATTTAGCACAGGAAACCAACTGAAACACTGGTTCATAATAACTTGTTGTTGTTTGCCTTCAAGTCATTCCAACTTGTGGGGACCCTAAGGGAACCCTATCACGGGGTTTTCTGGGACTGAGAGTGTGTGACACACCCAAGGTCACCCAGTGGGTTTCCATGGCTGAGTGGGGAATCAAACCCTGGTCTCCAGGGTTCTAGTCCAATGCTTAAACCACTACACCATGCTCACTAAAGGACCTTTCATCCTACATATTTATAGCACTATGATTCCACTCTAAATGCCATAGTTCCGTCCTATGGAATCCTGGGATTTGGAGTCTAGGAAGAGGTATTTCGAATTCTTTGTCAGAAAATTCTAATGTCTCACCAAACTACAAACTTCAGGATGTAATAAGCTGTTGCCATGGCAGTTAAAGTGTAAATATAGTGCTGCTTGGGTGGTCTGAAAAGGCTCCCAGTGACTAACATCAATCTTTGACAGCAGGATTGTTCTGGTAGTATGGCAGGCTGTTAGCAAGAGAACTGTCTGCAAATGGAGGCGACAAAATTTAAGAGAATTTAAGAGAATTGTATGGAGGTAGTGTACTGAATCAGAAGGCAAGGTGTAGGTATCAATCCATATTCCACAGGAGACAGATAAAGAAGTAAAGTCACTTGCAAAGAGGAGTCTCAACTAAGGAGTCTGATTCAGGGAGGCTGGCAGGGATTTAGGTAAAAAATTCTTGAATTAGCATTCCACAATATAAGAATTAATGTCTCTATATGGCTTTATCAGTACAAATGTTTTTGTTCATGGGAGGGGGGATCAGTAAAGATTTGGTCTATGCTACAAAATGAGACAGTTCATCATGCTTGGATAAATAACATCTCTGAACCACTGAAATTGTAACATGTTTGTAATTAAATCTGAAATTAATTACACATTAATTTCTCTTTTCTGCACCTGCATGGTCTACTTGGTTGGCATGATTTAGCAGCCAGATTCTGCTAGCCATGGTAAGTGATGAGAATGATGATTGGCACAAACTGGAACATGCTGAGTTTTCTGAAAAATAGCCAGCAGTTCTTCTGCCATGTTTTCCTTCCCAGCTGATGCCTCTTTTTATGGTTTCATGTTATCCTACTGAGTTTGTAAACAAAACACATATGATAACAGCCACTCAGAGAAGAGTGCACTGTGATGGGATAGGGATAGAAGCTAAGCCCCCACAGTCCTACAGCACACTTCAGTGATACATACCTCTGAAATTCAGCTGTGTTTTTTGAAAGCTTGGAATTAAGGAGAGCTTTGCTACCCCTCTTTACTGCTGAAGTTGTGAAACAGATGCTGTATTCCAAATGAGAACTAAGTCAATTCACCTATCACTTGTCAAAAGTAATGTTTATGGAACAATGGCATGGAGAAATATGCTTATCCAAAACCCTCAACTGTGAAATATCTAGGATTTAAAATTTTGTTCACTGCTCCAGTTTTCTTTATCACCTGCTACTCTAACATAATCTCTTCATTAATAATTACAACTTTTGTCAACAGCACATATTTGGAGAAGAAAGAAAGAAGGGGAGACACCAACTACATGGGTATAAACCCATGTGATCATGGTTTATGGCCATGTTTTTTCTTGGTTACAGCTTACAGAGTTTGGGCACAGGGTGCATTTTCAGCCAGTGGATAGCTTGATGACTGGCCAATTCAATATCTCAATTAACCCCCAATTAACAGGGAGTTGGATTGGATGACCCCTCTTGTCTCTTCCAACTCTATTATTCTATGCAAAGGTAATGCTGGTTCAAGCAGAACTTTGTAGTTCACATGGCATGGAGCAGTAACATGGTCCCATCCTTTGACCTGAACCTGTGGCAAATGTGCCAGCCTCTCAGTTGAGCTGGAACTTTGATGTCCATCTGCAAGCCATTTCTGAAGATTCTTCTCTCCCTCCCTGGAATGAATATGTTCCAATAGCTACAATGATGCAATAATACAGATGAGAAAGAAACTAAAATAATACCATTGTACAACCAAGAATATTTTTTTAGGGGATTCACAATCTGTGCATTTATATTATCTGGTCATGCTAGCAGGTAAATTTCTTTCCCAGCAGCTGGTGATTCACCCTTGTCCAAACCAAAGGCAGATCTAGAATCAGGAAGGAAAGGTAAGTAATATCAACATTGACCAGAGCCATGTGAGGTTTCTAATAAGCCTGGAACATTCAATCCCAGATTTGCCCACACTATTTTATCTTCTGGCACCAATGGGGCCAACCCTTTGGGGCATTCTCAAACTGAGGCTTTTAGTTGCTTCCATGTTTCCTCACATCCATGTGACAACATACATCTCAGACATCCAGGAATCAGGGCTTGCACCAGCAGCACGTATTACAGAGAAGGAGGGGAGAGGACAGAAACCACGTATTGTCAGTAGAGGGTTTTAATTGGCCATATGTAAATTGATAATGGGCAGGATTATGGCAGAACAAAGATCCAGCCATGGGGCAGCCTGATGAATTTGTTGGTTTGAGACAGTACAATGAGATGACATGAAAGTCAGTGTGCTGTAGTGGTTTGAGCATTGGACTACCACCCTGGAGACCAGGGTTTGATTCCCTGTTCAGCCAGAGAAACCCATTGGGTAAATTTGGGTGTGTCGCATACACTCAGCTCCAGAAAACCTCATGATAACTCCACCTTAGGGTCACCATAAGTCAGAAATGACTTGAAGGAACAAAACAACGAAACAATAGCACTCAAAAGATTTTGTTTCCCACAAAGCAAGGACCAATAAATTTGGTGTGTCATGTCACCTTGGGGAGTGGCAGCTATAGCCATCTCCAAGCAGGGCTGAAGACTTGATTCTACAACCCAAACGTCCTTTATACAGAACCCCACTTTTATGGAGTGCAGTGTCCCCTCTTGCTCTTATCCATTGATATGAATGAATTCCAATTCCCACAATATTACATAGGTGGGCTCCTCGAAGTACCTAACTCGGTATCAAACCTAGTGAAACTGCAACCAAACTGGCCATCCTTTGTCAATGTTATCCATCCATAGCCCAATGAATCAATGAATCCTGTCAACCCTGAATAATTATGCCAAGTCAAAGCAATTCTTTAATAGCACATCATTTCTCTCCCTCATGTTGTTATGAAGTGGCCCATGGCATTCTTCAAAGTAACAGAAGACTTCAAAACATTTGAAGACAGCAACCATACTTTTTCTAGAAGTTTGACAGGTTGGGAATAAGGTGAACAGTGTCTCTAAATCTTTCTTACCTGCACAGGTGCGTTTGGAGCCTTTTTGGTTATACAGGCCATTGCCTTTTAGGTAAATGATTAAAATACCCTACCAGCAATGTTTCTTTGAATATCACAGAATTAGCCTTTTCCACTGCAAAGTTCATCTACCCAGCCAAGTGGTGTGCAAAATGGGTCCACTGTCAGGATGAAGTTGATTAGGCTTATACTTAGTGGTTATTGCTGTGATTAGACATCCATATGGATTTGAAGATGACTCCTGTGACTTAGGAAACCACATAAAATATTGGTGACCAACTAGTAGTAGATGAATATTAAGTTGATAAGCTAAAGTTTTCCATCTGCCTGTGGCCTGAGGCGCAGAAGAGGGCAAGCCCCAGTCAACTGACAGTAGACCAGAGAGAACTGTTTCTTCCATGTTTGTCCATCTCAAGCCCTATTCTTGGAATCACAAAAATAAACAATCCCAGTCTACCAGAGATCATGCAAAGTTGGGAATGATGGGGCAATGATATGTAACTAATAGGAGCTGGCTTTGGACAATGCAACTGGGCCAAGTGAAATCCAGTGAGGACAATGTAACCTGTGTAATGAAAACATTCACAGCAACACCTCAAAATTGTAAAAAGGAGGAAGGGTAGTCTACGATGATGCTGAAAATTATTCTTAATTTTTTTTATTAGTCCTATTGAAAGTTCTACTTTAAATGTGTGAATATGGAAAGAAGGGAACCATTAGGTGCCAACTCTAACCTATACAAGAAGCTGCGAATAGCAAAGATAAAGCTTTATGGATTTGCAGAAATATATTGTATATATTTTGCTACATATCTGTTTGACAGTAATAGAGTGTGAGGCAATTTGTTAACTTTAGCCGTTTTTATGACTTGATGGTAGTGCAAGTGCAAACATTTTCCTTCATCCTCTCCCCTTCTTGACAAGACAAGAAAGTGTGAAATTATTCACAGTGCAATACAGAAATCTCTAGTACAAATATCAAAAAGCTAATCCATTCTCAGAAGCCATGAAATAACAGATCTAACATTACCCTTAGCAAATCACTTTTCTGTTTACATTCGATTACAATTTTTTATTTAAAGTACAACATGCATTCAAAAGTACCCTAAAGGTTTAGAAACAACAAAACTAGAAAATGTTTATTTACTTATAGCAAAAGATATAAATGGTGTTATTAACTCCTTTTGGCCTGGTATGCTCTAGACTGAAAGATATCAACTGACTTAGTGGGATTTAACATTCCTGTAGCCATCTTGGTAGTTTATTTCAGTCCGTGATTTTTGTAGTGAATGCTATCCCATTTTTGTATTTAATAAAGAACAGTACTTTAGCTGGGGCTGAAATACTTACTTTAAAAACCTTTAATTTAAACTTTAATAGTTATTTTTGCTGCTTTTGGCTCCTGGTGTCTTTGATACCACTGGGCCACATCTTCCTTGTCATATGATTAATCAGGGCAAATTAAAATGATGTATTAAGCAGGCTGATATCACAATAGCTATGTTACTGATATCAAATTGATTGGCCAGCATGACAACATTATTGAAAACAAAGTCAGTTGAGTATGGTAGATATTTCTCCTACATCAGCCATGTGGAATTGTAGGCAAGTAAAATTCTTAGTAGTGAATGGGATTATCTATGTAACTAGTCATATTTGGCTATGGGCAAATGTCACTAAGAGTAAATAATTTCAGTTTAGAATAACTGTAACGCTTCCTTTACAGCTGAATATTTCCAAGAGGCAACCAAAATGGGGGTAGATGTCAGAAAAAAATGTGAGGTAGTTTTTGCTACTGCCATAATGTCCATAGAAATATTTTCAGTTCAGTATACTTTCTACAACTGGCAAAGGAAATAATCACTGAATATTTTCAAAATAGTCCAAATGGATGCAGCCTAAAATTATGCTTTGAATTTGCTTGAAAAAAATTGGTAGTTCTTTACACCATTGGCTTAAATATGTTATTTTTGACTAACTCAGCAATTGAATTTAATTACATGTTGACTAATTATTCAAAGACTGACTCAATGAACCTCCTCTTAACAAGAATAACTAACAGGATTCTGGCCATTGTTTTCATATTTTGTTCTGTCAAATACCATATTCAGTTGTTATCACCGTGAACTGGCCTGGCTTCAGTAGATATTAGATATCATTTTTGATATCATAATTCGGTCTTATTTTGCCACCCTTGGCCAAGTATTTCTGAGGCCCCCGAACAAGCACAGAGCTAGGCACGGCTATTAATTGCTGAAATATTCCTTTCTCCACCTAGGCAAGCCAGACACAGCTAGATCTTGCTTTAGGAGACCTCCCCAGACAAACACTTCATTAAAGATGCACACTACTGCAAAGAGCCCCCTGCCTCGAGCAGGTATCCTGGCAAGCTAGAAGCTTACTCACCCAAGTGAGCTGCATCTGCATACTGGCCATTCCTTTGTCAATTCGGACTTGACTCAATCATGTTAAATTCTGAACTTTCGGAGACATTGTCTCTCACCCAAACCTCATGGTTCTCTCCCAAGTACAGACTAGCCCACGGTCATATTTCCCCTATAAAAACTCCCAGTTCCGAGAGTTTCCTCGGATCGCTCTGAACTTCTACCTCGCCTTGCTGCCGCTGTGTCTGCCAAGCTTTCCCCTCGGTCTCCATCCAAGACTGTGCGTCTATGGACTTCTTCATTGATCTACCCTGGGCTTCGGACAGGCGTAGTATCTCTCACTTCCACAACCCCTCTCAAAATCCCGCTATCCCGCTAACCCTTTTATTTTCCATACTTACTTGTGTGAATGTGCTGCATACACTGTTTGCCTGTATTTAATAAAATCACTGTTAATTTCATATTTTGGGTATGCTTCTTGACTGACCTGACCCTGTATACATAGGGTTACAAGATCCCTGCTAAGTTACCCTGCCTCTTGTTAGCTAAAGTGAAGTGCTCCAGTTAATTTCCCCATCTTTGCTTGTTGGTGTTCGGTTATTTGGGCACCCCTCCTGGGCCCCCCAGTTCACAGGGTAACACAGTGGTCTGTGATAGAAATTGCTGCAAGGAAACCATGAGAATCCTTATCTGTATCTCATCTTAATATGTTCATCTTATTGAGTGGGCTGGAGCCTGCAACAGCTTGTGCAAGATAAAACATCTTTCACGTACCACAAGACAGTTTTTCTGCTGCAAAGGAGTAACACAGTGCTCTCTTGAAACAGTCATGATAGGATTGCGAATGTGCAATATCTAATATAAATTACAATAATGTCTCTGTATGTTTGATCATATAATCTTATCCCTGATAAAGCTCATGTAGAGATAGGGAACGCAGACAAAGTAAATGACTCTTGCAGTTCTTGAATTTCTCTAGGTTCCACATTTTCTCAAATATTTTATATTTATGGTCTGCTTCAAATCACTTTGGTCTGTTTCATATCCTCTCAGTATGTGTATTTTAGTTAAAGAATTTTTAAGTGTCTGCAGTGCCCTGCAATTCACCAAATGAAGGAGAATGTACAAATATTTAAATAAATAAGTGTAAACATGACAATATCATAGTGATTGGTAGTCTTTTTAAGCTGAGAGCTAAGAACACACTGCATCTAAATATTCTGAAGAGATGTGCATCAAACCAAATACACATATTGGGTTGGAATTGTATCCAGACTCAGAATAAATGCTTGAAAATAACTCATTAGTTTGTTTAGTGAATTGTTAATTCAATTTATTCCCATCATGACCTGACATACTAGATTTCTTAAACAATGCTGAAGTTAAGCTTATGCTTTAATACACTAATTATTTTACATGGATAAGATTTGTCAGGGGAAAATGGCTCATCCTCTGCCAGATTCAGTAAGACAATAAGGCATCAGAAGAGGAAGTATTAGGATGGGGGGAAATGTATCACATGACTTTATGAGTTAATGGCTTTCTTTGCAAGCAAGATCATCAAAGAAACCTTTAGAGTTCAGAAGCAGAAAAAGACTTCAGGAGCAGAAGAAGAGCTAGAGAACAATTAAAGTGTGGAGTCTGGGAAGCAATGGAAGAAAAATGGAGAGAGGAAAAAAATGGAAGCTGTATGCATGTGTTGGAGAGGCAATTTATTTCCCCACTACACATTCTTCAAACAGTCAGGATTCTGTCACAATCTTTCCCCACAGGACTGTATGGAGGTTATTGCAGTCTTTCAGGTGTATGTGTCAGAGCTTTCGAAACTGTGTTGTGACACATTCGTGTGTTGGTTGCAGTGTATAGATGTATCGCTGCCTCTGCCCTGGGCTGAGAAAACCCCCGGCGAGGGTAGTGGCAGCAGCCTAGGCTGAGGTGGAGGGGCTGCCTCTTCTGCCACTGTCACAGCTGCCCCAGGCTGAGCAAGACCCCAATGAGGGCAACAGCAGTGGTGGCGGTGGGCCATGCTCAATTGGAGGGGCTGCCTCCACTTACTGAATTACTTACTGAATTACTATGTCACAAAATGATGCATCTCTAAAAAGTGTGTCATCAACATCAAACCTTTGGAAAGCTCTAGGTGTTGCAACTTTTTTCAGTTTTTCTTCTGCTGACTTTATCTTGTTTTTATTACATATTATTATTTGGAGTTAACTGTGCCAAACTCCTTTGTGCTTCTTTAGTGTATTTGTTACTGCTTACACAGTGCTAGCCACTTGGATAGTTCAGTGGATTTTTTCCCCTCAACTCCCCCTTCCCAAATAATTTCTTTTAAACTGGAGTTGTCATGGAATGAATTTGGGATGTCTGGCTTCTGTACACAAAATGTGCTCTGTACTACTGATATTTGTGGATCACACCTTTTTTGGTAAAGAGTGGGAAGGTAGAGGGGATTTAGTGATGGATTCAGGACATGCCTAATTCACTGACTTAACTTTGTAGCTACCTACCTACTGCTGCACTTGCAGTAGATAAATGTCCTCTAACCAAAATAAACTGATGCTCCTTACTAGCTTTTGACTATTCCATACTAACCTTTAATGAATAAGGTAGCTGAAGGGTACTTGAGCAGTATATGTGTTGGAAATGGTGGGAAGCTGTAGAAAAAAAAACAATGCAGTTCAGTGATAACACTCAACTGAGCAGATAGTAAAATAAGCTCCTGTGCTTTAGGACAGTCCTTCTCACTTTGATCATTCCCAGATGTGTTAGACTGTCAGCATTTCCAACAACTGTATTAACAGCTTTGTAGCCTATTTGGGAAAAATCCATATAGAAAAAACAAACAAAGAAAAACTAACCTTTAAATTTTTAGAAAAAACACTTCAGAAGATTCCAATAGGAAAAGTTTCCATGAGGTAAATGTGCTATTTTCTGTAAATCCAATGGGCTATTTTGAAAAGTAATTTTTTTTATTAATGATAAATTTAATTCATTAAAAATTTAATAAGTTATTAATGTTAGTGGCAAAAAATTAATCTTTCATTTTCCAATTTTTAACTTTTTTTGGTAGCTGTGTCACCCTGTGAATTGGGGGTCCTGGGAGGGCCCCCCAAATAACCAAACAACCTTAGCAAGATGAGGAAAATTGTTGGGGAAATTAAAAAAATATATATTTGAACATTGAGAGACCTTGGTAATGAGACTCTCAATCAGCAGAGTATTTTAGTAATTGCACAAAACGGAAGTTGAACAGGTCACCAGTCCCACTTCTTTACACCCCAAACACACTTAATCTAGCTCAAAATAAGCACAAAAACAGTTTGGTTAAAAATATAAAAGAGTTTACTCACAAAAGCTTGTGCATAGTCTACACAGGTTCAATTATTCAAGTAGGTAGGAAGAAAATAAAGGACTCATATGCTTGCTGCAAAATGATTCCTCTTAGGAGATCTCAGAGCATGTTTTCAGGACAAAAGGCAAAGACAAAAAGGGAGAGACAAAATGGCCGGAGAACCTTTTTTAAAAGAACAAGGAATGTCTACGTGCTGGAGGAAGAGGTGTTAACCCAGTGGTTCTCAACCTGTGGGTCCCCAGATGTTCATGGACTTTAGCTCCCAGAAGCCCCAGCCACTATGGTCAATGCTCAGGACTTCTGGGAGCTGAAGTCCACGAACATCTGGAGACCCACAGGTTGAGAACCACTGTGTTAACCAACAAACAGGAAGTTTTCTCTCTAGGCTATCTCTCTATGTTTACAATAGACATGCAAACAAACTAGCCATTCAATTAGGCATGCAAAGGTTGCCACTCCCAACAAAAATTAGCTGGAGCACTCTGTTGGCTAACGAGAGGCAGGGTAACGCAGCAGGATCTTTTACCCTATGTCTACAGCGTCAGGTCAGTGAGCAGGCAAATGGTTCAAACAGCAATTAAGATTTATTAAACAGTTATTAAAGAAAAGCACAAACACACTCCTAACTAGAAAAGGAAAATAGAGTTTCAAGGGGAATGGGTGATACACCACTTGTCCTGCAGTCCTGGAGAAGCCAATTGTAGAAGAGGAAACCCGGCGTGGCGGTGGAGGGGAATCTGCTGAACCGAGCAGCAGCAAGGCAGAGTAGAAATCCAGAGCGATCTGGCGAGAGTTCCAAAGAGCTCTCAGAACTGGGGGTTTTTATCAGGGAAAGAACAACCGTAGGCTAGTCTGGTCTCGGGTGAAAACAATAAGTTTTGGGTTGGAGACAAAGCCTCTGAAAGGTCAGAATTTGCATGATTGAGTTAAAGTCCGAATTGACAATGGTATGACCGGCATGTAGATGCGGCTAGCTCGGCAGTTAAGTACCTAGCTTGCCAGGGCATCTTCTCGGGTCAGAGGATCTCTTTGTGGTAACATGCATTTGTAATGAAGGTGTTTGTTTCGGGAGGTCCCCTAAAGCAGATCTGGCAATATCTGGCTTTGTTTGGTGAGAGCAGCAAGTAGGAGCCATACCTAGCTTCGTGCTTGTTCGGTGGGCCTCACAAACACTTGGCTGGCGGCAGAGTAGGGCCGAATTGCGATATCAAAATGATATCTTTGGTTCACCAAAGGCCAGGCCAGGACACAGTGGTAACAGCTGTATATCTTCAAGTCATTTCTTACTTATGGCAATCCTAACATCAACCTATCACAGGCTTTTCTTGGTAAGATTTGTTCAGAAAGGGCTTGCCATTAGCTTCCTCTGAGGTTGAGAAAGTGAGAATTGCCCAAGGTGATCCAATGGGTTTCCATGGCTGAGCTGGAATTCAAGTACTCTAGTACTCCTGGAGTCCTAGTCCAAAACACAAAACAACATACGCCAGTATATACTATATACCAATGCACTAGTATTACATTACTTGTTGAACCTAAAATTCCTAGAGCTTCTTACATCATGTCTTCCGACATGAGTATGTGGGGCTCTAAATAATTATAAAACCAAGACAAATATACTAGCATGGAATACTGTGTTGGAGTTCTTTTTAATTATAAAGCCACACTGTTCTGGCTGTTTAACACATTTTGAATTTCTATGAACCTGGTTTAGTTGTCTTCGCAAAGCACTGAATATCCACGTAGAGCAATATGTTTGACATTAATCTGTCTCCATGCCCAGATAATATTTTAAATTATCTCTCAGGTCTCAGCTCTTGTTGTGCATATCAATTTGCCACTTATCTATTCCCAATCTTAATTGTATCATTAGCAACCTTTGTAAACTAATCTGCTACAGGAGGTTTGATTACTTAATTTCCTAGACAAAACAAAATAGATGTGGGGTGGGCACATGCAAAATACATAACATATAGTCTTCCTTAATGTTGGTAATAAACAAATTATGAAAATATTGTTCTTGGAATGCAAATGATATGGCCATTAATGTTCTTGTTGACTTATATTGCCAAGAGCACATTATACATGCTTGACTAGGATCTGATTTGGCTTGCTGATTGGAAACCAAGTATACAGGCGGCACGCAATGATAAATAGTTGTAGAACCCCTAACTGCTTAATATTAGGAGGAAAAGTTGTTGTTTATCTTGGCAGAATAATGGTTTCCCACATAAGATTAACTTAGCTAATGAAAATAATTTCAGAAAGATTTGTCAGTCTTGCTAAGACATCAGATCAATCAATAACTGCATGCACGAGCAAAGCCGACTGAGGCAGGGCAATTGTCTCCTGATGGGTACCAACATGGATAAGATTTTTCTCTGCTCTTACAGTGATAGTGTGCATTTTCTTGTAGGGATGCTCCAGCAGTCTTATTTTTATTTTAATTTCTTTGAAAATTCCCATGCAGTCTATCTGTCCTGAAATACGTCATGTGGACAAATACGCTGGTTGGAATGTATCTATCCACCAGCTTTTGTCTGTGTTAGATTTGTCATTACTATTAATGTTACAGTCAATACCGTTGTTCCTGTTGCTTTTTCCCAGTTTGGAAGTAAAAGGGGCTTGTAACATTTTTTTTTTAAAAAAAAACATAATATTAAAAATCCACAAGATACAAAGGTTAAAATGAGATTAGAGTTCTTGGCTAAAAATGAAAACAAATACTTAAAGAAGAAAAAAAAGTTTTATACGATACAGAGTGGATGCCAATAACAAGTTATCTAAAAAAAAGACATGGAGATATAATAATCATATAAATTAAAAGAACCACAACAGTGTATTATGAATAATGAGAGTTACCCTGACCTGAATGGGAAAGGGAAATAAAAGCCAGACAGAATATTATGAGTGGTCCAACAATAACAGCAAAGAGAAGGTTAAATTTATAGATATGTACCCGGAAGGAAAGGTTGATATAGAGGTAACTTTAAAAAAAATACAAGAATAAACTGGAAAAAGATAAGTAGGAAGTGGCCAAATTTGTATGTATTTGTATGTGATGAATTATCAATTTAAGAAGTAAGAAGATTTGAATCAAAGGAGAATTCTGTTAGGTATTGTTTGTTTGAATTATGTACTTTGTACTAAATATGGTGGAGTGGAAGATATGGAAACATGGTGGATAAGTATAAGTAAGTATATAATTTAATACCGAGTACACAAATCTGTTATTTTTATTATTTTTGATATTTTAATAAAAAAATGAAAACAAAACAACTATCATTTTTTTTAAATGTATGTGTTAGATACTTTTTAAAAAAAGAGAAAATTAATTTACACTATTTCCATTTCTATATTCGACTGCTTTTTTTTTAAAAAAAAGTATTTGGAAAAGGGATGGAAAGAATGTAGACTGTAAGAAGAAATTCAATGATATACATGCCTGTTTGAAACTTGGAAACTTAATTGGAATAGGCTTAGGGTGACTCCTGCCAGTTCTGAAGCAGAAAGGACAAGAAATGACTCCTCACAAAAGAAAAGAGTTTAGAATGGTTCCAGAAGTTTGACTACTTTTTGCAAACCTTTTCCCCTTAGGCTTTGCTGGGTTAGACTTCATTGACTGGCTTCTCTGTACTGTGTTTGGGGAACAGCTCTGCATGTTTAAGTAAGAAGATGTCAACTATGTGGTTTCCCCAAACATCAGTGTAAGGTGCTTGTAATGTTCACTAAAAATGCACTGAAAGTTTATTCTAACCTAGGGATGGAAATTGCAGTTTTCAAACTTTTTTGCAGGGGGAGGAAAATTATGACAATTACTCATTTTTCTTTCGAGAATGAAGCTAGCAAAGAATTACATCCCTAGCCTGCATTTTTCAGGTGGTGGAATGAGGGCCTCCCCGTATAGGTAGGTGATGGGCCTGATTCAGTAGCTCATTTGGTTAAAATGTGAAGTCAATTATGTCAGTTTCATAGGTAAGATCTTTGCACAGGCCAAGAGTTTTCTTAGATTTGTTTTTTAATCTACGCATCCACCTCACTTTACACAGAATTTAAAAAGAAATGCAAAAGGGTACTGTAACGGAGTACAACAGATCACAGCAGGGGCTCCATCCACTTTAAAGGCAGAGATACTTTCAGCAGAACTGTCAAGTGGCTGGTTGCCTGGCCAGCTAAATGGAGATAGAAAGCTCAAAGGAAGAAGAGAAGAAGTATTATCACTGTTGCATTTCTTCATTGTCTTCTTCTTTGATGTCTCCAACTGCATGTGGGGAAGTCTCTCCAGGAAGAAGACTGGGAAACCAGCAGCCAGACCAGGGCCAAAAAGGGCACATCAGCCCTTTTTTCTTTGACCAAGATGAGATCTTGAAGAGACAAGGGAAGGAGAGCCAGCTTGGTCAGGCAGGAAGTGGGCAAACAAACCTCCTCATTCACCTGGTCAGGAGATGGCTCCATCAAGAGGATAAGTTAGAAAATACTTGCAATACAGAATTAACTACATGAAATATTGAAAGTATGTGGAGTGTTCATCCATTATTACTGAATCCTCTTGTGGGATTTTTTCCCCCTCCAATATGTTTACACTTCCATCTGCTTGCCAATCAGTTCTTTCCTTTAGGCTATGGAAGGACTGTGCTATCTGAGCTCCTTAATAGTCATAGAGTAAATTTAAACGAATTCTCTCCCACCTAAAAAGTGTCTGCTTTCTTCATAACCATGGTACTATTTCCTTTCTTTTTCAAGTTTCAAGTTTGCCTTATAAGACAGCCCCTCAGATCTTTTCAGTTTTGGGGAGTTCTCTTAACCTCTAAAAATGCTGGAAAATTGAAGATATTATGGGTCAACTCCACTTTAGGCAGCAGGGTTGCAATATTATATTCTATACTGTAGGCAGGTCCAGCCTCATCATTCCCTTTGCCATAGTCTTTATATTACTACCACTTACCTTGAAACTGGATGTCAATGACAGAGTGATGGACAAGTGCTAGATTCATCTCCTCAGTGGAACAGACACACAGAGTTTATGGAATGGAACATACTATTGCACAACACAAATACCCAATTGGTCCACTCAACCAAAACCATCCACATTCTTTTCAGAATTTGCTTCTTGTGAAAACTACCTCTACAGGATCATCCAAAGGAATGAAAAACTAGAGAAAGGGATGACTTGAGAGCTTTTGCCCAAATGAAACTAAATAAATGCATTAAAATAAATATTAAAACGCATATATAGACATACACATTCCCCATTGATTAAAGGTTGCACACCATACTCTTTGGATTCCAGTAGTTAATGTTACTTTTTTCTTCTGCTTTATTTCATCATTTATTTTATTTCAAGGAACCCTTTATACAAAACACAAATTTTGCAATGGCACGGAGCAGCAAAATATAGCTTCATTTCAGCTAAACTAGTCCTTTCAACAGTTCATTTTCCCATTATATTTGACCTTTCTCAGCTCCTGGGTATTAAGAGTCTTTGAAAACATGTTCCTTTTTCAGATATTCCTTTCTGAAAGGAATTGTCATCAGTATTTTTTTTTCATAACCCAGTGCAAAGAAAATGCCTACTACCCTACTGTCCACAGGGTATTATTTCTTTTTAAATCTTGAAACGCTAGTCTTTTCACACTGGGACAGACTTTGTTCCTTTCACAGGAGATACTGAACCTGCAGTCTCAGTGGCCATGGTGATGTCACACATGATGCATCCTCAGAAAAGAATGTTTTTCTCAGACCTGACTTCCCCCACATATCGTAATTTGCATGAGAACAAGGAGATCCTGCATGATGTTTTCTGCTCTTGAGGTACTCCTACATATTAATGTGTCAGAGAAAGAATATGTTAACAGTGAATAGCTCAATGATAAAATCAAGTCAGTATGGGCATAAATTAAGATGGCAAATTCCATACTGGGGAATATTAGAAAAAGAATGGCAAATGCAGTGGTGAGGTATGAAAATATTTTGGTTTCATTTTCTTTGCATTGCTCAGAATTTCCTTGAATTTTCAGAATTCCATCAGCATTCTCAACCCTGAATTAGACTTCGTCTACATAAAGTTTTGCTACCCCAAATAGTGGGTGACTCAGGGGTCTAGCCACAGTGCCAATGCCTCTGTGAAAAGGCAGGGAATTAAAGCTTAAAAAGGGAAGTGGGGGGGTAACTTTGAGATCTTTTCACCTATGTATCCTGGTACTAATGCAGACACACCAGTTGGAAGTTAAAATAATGTTTATTGGGGAAACCACAAATACATGCAAGATTCAAGCAGTTTTGCAATGATACAAGGCTAGCAAAAGGAAAGGAGAGAACAATTTGGTAGTGAGTAGTTAGGATGAAGTGGGCAATATTTACCAATCCTGAAGACAAGAAAATTGTGGCAAAATGGCTCAAATACAAAAGTTTGAGGGCAGCACAGAGCAATGAGAGTGTAGGTTGCAGAGTGACACCCAAGTGCTAGCAAAATGTCAGCATCTGAGACAGGGTTTAAATACCCTTTTTCTGCCCTGAAGATGGAGGTGTTAATGGCTCTCTGGCCAAGCAAACAAAGGAGTCCAGAGCTAGATAATGGTCTTAGCATTAGGTGGCAAACCATTGATGAAAATCATGATAGTTTTTTAATGTCTGCACAGGTGAGAAAACAAAAGGGGAAGTTCAGCAGGAAGGAGGCAGGACATTGGTCATTGTTGCTTTATCTGGGAGTTTTGGTGGCTATTGTTTTCTAGGTTTAGGCTATTGAGAGGATCATCTCAAACTCATTTAGTTGAGTTCTCTGACTAATCCGCAGTGGGCTTATGACTTAGCCATGCCTTGAGGTCCCCTAGGACCTAATTCTGCATGTGTACAGCCAGTCCTCTTTGCCAGAATGGCTTTTCAGTCATTAATGTATGATTTATATTTTGTGTCAATTCAATAATATTCATTACTAGCATATTTACCTGGTGTTGCCCAGGATTTTATTTTCCTCTTAAGAACTCACCGAACTATCTTCTCCAGTATCTGTAACTTTTCCCCATATTTCCCAATGAAATATGCATTCAGAGCTATTTACATACATGGTTTGGGTTCCTGAAGAAATACACTGTCCTCCTCCTTGCTGCTATGCCTCATCTCCATAGCAACCAGCCTATTCTAGTACCTGTAACTTTTCCCCATATTCCCCAATCCAATCTGTATTCAGAGTTGTTAACATACAGAGGTTGAGTTCCTGAAGAAATATACTGCCCTCCACCTTCTTGCTGTCAGACCTCATCTCCATGGCAACTGGCTTACTCTTTGGCTGAGAATTCTAAAGGCCGCTCCCTAAACTGCAAACCCAAGGATTCCATAGAATCTTCACAGCCAGCCAATACTTGTTAGAAATACCTTAGGAATGATCTTACCTTACCTTACCTTACCTTAGGAATTAGATGTGGTTGAAATACACAGATTTGAGATTCTGTGTCTCTAATCCCCCAAACTGCCTCATCTAGTATGTGTAACTTTTCCCTGTTTTCATGGCAACTGGCCTGAGGCCCAAGAACTCTGCAGCTGAGAATTCTAAAGGCTAAAATTCTAAAAAAAAGAAACCTTCTGCCCTGGGAACCATTCTTGCCCTCCACTCTACTCCCTGAGCGGCCAACCCCAGGATTCCATAGAATCTTCACAGCCAGCCAGTCATATGAGGTCTTCTCACCTCACTCAGCCAATCATATGAGGTCTTTGCCTGCCTGACACAGACAAATAGACAAACTCACAAACAAACTCTGACTTTTTATAGTAGATACCAGATCATGAAGTGGGGGTGTATGGCATAGTAACAGTTTACGCTACCCACTTTTTCTCTCAGCCTCAGAAGTATTATAAGATACCTATGCATACACTCTCAACCCAAGTTAAGCATTTACCTCTTTGAGTAAGTTGTGCATATTTTACATATAAGTCACTTTTAAGTTTTGCGCTTTTGTGTGTGTATATGCCTTCAAGTTGCCTGTTGACTGTTCATTGAGTATTCTTATTGCAACCTCACGAATTTTGTTGGGTATTCTTAGGCAAGGAATAGTCAGAAGTCATTTGCCATGGTCCTCCTCTGAAATATAGCCTATAGTTCCTGGTACTCCTTGGTAGTCTCCCATCCAAGTACTAACCAGGGCTGGCCCTGCTTAGCTTCCAAGATCAGATGGGATCTGGTGCCTTCAAAGTATTTAGGCATGTTGCAGATTTGTTGTTATGTGCCTTCAAGTCATTTCAGGCTTATGGTAACCCTAAGGCAAACTTATCATACGGTTTTGTGGGGTTAAAAGTGTGTGATGTATCCAAGATCAGTGGATTTGCACGGCTGAGCAGGGAATTGTGGAGTCACAGTCCAATGCTCACAGCACTAGTCCAACTAGTTGCCCTGCGTCTCTTGTGCACATTTACTTGTGTAAAATTTAGAAAAGAAAATAAAGAATACGATCCTTATCTCTCCTTTCCAGTGATGGGAATCCATATCTAACTGTCTTTTGAAGCACAAATTGGATATATTAACAAACATTTTTAGTTAATGCAAATTTATTTTCTAATCCAAACACTCAGTATAAAATGTGTTTCATGGGGAAAATGATATGTACTCCCAAATAGGTTATGTGTTCCCAACCTCATAAGTATTTTTCAGTATTTTCTCAGTTGCCCTTTTCTGTACCTTTCCAGTTCTACAACCTTTTTTTGAGGTGTAGTTTCAATGTATCAACCTCAGTTACACAAAAATGAAACCCTATTCTCATACATAATATACATGCCACCAATGTAGCAGCTTTCTGACAGCATCAAAGAAGCACTAAGATGATGAACAGTAAAGCACATTAAGAATTAATGTCAAAGGTTTGAAAACTGGATTTTTTTAAAAAATAATAATGGTGTGCTGAATTCCTTCTGCATCATATGTGTCACTATTACCATAATCTTTATTCTGAGAACTCTTTCCTCCTATGTCCCATCTACTGATTTTGATTAGATTGTCAAGAAATGGTGTCATATGTGACAGCAGGACCCTAGGGGATGTGAGCGTGGAAACAGATAATATAATCTTATACATTTTTCTCCAAGAGGAGCAGTCTATGGTTATTCTAGTGTTATTGTAATGGTACCAGCCAAGCCACATTATTTATTGACAGCAGGAGTGTGAACAGGTCCTGAAAAAAGATGTTCAGTGGATTGCATTTTGCAAGAATACACAACCCATTTCCCATGAGGTTTCTTTTGTTTTTTACTCTCCCATAAAACTGTTACACTCAGGTGTTGTTCCTATACCTAAGGACTCTCAACTGTGAAGATTATAATTATAAATATTTCCTAGTTAATTTTCTCATAGTGTCCAATGTGTTATTTTAGAAGATCCAAAAATATCAGAAAACATTTTCCACTCTCGGTTTTGAACATTTGCACGGGCAATCAGAGCTACCATAATTAGAAATAACATTACCAGAATGCTTACTGAGGTTGCCCATCTCTCTGTGTAATTTTCTATTTAAAAATACTATTTTCTGCAGAGGAAACTTGTTTTCCTGTGGGGAAAAAAAACATGCCTGCATGTGTATGTGAAGTTGTATAGGGATGGGGGGAGGTGATGGGGTGATTCGCCCCAGGCGGCAATGTTTTTGGGGTATCCTGGCTCGTAGCCACTCCCCTGCATGCCGCAGCCATGCCTCCATGCACCACAGCCACGCTCGTACGCACAGTGGCCACACCCCCTCCTGTCCTCCCTCCACAAACTCCAAGCTGTGCCACTATGTGTGTGTAGAGTAAGCTGTGAACTGGGAAGATTCTACTGGGCTAATATTCTCCTTGACAGGGCTTCCTGGTGCTCCATGGTTGAAGTCTCACGTTCAAACTCCTATACCATGCTGGTTCTCTAAGGCCATTTCCATATGACAGTGCTCTTGCAAGTCGTCCCAATCTTCCGTTCCTCATGAGACCAGTTTCCTGCAGATGGAAGTGCAATGGCCCCACCTTTTCCTTCCTTCCTTCCTTCCTTCCTTCCTTCCTTCCTTCCTTCCTTCCTTCCTTCCTTCCTTCCTTCCTTCCTTCCACAGCACAGCCAGTCACTTTTCCAGGCTGTGGTGGGGAAGGAAGCGTTGCCATCGTGCTTCCTGCCCTCCCACAGGACAGGTAGGTACAGGAGTGTTGCGCGATCACAGTTCTCTAAAACAACTTGCTATGTTACTAAAAGGACTCCTCATCTGTGTCCTATATTTTTGTCTTCATTGTTAAATTTACTATTTTTTTAAAAAAGCGATTTACTACTAATGAAAATGCAACGATGAAGGCAAAAATCTAACACACACATTAAAAGATCCTTTAGTAATAACCAGTTTATTCTGAAGGCCAGCCTAATAAAAAAGGCAGACACAGAAGAGTGAGAAGGCTGCTGTAACCTCCGTAGGGATAGATTTCCAAAGTCCAGGAACAGCCACTCAGGCCCTCCCTCATGTCCAGTGACAGTGATGGAACTGAAGGAAAGAACTCCTGGAAGATTTTAAAACTCAAGCAGGATTTTATTGGGTGATATGTCATATCATCCAATTTAGAAGGGACAGTCCTGATTACTTTTCTGTCAATCCTACCTTTTTAGCTAATCCCACTTTCTCTCTCCTTCTCCTACTTTCCCCCTTTGTCCTCATTTTACTTTGGTTGTTGCAAACTGAGGCCATTTCTGCACGTGGCAAAAGAATTCTCCCTGCCGCTACTCACTGGATCTTCTTTGGGTCCGGTCCGGTCCAGGGTGAGGAGGAGCAGTGCGTGATCACAGATCCGTACTGCTCCGGCATCCAAAATGGCAGATTCTGGTTGGTCACGACCAACTGCTGAAGCTCGCCAGCCTAAAGCCCACCCTCCACAGATCACAGGCTAGCATTGGTGCGTACCTGCAAATCTGCATTGGAGAGCAGGCACGCAATGGCACGCGCTGGCATTTTGAAAAACCTGAAAAATCAGGTTTTTCAAAACACACTGGAGGACCACTTGGGGTCGCTCCAGAGCAGACTGAGGTGCGGATCTATGCTAAGTAGTCTGGACCCAGTCCACTCCAAGGTGCAGATGTCCTCCATGGAGGACACACTGCATCGTTTTTTTTTAACCTGTGTGGAAATGGTCTGAGTTCAAAATACAAAAGTAGTTTCCACTCAGTTACCTCAGAAGAAGGGAGATGCATATAACAGGGCAGAATCTTACCCTTCACAGTGAACTTATGCCATTTCCGCATGAGTCTGTTATAGTGCGATGATTCCACTTTCAACCTCCTATGGAATCCTGGGGTTTGCAGTTGCGGGAGGGGCCAGCTGCCCCCCCCCGAAACTGCAAACCCCAGGATTCCATGGGAGGTTGAAAGTGGAATCATCGCGCTATAACAGACATGTGGGAAAATGGCCTTAGGTAAGGGCAAACTACTGCATCCTCTCCTAACTTGTTTGTTCTTTCTTATTAATAACTTTTGCCATCTTGATCACAGTCTGATGTTGCTTGGGAACATGTGTCCGAGTTTTTGTCTGTGAAATGTTGGAGGGTATAATAAAGTCTTTCAGACAGCCAGGACCTAAGTCTATTTCAAGCGTGCTTGGAAACAGACTGGAAAGTTTAGAGCTGCAAGTCAGAGGCAAAGAGTGCAGGGCTAGGTTGGTGGAAGGGAGACGGAGAGGAGATTGGAATAGTTTTGCCTGCATTTCTGCTCAGGCTGAAAAATATGCTCCATACTGCTTCTTTTTCCTTCAGGTGAGCATTGCAAGCCCTCAAATCTTGGGCCTGAGCATGAGCACAATTGACTTTACCAGCATTTTAGGCTAGAAGTACACATGGCCAGCATCAAATTCAAACATGACCAGTCTTGGATATATAGTGAATCAATTACAACCCTCATTTACCATACATTATAGATGGGTTGTTTCAAATTGGTTTTGTCTTTAAAAAATACTTGCTTTCAAAGGATAGGCAGTGTTCATATAATGCAGACATGCATAGGAGAAAAACTGTGATTGTCCTGAAGATGAAAAAGGCTGTCTGACTTTATAATAGCTTGGGTATGCTTCATTAAAAAAAAAAAAAAGGATTCAAAGAATCATAGAATCATAGAGTCGGAGAGACCACAATGGCCATCGAGTCCAACCCCCTGCCATGCTGAAGCACACACGCAAAGCATTCCCAACAGATGGCTATCCAGTCTCTGTTTAAAAACCTTAAAAGAAGGTGATTCCACCACACTCTGAGGCAGCATATTCAACTGTCGAATGGCTCTTCTGTCAGGAAATCTATTTTCCTACAGTTTGAATCCATTGCTCCATGTCCTAGTCTCTGGAGGAACAGAAAAGAAACCTGTCCCATCTTCAACATGACATCCCTTCAAATACTTAAACATGGCTATCCTGTCACCTCTTAACCTTCTTTTCATCAGAATGAACATATTTAGCTCTCTACGCCACTCCTCACAAGGCATGGTTTACAGACCCTTTATCATTTTGGTTGCCATCCTCTGAACACATTCCAGTTTGTTAATATCGTTTTTGAATTGTGGTGCCCAGAACTGCATACAGTATTCCAGGTGAGATCTAACCTAAGTAGAATAGAATGGGATTATTATTTCCCTTAATCTGGACATTATACCCCTATTGATGCAGCCTAGATTTGCATTGGCTTTTTTAGCTGCCGCATCACACTGTTGCATATGTTCAGCATGTGGCTCACTAAGACTCCTAGATTCCTTTCATACATACTGTTTTCAAGCCAAGTGTCATCCATCCTATAGCTGTGCATTTCATTCTTTCTTTCTAAGTGTAGTACCCTACAATTCTCTCTGTTAAAATGCATTTTGTTAGTTTTTGCCCAGGTCTCTAATTTGTTAAGATCATTTTGAATTATGATCATGTCCTCCAAGGTATTAGCTATCCCTCCTAATTTGGTGTCATCTGCAAATTTGATGAGCATGCCCTTTATTCCATCATCTAAGTCACTGATAAAGAGGTTGAATAACCAAGGACAGAACTCTGTGGCACCTCACTAGTCACTTCTTTCAAGGATAAAAAGGAGCCATTGGTGAACATCCTTTGTGTCCAGCCAGCCAGCCAATTAGAAATTCACCTAACAGTAGCATTGTCTAACGCACAGTTTACTACCTTGTTTGCAAGAATGTCATGGGGGACTTTGTCAAAGGCCTCACTGAAGTCAAGATATACTACATTTACAGCATTCCCTTCATTCATCAAGCTTGTAACTCTATCAAACAGAGAGAGAGAGAGATCAGATTAGTCTGGCATTACTTGTTTTTAAGAAACTCATGTTGACTTTTAGTGATCATGGCATTCCTTTCTAAGTGCTTACAGACTGTCTGTTTAACGATCTGCTCTAGGACACTTCCTGGTATTGATGTCAGGCTGACTGGGCAATAATTGTTTGGGTCCCCTTTTTCTCTTTTGAAAGGTGGGGACAACATTTGCCCACCTTCAGTCTGCTGGGACGTCTCCTGATCTCCAGGAACTCTCAAAGATTATTGCTGGAGGTTCTGAAATTACTTCTGACAGTTCTTTTAATACCCTTGGATGTAGTTCATCTGGCTTTAGTGATTCAGAAAAGGCATTGCTGTTCTGAGCAACTATTGTCTAGGTAGTCCAAAGAAGTTGTCCTAAGGAAGGGTTAGGAGACAGAACGATCCATATCCTCCTTGGCATTTCTCATTTTATTGCACTGTTACAAACCAGATCGCAAAAGGCTTTTTATTGTCAAATCAGATTTACATGCTAAAATTTAATGTACTGCTTGTCAGCTTTAAATACTGGAAATATCAATAAAATGCCAAATTATACTTTGCTTCAAATCCGAGCAGTTATAAAAGTGTGTTGCAAATTTATAGCCATTTAATATTTCTTCTTGCCCAGCTCACAATGTGGGCTAGATGTATACATGTTTTATGGAAGAGACTAAAACATATATATTTTCTCCATCATACTGTGATTTATTGGGATTTACATCACAACTGAAAAGTGTTTCCTTCAGAAAATCAATGGAAGGACCAGAAGCAAGACCAAATTTTTTAATTATGGCCTTGAAATAATGCAATTGTGGTTTTTTTTAATAGCTCATACACTGCCTTGATTGATCATCTGATTTTACTTGAAGTGTTCAGAGCAATAAAATTATTTTTTGGACAGCTGGCTATGGAGAAAAAATGGATTTGGTGGATGCTAATTGGATTGCATGGAATAACGCTGGGAGCTTCTCTAAGATGAGATGCATTAGTGTAAATTCACCTTAGATAATGTAAACATTAAGACTTTATCCTGTTTTCTGGCAGCCAGTGAGAACAAACCTATGTCCTACATGATAGTGTTTATTGCAAATGTTTCTAGAATTATTGCATGATGTCATATAGCCTCTGATATCTCCCCTGAAGACTCTGTTGTTGGACTCTGTGATAAGCTTCCTGATTGCTATATTATACAGTTCTTGATGCTAGAGTTTTCCATTGAGAACTAACAGCAGGTAATTTGTTATACAGTGGGTGAGTGTCGGGTAGTGGTTTGAGCATTTGACCATGACCTTGGAGACCAGGATTCGATTCCCCGCTCAATCACAGAAACCTACTGGGTGACCTAGGATGACTTATGTACTGTCAATCTCAGAAGACTCCATGACAGGTTCGCCTTGGGGTCACCAAAAGTTTGAAACAACTTGAAGGCACACAACAATGACAACAACAAATTTATTATATATTGTTGAATGTACACTTCAAGGTGAGAGAAAGCGTGCCTCAGCATGAACTTTTTATGTTGTCATGCTTGTAGGGGTGTAGGAACGTTACACTAATTACTGATTAAGTGACAAAGTTAGTTTTGAAGGAAAATCTGTTTTACATCTTCATTTGTCACCCAATCAAGATATTACTTAGAAACCTTCAGTATTTCCAAACAATGCACAAATTATAGCAATTGGATTTACATCAGATCCTTTCTTCTCCATGCCCTGTAAATAAAAAGTTGTTATTCAAAAACAAGAAGAAAATTGTTCTAGGATGGAGTTTTATTAATGCTAAATATAAATAAATGACATGACTAATCTGATTTGCATGAAGTGTTCTATATTAGATACAGTCTATGAGTCAAACAATTATCAGATGGAAATAACTAGATGATCAACTTTAACACCTTGCACGGTAATTTTGCTCTAAGTTAGTGTTCTCACATGTGTAGCACTTTCAAATTAATTAGTGAATAACTGATACCTGAAAGGGTTCCATCTGACTGAGTATTTAATAATCTAGAAGAATAAAAAAGACTTTGTAAGAGGTACATGCAAATGGTTATCATCAACCAAATAGTCTGATTATTTCAAATTCATATGGAAGTGAAGGCTATAATCTTCACATCACTTGTGGTTTTTTGATTTATGAAAGACTCTTTAAATACAGCTCTTCTGCTAGTAAATTACAAAGATGTCAATATTATTATGCATAAGCTGGTATTCTTCAACTTCAATGAAACTGAGAGTGAAACCAGGAGTGGTATGACAGTTCTCTCAACTTTCTTTTAACTTTAAAACAGGAATTTGAGCTCTGAATTTGATCAGAGCAATGATACTGTGGGAAGGAGTGTTTAATCCTTTTCCTCATGTCAGTCTTCTAGGTCAGCCACCACCTTTAGCTTTCTTAAACCCCCAGGGGTATAATACATGTGTGGTATCTGCAGCTGTGTTTTCCCCATGAGATTAATAGGATTTTCAAGAGGAAATCTGCACCAATGTCTGGTACTAATTTGAGCTGGTCCTTGAAGATGTCTAGAAAAGGTGATATTCAATGAAATTGGTCAGATAGATGACAGATTTAGAGTAAATGTGACTGATAGAATTGGTACCCACTCTGGCTAGTATGGTTGGTCAGCCAACACTACATAGATCCATAGCCAATGCTAGCCAGGACCAACCAATGCCTGTTTTGTCCTGATTCTCCTCTCTTGCAATAGGAGGAGATGTCACCTTGTCACTTCTACACAAATTAGTACTACAGAGGAAAATTCAGTTGAGTAATTAGTGATCTATTAGTTAATTGATAACAGAAAATAATATATGACATCTAATGCCTAGAATCTTTATTTAGAAGTCACATTGATTTCAAAGGGTCATATCCTATGCCAAGTGCCAGCATGATGAAGCGGTTTCACTGTTAGACTAGGACAACAGGAGATCAGGGTTTGTATCTCTGCTCAGCCATGGAAACCCACTGGGCAACCCACACTCTTTTAGTGTCAGAGAAAAGTAAGAGCAACCCCCTTCTGAACAAATTATGCCAAGAAAATACCATGATAGGTTTGTCTTAGGGTTGCCATAAATCAGAAATGACTTGAAGGGACACAATAATAATATCTTAAGCATGTATTTCCTCTGTGGTTCCTGGAGTTCTCCACTCACTTCAATAGCAAGCTTCCATGAAAGCAGGATGAACCATGCAAAATTACCCATGATCACCACCACGTTTTGACTAATCCTAGAAAGATGGTGGAAGTGCCTCCATTATATGTTGTATTTTCTTCTACATTTCAAGAATTGCACATTTATGGAGCAGTTCTAACTAATTCATGCCTATTTTTTTAAAAAAGAACAAAGGTTAGTTAACTAATGTGTTGACCCTAAAGATTGGGATGGGCAACTGTGAAGTGGATGGAAGATATTATCACCTGGTGCTCACTCCAGCAGGCATCTTGAAAGTGTTTTGGTGCACTGAGAGTGATATAATGTTATTTGGGCTGATTTTAAACCTTTCCCCAGCTTTGGGAGATTTTTGGATGAAAAAAATCACCTAAACTTTGGCCAAAAGAATATTTGGGGTGTTCTGGGGTCTTTGAGATGCTCCTGGTAAGCCTCTGGAAGAGCTGCATGTGGCCTATGGGCTGCGTTTTGACCATTCTTGATATAGATGTTCATTGAAAGAGCCAACTGGAAGTGATGCATGATGCAACCCAATTTGTTAAAAGCACCTTTGCCTATAGCATGCATAAAGTTAAGATCCACTGTAAGAGCAAAGGATGTGTGCACCTGCTGAATGATCCTTCACATACCTGTTGGTTAGTCTGTTTCTCCTTTACCTGAAGAAAAAAAAAATCCTGGTAATAGGGACTGAGAGGTAATATGTATAAGAAGGGCTTAGACCCTCATCCATGTGGTTTTTTTTTAGTCTTTAACATACCCCTCCCATACATGCCTTTTTTTGTAAGTGACAGCGGTATATTTATTTTTAAGAGGTCTTGCTGTCTTTAAGTCTAATTTAGTGCTAAGATGTTGGGGAATGGCCAGATCTCTGTGGACTTCAGTTCTTCGCATATTCAATGAAAACAGAAGCAGCCTTGGTACCATCTCTGTCTGGGGCCACTGGAAGCTGATCAAAACAGACTGGGCTAAATGAAGTATTGTTTTGACCAGACATTGGAAATGTTGCATTTTTTGGACTACTGCTGACAGAAACACCAGCCAGCATGACCATATTGGCTTAACTCATATAAAATCATTCAAGATGAAAGCCAAAGGCGGGGGGGGGACTGCTATCATAGTCTTGAAAACAACTGTACATATACAGTTCTGGGGCACATCTAAAGAATATATAAGAGTGGGGGAAAAAAAGAAATTGGAGCCCATACTTGACATTAACACCACTTAATAGTGCCTTTTATTTCATTTACTTACTTAACAAATGAAGCCCTGTGTTACTTTTAAGTTGTTTCAAACATGGGACTGAATAAACCAGCATGCAAGCTTCAGAAAGCTGAGATTCTCACACACGTAGTTGCCATGTGAGAGTAGAAAGCTGGTGGCTTCTGGCAAAAAAGCCATTAAGTTATGTCAACTCTGACAGCTCTACAGGTGCCTGCAGGGCATGGCTGCATTAACCAAACTTTAACAGAGTTCCCTGCTATGTTAGCTAAACATTTGGTTGCATATACTTGTTCAGAAAATTGTGCAGTAGGGAAGATAGAACATGTAACCCTAAAATACTTTTGCTTTACACTTGTAATTTTGAAGCTACAATCCATAGACGAAAAGCATCTAAAGTCTCCGTAAATGTAAGAATGTAATAAATCATAGATGAGAAATATTCACATTTGCTTTGGACACATGGACTTGCAGTGAAAATAGAAGCAGTGAGGCAAGGTGTCTACTCCTTTTTTGCCCCAACCTAATATATTATGGTCTGCTAACTGAATTCAAACAACTAATGCACGCTATGGTGAAGAATAAATGTAAGCCAGTGTGGTGTAGTCGTTTGTCACTGGCCTATGATTCTGGAGACCAGGTCTTGGATCTCCACCTGGCCATGGAAACCCACTAGGTCACCTTGGGTAAGTCATACTCTCTCAGCCTCAGAAGAAGGCAAAGGTAAACCCCCTCTGAACAAATCTTACTAAGAAACCCCTGTGATAGGTTTACCTTAGAGCTACCATAATTTGGAAATGACATGAAAGCACACAACAACATGGTGAAGGATAATGGTGAAAAATGCTTCAACAATAGGCTGCATTAACAGTCTGTATAATAGTGCAAAGCTGATTATTTAGGTCTTTTGGAAGCATTTGCTGAAGGATGGTAGTTAATGTGGAGACAAATGCACATCTAATACCAGTGTAACCTACATTGTATGTGTTTCCTATTTGCAGAATGTGACTTAAGCTAAGTGTGAGTCTGAGCATACTTGGACATCCATTATGCATCCTTCTGAAAGGGAAGAACCATCTTCCCAAGGGTCTTTATAGCATTTATAGGCCCCTGTGATATTCACTGTAGGTGGCCAGTCAATGTGTCATGAGGGTGAGTCAGAAAGTGACTTCTCAAGGGTAGACTTGAGTGAGAAAGTCTCCCCTCAGGTGTACCTGGGTAACATAAAACCTCTCGATGAGAATGGATCTCCCTCTTTCTCTCTCTGTATGTGAGTGTGTCTGCATGAGAGACAGAGACCATTTCCGCACTATATTGTTATGGTACTCTTTTTCCATTTTAACATCCTGTAGAATTCTGAGGTTTGCAGTTTACTGAGGCCAAAGAGCTCTCTGGCTGAAAATTCTAAAGGACCCTCCCTAAATTGCAAGCCTCAGGACTCCACAGGATGTTGAAAGTGAAATAATAGCACTATAACAGTGTAGTGCAGGAAAAGCCAGAGTGTATCTAGACACTTCACTACAGTACTTACTTCTACCTGCTAACCCTGCCAGTCTTATGAGCTACTTGAGACAGGTCACAATATCACTAAACGCTATTCAAATTTTAGATCAGTTAAGACAGCTTCATGGCTGTATCTCACTAAGCCTAACCTACTGATAACCCAGAATTGGATAATACTGGGAAATGACAGCAAACTGGAAAAAAAAAAAAAATGACTTCACTAAAGCAGCCGAAACTGTATGGCTATGACCGTGCTGGTTAAGTTGGGATTTATATTGTTGTTGTTGTTGGTTGTTATTTTTATTTGGAAAAGGTTGCATTACTTTTGTTTGTATGGGAGCCAGAGGGTAAAATGCATTCATATTATCACTTAAAACAAAATCTTATCATTTGCTGCCCAACCTTCCTTGTTATTTGGTTGATTTTTAAAAAAATTTCCATCAGAATGGCAGTTGGTTATTGAGTTTTTGGATGTATCTCACAATTCTAATTAAATCCAAGGTTCCTCTTGTTGAGAATCCAGCAGAGAATAGTTAAATGGATCTTACAGAGTGGCTGATGCAAAACAGTTGTATTCATGATGGAGCACAATTAAAAATTCAATATATCTTATCTGCTGCAGCCAGCAATTTTGTTGGAACAAGTCAATCTCAGCTGTTGTTGTGTTTATGCATCATTGTAAACAGGTATTCAGAAAGGTGATTTTTTACTGTATTGAGTCCTCCTGGGTGTTTTTTGTTTGTTTGTTTTGGAAGGTGTGTGCATGCACACACAGCTATCAATGCTTCCTTCTAAATTACTCTCAAAATATCAATATTTAAAAATATGAAAATATTGCTGAATCTCCATGTGAGAAGATTCTATCCTACAGGTTCATGCTCTGCTTATGCTCATAGAATCTCCCATATCCTCACCAAGCAGCTTGCGATTGTGGCGGGACTGAGAGAAAACCTTGCCTGCAGATCTTAAAACTCTGGTAGGTTTTTATGGGGAGCTATGGTTTTTCATGTAGTCTGGATCTAAGCCATATAGGGCTTTACCGGCCATGATCAGCACTTCAAATTGTTCCCAAAAATGAACCAATAGCCAGTGAAGCTGTTTTAACAAGAGAATTATGTGCTCCTATAACTGGCCCTGGTCAACATTCTGGCCACAGCATTTTGGACCCACTGAAGTTTCCAGATAGTTTCCAAAGGCAGCTCAGTGTAGAGTGTGTTACAGTAGTTTAACCAAGATGTAATCAAGACATGTGTCACTTCAGCCAGATCTGATGTCTCAAAGAATAGGCACAACTGGAACACAAGTTTTAGCTGTACGAATGCGCTCTTGGCTATTGCTGAAACCTGGGCATCCAGGTTCAGAGCTGAGTCAAGGAGAACACCCAAGCTATGAGCTGAAGATCACAGAGGAAGTGTAACCATATCTAGCACTGGCAGAGTCCATATTCCTTAATCTATCTTCCTGACCAGGAGCACCTCTTGTTTACCCTCTTCCAATCCATTACTGACAACAGACATTGGTTCAGTACTGAGACAGGTTCATTGGAATCAGATGGAAAGGAGAGGTAGAATTGAGTGCCATCAGCATATTTGTGACACTGACCCTCCCCTCAACTCAAGATTATCTTTCTAGCGGTTTCATGTAGATATTAAACACCATGTGAGACAAAATGCAATCCTGAGGAACCCCACAGGCCAACAACCAGGGCATCAAACAGAAATCTTCCAGGACCACTGTCATAACTTGTCCCCTGAAGAACTTTGATGAGGAAGAGGAGGTAGAATGCCAAGAAGCTGCAGCTCCTGGTGAGTCCAAGGAGATGGGGACTAGGGCAGTATGGGATCCTGCTCCCCAGCAGGACCTGGCAGATGCTGAGGACACCTTCCCATCCTTTGTTGAGAGATGGAAAGGAAAATGCCAAGCTCAATAACAAACACTGACCTAATTAAGAAGTAATGAAGCAGCTGGGGCCTTGAAGAAGCTTCTGATAAATACCCTGGGAATTCTCAGGGCTAACAATTGTCTAAGCTGGTTAACTGGTAGTATTCTCCCATATTACCTTTTTTTCTTGAACTTAGACTGGTGACATTTGGACTATTTTGTTTACTCTTTGCAGGCTCATGCACTTGGACTTATGTCCTATTAATACAACTCCTGGACCAGCTATGACCACCCTCATACTTCTCCTTTCATCTTGCACAAATAAGCTATGACTGACCCAGACTGGACTGACTACTCAACTGTTTCTACACAACAACCACCTGCTGCCTTGGGCACTTGCTGACTTGTATTCAGGACAACCCACCTTCTGAGTTCGCCCCTCTAAGAAAGACAAGAATCACTGAATAACAATGTCCCCAAGTTCCAACCCAGAGAGTTGGTCCAGAAGGATACTATTGTTGATGGTATCAAAAGCTGCTAAGAAGTCTAGCAAAATCAATAGGGACACATTTCCCCTGTCCAGTTCCCAACATAGGTTATCCACCAAGGTGACCAAAACTGTTTCCATCTCATAACCAGGCCTGAAGCCTGACTGAATGGATCTAGATAATCAATGTTATCCAGAAATCATTGGAACTGGTTCTGGAGCAGTATTCACATGCTCCAGAATCTTACCCTAAAATGGGATTTAAAGACTGGCCAGTAAATACTCAGAATGGTAGGATCCAGGAAGGCCTGTTTTTTAGTAATGGTTTCTTTGCTACCTCTTTTAGGCAGGACAGAAACTTCCCTTGCTGCAGTGAATTATTCACCACTCCCCTCACCTATTTGGCCTGTCCTTCTCTAGATGTCTTCAGAAGCTGGCAACAAGAGGGGCAGGGATCCAGTATATATGTGGTGGTGGCTCTCACCTCTGCAAGAATCCTGTCCACATCCTCAAGGTGCACAAATTGAAATGTATCCAACAATACCGGATAAGCAGGTGCCGAGACTGCGCCCACTGTCCCAAGTACAGCATCCAAGTCAGAGTGAATCTGAGTAATTTTGTCTACAAAGTGCCTTGCAAATTTGTCACAGTGGGATGTTGAGTGGTCTTTGTTTCTTTTTGTGGGCCAGAGTGTAAAAAGCCCCTGATCACTTGAGACAGCTACCCTGGATGACACTGTGTGGATGCAATGGTGGCAAAGAAACATAATTTCTTCACTGTCATCATTACCATGGCAGATGCCTTCCAATGAACTCTAGCCCACATTTGGTTGGACTTGCTCTGAGTCTTCTGCCAATATTGCTCTCGTCTTCCTCCCACTTGTTTCATCACTGCCAATTCCCTAGTAAACTGGGGGCTCACTTGGCTCCATTTTGTGGGAAGGGGTGCTTAGAGGCAATCATGTTCACCATCCTGACCATTTCCCTATCCCAAAGATCAGCCAGGGCTTCAATAGGATTACATGCCAAAGCAACAGAAAACTCCCCAGGAGCCATCAGGAATCCATCTGGATCCATTAGCCTCCTGGGATGGACCATCTTAATCAGTTCCCCACTCCTACAGAGGATCTGAGTCCCAGTGAGTCTAAACCCCACCAGGCAGTGAACACAACCTGACAATGGAACTACAGAAAGTTCCTCTAAACCCAGATCACTGTCATCCTACTTAGAATAAAAAACCAGGTCCAAAGTGTGTCCTATAGTATTGGTGGCAACAAATATTACTTGGGAAAGACCCATGGTTGTCATGGTGTACATGAAGTCCTGAGCTGCTCCTGACAACTATGCTTTCCTATCCATCCCACCACCTCCCGCCCCCAGCCTCACCTCCTGCTGTACAAAGGTAAAGCTGTGAGATGTTAAAGCACACACACACACACACACACACACACACACACACATGGCTTCATCCAGTCACATCTCTGTAATGCAAGCCAGGTCAGCATGCTCATTCAGTATCAAGTCCTGGAGCAAGGATGTTGTCAGACGGGACTTAATTTTAGCAATTTCTTTTTTTCCTGCTGAGAGAAAGACTGAAAACCACACAGTTTTCAAAACTACTCACACATCAAGACTTATTCTGTGCAAAGTTCAGATGTGGTTTTGTATGGAAAACAGCATTTTCTTAAAGGAAAAAGATTTTTCTGCATGTAATATAACAGTTCTGCAAGGAAATATTACCTTCTACATAGAAAAAGCTGTTTCCTGTCTAGGAAAAAACCCCCAAAAAACCAAAAACAAAACCTTTTCATTACAAATTAATCACGTGAAAATTTTGGGCAGAATAAGTCCCAAACTGCAAATATTCTTGTCAGACCAAGATTCTGCTCATCAGAATTTCCCAATACTTACCAAACAAAAAAGTTTTTTTTTCCAAATATTCTTTCCATCCCTACTCTTGCTGCTTCTTCTACTGTCTGTAAACTGAAATTGTCAGCAAGACAGTTAAAAAGTTGTTGAAACTTACATTGTTCACAAAGTATGACTTCTACCAAATATCAGAGTAGCTGAAGTCTCCCATTACTACTGTATCTCTCCTTTTTGATATTTATTAATCTAGGTCTTCAGATCTTCATTATGCCATGGAGGTCTATAGCAGACCCCTACAGAGACGTCACTGCTGTTTCCCTTTTCTATAACGTTTACCCAAGTGCTCTGAACCTGCTTCCCTACTCTGATCTTGCTGTAGCTGTTTACTCCTTTATGTCCTTGTTTGAGGTGTCAAGTACCTGTTGCATATTCTCCAGCATTTTGCAGATGAAAATTGGGACATGTGTAGCCAAGGAATATAAGAGTTTGGCATTAATAATTAGGAAGAGCAGATAGCAGCAGTTTGCTTTTTCTGAGCCAACCAGGATGAACAAGATTCTGCCCCTCCTGCCCTCTCCCACTGCTAAGTTAATTGAGTAAAAACTACTTTTGCATTTTAAAGTCCGTTTGTAGCAACTGAAGTAAGCTGCGAATGAATCAGGAAGTAAGAAGAAAATAGGGAAACTGGAACATTTTAAAAACATCTGGAGAAGTGGAATAGTTGGGATGAGCTCCAAGATAAGCCAGAGAAATCTCATGAGAACACACCTTACAAAGCAGGTAAGGTGTGTTCAAATGAAAGATATGCAAAGCAGAACCATGATCATAGAACATACATCCCTTCCTGGCCATTCTTAAGTCAAGTGCGGAAAAGCTAGAGCAGGAATCTATTCTCAAACAAAGGCCAGAGTGTAGTAAAGCCTTGCATTCTGGACATATGAGAGCCTGGGATTTTTTTTTTTTTAAATATGGATGTGTTGTTTGCTTCTGATGTTGGCAACATTCTTATACGAATAATATTAGGTCCCTTCTCACGACACAGTAAGTTCAGAAGCTATTAACACAAAGCCTCTTCATGCAAAACCCTTCGTATTTAATAAACCCTATTCTACAGTTTTTCATTCAGCTGGGCTGAGAAATTCTGGGCTGCCTCTTTAAGCACTATTCATTTTGGTAACTTTGTGGGCAACTCTGATTCTGCAACATAGGCCATTTCCACATGAGGCGAGGGAATCGCTCCATGCCGTTACTTACTGGATCTTCTGGGCACAGACCAATGTGGACTGTCCCTTAAGCCCTTCCTCAGGGCTCCCCGTTTCATCCAGGGTGAATCAGAGCAGTGCGAGGTCTTAGATCCGCACTGCTCCGGCTTCCAAAATGGCAGCTTCCAGTTGTTCGTGGGTCCTGACCAACTGCTGTAGCTCGCTACGCCTAAAGCCCGCCCTCCGCAGATTGCAGGCTCGCATTGGTGCTAGCCTGCGAATCTGCACAAGTGAGCAGGAATGCAATGGTGCGCTCTGAAAAATTAAAGAACAGTTTTCTACCGTTCTTTAAAAAGCACGCTGGAGGACCAGTTGGGGCCGTTTCAGAGCAGACTGAGGTGCAGATCTCAGGTAAGTAGTCTGGACCTCATCTGCTCCAAGGTGCAGATGACCTCCGTGAAGGACGCACTGGGCCGTTTTAATTCTCTTGTGCAGAAATGACCTTAACCTCCTCTCTGGAGGGAGTTGATTCCTAGCTGTTTTCCCTGAGTGCTCCCCAGCTCCTCCTGAATGCCAGTAGGTCCCAAGGGGGCTCTGTTTTTCAGATTCCCATCTGATGAGAACTTCTTTAGTGAGCACATAATACTTTGGCCTTCCGTTCTCCATAGCCAACTATAGCTTGGATTCCCTTCTATTTACAACAGGAAATATATAATTAAATCTGCATTGTAAACATTCATGAATGCTGAAATGGGACAGGATGGAAATACTGGTAACACTGAGAGAGAGATGGTCTTGGAGAACATTTGTCCACTCCTAGAGGAGTGAGCAAGGCATACTTAAGGAACCCTGTATGAAAGCAAAGCAGTCATCATATGATGGTAGTGATTTCCTATTCTTTCTTGCACCTTGATTAGACATCCTACCCATGCACATAGCTGTACAAAGAACCCTTTAAGCCAAACAGCTGCCCAATTCCATTGTTGCCAGATGGCTATATAAAGAAGCATATAAAATAATCAACTTCAGTGTTTGTTTATAGTGGACACGAATCATGAAGTATGGTCCTCTTGGAAAAGGAGGGGGTGTGCTCAGTTCATTATCAAGGCACAAGAGCTCAAGTAAGATTAATAATTTAGGAATGTTTAATGCTCAGATTTGATTTATGACCTGATTTTATGTTCTAGAAATGTGTGAGCTGAATAACACACTTCTGGCCTAGATTCCCTTAGCAAGCCCCTACAAAGACTTTAATAGATTTTTGTGAAGCAGGATGTCATTCATTCAGTGTTTCATTAGGTTCATGTTTTTGCCCTTGTTTATATGTTGTCATAAGCATAACTTACAGTGACTGGAATGAGAAATGCAGGTGTAGTCATTTGGGAAAGAAATGAATATTGTGTGAAGCTTTATGTAGAGTTTTCAGTTGCAAAAAGAAAAGAAAAAAATACCTAGCTTATTCCAGTACTTTTAACAGCAGTGTGATATGCAAGAATTAGCAAATGAGGCTTTTTATGGCAGGGAGATAAGTATTATCACCTCCTAATGTCTGCATATCAAGAGCTAGGCTGGAATGCTCAAGAGAGAAGTTGGTAACAAAATTTAGCAATCCTACTAGATGGTTGTTATTAGAAACACACTTCAGGTTGTTCCTTAAATTGAGCACAAACACTTTCAGGAAGTAGATAATTATGGTCTCTGTTATCTCACACTTCCAAGTGAGCTTCAAAATATGCATGAGGACCAATGGATAGAATACCACAGCATGAGACTAGGGAATTTCACCTACCTGAATTTGCTAAGCATGACCTACATACTGCTGGTTCTGAGAAGCTGTAGGAATTCTCACAGAATGCAGATTTGCTGAGAAGCCAAGTGGATCTAGTATTCATTTATTACTTAAGGATCTGTTAGTCTGCCTGTCTACTCTGATAACTAGCATTTGAGGCAGCTTACAATAATGTTTAAAATAATGATGCGCTAAAAACAAAAGGTAACAAATACTGGAATCTTTTCAGGGGACAATCTATGCTAGGTTGCTTGGTGGGAGCTCAACGGAAAATAGGAAGTGCTTACTTACAACCCATTATCATAAGGACCAATGGCAGGAGAGCTTCAATTACTGGCTCTCATCCATTTCTCCCCACATTGCTGCACTGGAATGGATTAATATCATGATGTAGTATTAATTGTAGGCTCACTTTGGAATGTCACCAGTGTGGCCTGTCACACCCACTCATTCAACCATATTTAACTGCTTCTAGAAACAAACCATAAATCAGGGAGGATATGGCAATGGAGGAATACAATCTGTAAAAGTGTTGGTGGCAACCTACAACTTTATTATCATTTGGCCTGCCTTCTACAAGCAGTTGTCACACTTAGGCATTTCCAAAATCCTTATGTGCTCAGCTACCAAAGTTCCTCGGGTTTTTCAGGCCTGCCAAAATTGAATTATAAAACAAATTCAGATTGATCACCATGCAGCTCTATTCTTCTTCAAATAAAGTTCTGAAATCTGAAATTTATCATTAAATCTGCTTACAAGTGACACTTTTGTCAATGAGAACAGTTGTAATCTAACACTTGCATGCCTGTTTGTGTTCTGTCATATTTTACCTTTTCTTATTGAATTGTCTGAATTCTCTTTCACAGAAACACATTCCAAAGAACTGTAACACTTGCTTTCTTGGGATATTTTAATATTTGAGGTAATACACATTTATTTTTCTCAGTGTGCAAAAAGTAGGATGATCTTTTGAACTAGAAAGCTCAGAATGGAAAGCCTTGCTCATAAAAAAAAAAAAAAGATTGTGATGGATTTTAAAACTGTCAATAACCATGCAAATCCTGTTTGATTCTCCAAACTAAGCTGGGAATTTAAATCACTTTTCTGTCATCTGTAGATTCCAAGCATAACCCTTGCAAACAGAACACAGCAATGGTCGACTATACTCTTCTCCAACATCTACTTTCGTGAACATTTTGTCAGTGTAACTCACTGATGGGTAGGATGGCTGACAAATACCTTCGGGTAGTTGAAATAATGCTTCTGATCTTTCCCTTGAATCTTTCTCCTTTAGCCACTGGACAGATTCCCCTGATTTGCTTACTGTCTGGTCTTGTCTCCAAGTTTCTCATATATTCCTTTACTGACCCCTCTCTATCCAACAGTGATTCCTTTCCTCTCCTCTCCTCCATCATCTTCTCTTGGAAATACTTTTGCTATCTTATCCCAATTGTATTTCCTCTACTCAGCTCACTCTTTGTTGTACTTCCTCCTAGAACAGTAGCTGCTATGGGGGGAAGGGAACAAAGGTATTGTCCTCTACTAAGATTTCTCTCCCTGCCATAGAAATTTCCTGCACTCCCCCCCACCCCCAATTTCTAGAATTGTACTACCTTAAAATTTAAGTTCAACACTTAGAAATACAGAAAAAGGAGAGGCAAACTTACCGAGGGACTCTGAACATGGCAACTAAGAATTCTAAGTCTGAACAATTTTCAACATTTCATTCTTGTCATTGCTTGAAATTTGGGAACTAAAGAGAAATTTCATTTGAAGAGATAGAATTCTTGTTTGGGGAGGAAATGCTGCCATTCTTTCCCTCTCTCAGCCTGACAGCTATACCACTGCTTTTTGCCCTGTCTTCTCTTTTTTCATCTTTGCCCTCTTAACCTTAACTTTCTGTCCAGTCAGTCCCTCTCATTCACCTTTCTTGTACTACTTCTTTTTTTTTTTTTAAAAAAATCATATTTATTAGTTTTAAAGCAAACATAGAGACACACTAATTTACAACAGCAAAAAAAAAAAAGAAAGAAAGAAAAGAAAAGAAAAGAAAAGAAAAAGAAAAAGACGCAAACTATACATAAACAATATGCATGTATAACTAAAACTGAAACTAGGTTAACTTAGATTGAACTGAACTAAGACATAATAGTAAAACACATTACTAGAAGACTAATCTACTACTATGAACTAACCCTAACTACACTAAAACGCAAAACAATTCTGATCCCAAGTGTACAGAAAACCTTTCTTCTCCTTCTATAAATCCACCTTGTGCTTTTTTCTTTACCCCTATTCTGAGCTGCTGTTTCCCATTTTTTAATCTGCTCTCTCATAAAACTTCAATCTTTCTTCTCTCCTTACCATACTCCCCACTGTTCTTTGACAATTTTTAGGTCAGCCTGAAATCTCTTGAAGCTTGTGGTCATCCTGAATTGGTCCAACAATGGCAGATCAAAGAACAGGCCATTCCGATAAAATCTAATGGCAACACCTGAGAAGAGTACATGACCTGTGTTTTGCATTACCTTAACACAGGTAATGCAAAAACAATTGAATATGCTAGAGGGATCACACATCCCTGTTTTCTAGAGATTATTTCCTAGGCAACAGTTAAAAACCACAATAGGGGGTTTGTTCCCCATACTTACTATGGTTGTATAAGGTTCAAGGATAAAAGGAAGGAAGGTCAGTTATACAACCATAACTGAAATAAATGGGGTATGTACAAGTGTGCTGTGCTGTATTATGATCTTATTGTGTTTATCAGTTAATAATGGATACATGAGATTTTATTTACCATAGACCTAGCACATTTGGAACCTAAAATGTGACAGTGTACCTGTACAGTTACTGGAGCTGATTTACATAGTTTATGTAATACTGATTGTAACTGCTAAGAATTACAAAATCAGTTAGGCTCATGAGAGTTTTTGTTAGGATAAAAGAGTGACTATTTTCACAAATTATGTCCCATAAAGGTTAGAACTAGGGGCAAGGAAAGCAATAAATAACATAGTCTTAAAAGATAACAGATCAATAGGTGTGTGCTTCTTCCTGCTAAGCTCATTTTCACTTTTGCTTCATGTTCTTTGAACCAGACAATAGCCTTTAAGGGATGCTACAGAAGCTATTGATTAGAGATTTTGAAAAAGTTGCTGTTGATCATGAGGAAAAAAAAATCTTCCTCAAGATAAGTCCCTCAGTGAGTTAGCTATTCAGGAAAAGAAATAACAAAACAAAATTGCCACTTCTGAGTCATCAGTAGTAACTTTTAGCTGAGTACACAGGCATAAACCTGCCAAGGTACATTGGAAATCTCATGGAGTTTATTAATGAGCAAATCTAAAGCAGGCATTAAGTTTAAAAAAAACAAGTACAAAAGCACAAAACTCCAGTAATGACCTAGTAGAATATGTTCATTCCCTTGAAGAGAGAGAGGTGCTGATTTCCCATTGGAGATACTAACTTACAAATGCTGGAAGATGTTTGATCTTCAGAGGATCAATTTCCAAGAATGCTAGAGGCCTGAATACTCTAAGATGAATTTCACACAAGACACCAAAAGGCATATTTGAGATTCTCTGAAGCTATGCACAGCTTTTATTCTGTGTCAAATTTCCAAAAGAAATCCAATGTATATTCTTTCCAACAATATTGTTTGTATACCTGCATAACAGATCAATCTGAGGACAAGTGAGGTTTAAATCATCATTTTAATCTAAGAAATAAATAGAACCCTTTTTCTTCTGTTGTAGTACAAAACAAAATAATTTAGCTGACCAAACTAGTGTCTTGGTGATGGATGTTCACAAAGCAGCACAAAACTGGACATGGCAACACACATATTTACAAGAAAAAGACTTTGACCCAATTCTATTAGAGTTTGGGGTACAGATTGCTCCGTCATTGTGAATAAATAAATAAAAATGTGTGATTTGATTGCAAAGTACCTGTGAAATGTCATGGAGGACCATAGGCTTCCACTATGAACAATACAAGTTTCTGCACCAAACTCCACATATAATTTTGTGACATTCTTGTGAACATCAACATTTTTTTTTAAAAAAATACCTTTATTGATAATTTTCAAAAACACTAAAATTCTACAAATACATGAAAAGAGAAAAGAAAAAAAGGAAGAATAAAACATGACAAAGAGGGAGTAAAGCATGAGAGTTAGAGATTAAAGAATAAAGAGAAAGCTAACTTCTATTCTATTAAATGGTGTATGTCACTTAAATTATTTCAGGTCTGTTGAAGATAATATCCAATAATTCTCTTCTTCCCATCCCCTAGTTAATTTTTTTCTCCAAAAAGGTGAAAAAGGAGAAAAAACTCTTTCTTCTTTCAAAGTTTAACATATCTAGCATTAATATATCAATTGTCTCTCGATATTATTACCCAACATATGAGTCATTGAATCATATTACATCGCAATAAGTGATATTCCATTTTCTAATCTTGAAAAAAACCTACTTATTGATTTAATTACACGTCACTGTATTAAGCTATTTGTCCTGAGATAGAGCACTTTTCTTTTTCATCTTGCTCTCACCTCCTTCAGTTTTGCAGGCTAATCTTGTCATTGGCCATTGCCGCACTACATTGTTATAGTGCTATTATTCCACTTTCAACATCCTTTGGAATCCTGGGGTTTGCCGTTTAGGGAGGGGCATTTAGAATTCTCAGTCAGAGAGCTCTTGTGATGTTCAGGAGATACCTACCAGGATTCTGTGCAAGAGAAGGAAATATGCCTTTTTGATTGATAAGCTGAAGCAAAATAAGATTTCACTTAGATGGGAAAGACTAGAGGGCTTCTCCTTCATGTGAAGAAGTTTCATAATGAATACGGTACACAAACGTAAGGGGGAAAAAACCCTAAAGGAACCTGGACAGTGAGAGGAAGAAGTCCAAGAGGGCATGTTGGATCAAAACTTGGCCAGGAATATGGAAAATACATTGAATGGAGAAGAAGAAATTAGAGGAACAGAAGGTGTGGACTTTTCTAAACTTTGACATGGTACTGAGATATATGAGATTCATGACATAGAATGTAAGGAATAAATTGGCATCCTAGAAAAAGATAAAAATATTCCACTATTTGAAAAAAGTTGAAACAAGATGTAATTTGCCTTCAAGAAACACATGGAAGAAAAAGACATTAAGTATACACCTTATCCTAAATTAGGTAAATAATTTATTGTGGTGTCGTCAAAGAAGAAAAATGGAGCTGTTGTCTACGTGAGCCCTAATTTGTTACCAGAAATTGTGTTCGAAGACCAAGAGAGTAGGTATGTGGTGATTCAAATTATAATTGGGAGACCAAAATTTTTGTGGTGGTGGTCTATATATTCCAGTGAGTGGCAGATCCCTGGAGATTTAGATATAGGGATACTAAAGATTTGTTTATGAGAAATATAAATTATTTTTGAGAGCTGACATGTTTTTTTGGTCTGAAAGACATTAACAAATGGTATTACAAAAATGGATATTTTACCAAAGACATTTTCAGACCATAATCCTGTGTCTTCAATTTCAAGGAGGAAAAGAGTTGTAGGTTATTGAGGATTAAGACTGAATGAGGCTTTATTTCAGGATGAAAATACTTTAAGAACAGGTAGAAAAAGATTGATTGAATATTTTTAAGATTATTTGGAAGAAAAAACACTGATGTAAGTATAGTATGGAATGCTAGCAAAGCATTCATGAGAGGATGCTTTGTCCAACGAAATATGGAATTAAAAAAGAACAGGCAAGAAAAATGCAGTTACTTTTACAGGAGATAACAAGTGAAGAAGAAAAGCTGAAGAAATCCCCCATGAAATCCCCCATGACTCTTGGACATGGAAACCCACTGGGTAACCTTGGGTACATGACTCACCGTCACCCCAGAAAACAGGTTTGTTTTAGGGTCTCCATAAGTCCAAAAAAACTGGAAGGCCCACAATAACAACAACAAGAAAATAACTAAAAGAATTTGCAGGTGATCTAGTGATCATTTTAGAGATCCCAATTGGTTGTATATAAATGTTGGTGGAAACACTAAAAGAAATTGGAGAGATGACTTGATTTAAGATAAATAAGCTGAAAAATGTGTTATTAACCAATCATGTGAGAAAGGAAGAACTGGTACAATTGATCGACAAGCTGGGATTTAAATCATGAAAAAAGTGAAATATTTAGGTACTACTATATCAAACACGAATTGTACGTTGTAGAAATTTTACAAGATGCTAAACAAAGAGAGAGGTTAGGATTATTAGATTTTAAATTGTATTTTTCTAAGTGCTGCTTGGTTTAGTTGAAGGAATGGATCATGTTCACAAACAAAGGGCATGAACTGAGGTTTGGATGGCATGTTTAGCTGTGGTACAATAAAGTCAAAGTGAATGCTGATTTTAGCAATCATTATATGAGGTGTGCTTTGTTAAAAGTGTAGAATACATACAATGAAGAAATCAAAAGGGTTTATATTTTGGACTTCTTTCTTTCTCTTGTGCCTTTTTGCTCGCTTCCTTTTCTCCTCAACAATATGGGTGTTACCAAGAAACATTAGTCTATTAATATTTTGTTATGCTAGTATACTAGTCTTATTCTATTCTGCTGTTTTGATTCAGTTTTGAGATCTTTCACTGCAATTTAAATTACAATATCAACATGGCCCAAAAGATATGTGTTTGCATTGCCCAGTTTTTAAATAAAAATATATAAGATGAGAAAAAAGTATATACAATTAGAATCCAGCCATGAGAATGCTGAACCTTTATAAACATGGAAAACAATAACCTTTTAACATCATTTTTCCAACCGATTTTATTCTATAGTATTCTTGATCAAATTCCAGAAAACTTGTTTCTGAACAGTCATTGAAAGGATATCATTTATTCTGAAGGAGTAAGTGTTTTCCATTCGCATAATAGTTAAGCAAATTTTGACAATAAAACCCAGTAGGACTTTTTTTTGCTCATTTTTTTTTTACAAAATTATTGCATTAAACATAAAGTCATAATCTTGCTTGATCTTATAAATAAATATTATTGAATAGTACCTTAAAACCCACAAGTCCTTTTATGGTTTAGGTCCATGCTAGATGGCAGAATCTATCTCCCCATATGAGATTTCCTAGACCCTGAGATCTTCAGGAGATGCTCCTATCTCAGTTCCAACATCTCTGCAGATACTGTTAGAGAAGCCACAACACAGAACACCCTCAGTGGCTCCCCACTTTTTCTAGGGGTATTGCAAAATTGCCCCATCTTTGCTATTCTTCTGTCAGCAAAGGCCTTTTTATTCCAGCAGACTTTTAAAATGGAATGTTTTTAAAGAATGGGCTTTAAAGGGCTGTTGTATTGTTTTAAATGGAATGGATTTCAATTACTTTTTAAGTGAATTTTTAAATTGTTTCAACACTGTAAATAGTTTAATTCTATTTTAGTGTTCACTTTCTGTATGTTTTATGCTTTATTATTATTTTGAATTGAAAACCTCCTTAAGTCCCAATTTTTAGAAAGAGTGTGGCTTAACATCCACAGCTACAACAACAACAACAATAGCTATTCCTACTTATCTTTATCTGTGGCAATTCTGTCTGCTTAGAAACAGGACTATTCAATTTCAGATGGAAACATGTATCTGTTGCTATTAGGTGTGTCATTCCTAGAATTATGAAACAACACTGAAAACTATTGTATGTTCATAACTATAACACCTTATTAAGGTTTAGTACAAGATTACTTCATGCTGTCCTACTGGGATATGCATGACAAGGGCAGAAGAGAGAATAGCTAAATGAGTGCAGGAAAATGCAGAAGCAGCAACAGTTGTCACCACCTATTTTTTTTCTGACTTTTTACACTGGCAGATGGACCTTACCAAAGAAGAGAAAAGATGAACAAATGAGTTGTTATGACTGTACAAAAGAAAGATAATGGTCATCCAACAGCAACTAGGATGAAGCATCTGTATCTTTGTGAGTCTCCTAGTACTTCACAGGCCCATGTAGATATTCAGCAATAACAACCTGTGATACTAGGCCTGAAGTTATTGTTACCAAGTCATAGACCCCTCCTCCATGATATGTTTTAATTGGCAAAGCATATATTTAATTGGCATAAAATCTAAATCATATCCTGCTATGACTGGGAGCTGGCTAGCAAAGAGGAAACTAGCTGTACACATGTGTTGCAAAACTAGGTCAAGAAGAGACTTCAGGATCTAGGTCACATCCAGGGAAACTCCCAGACAATGGACTTGCAGATTCCCTCAACGACTCAGCCTTTAGAAACAATGGCACCAAAATTGCTTCCACAGAAAGACTGATTGTCTTCGATCTTCTCCTTTTGTCCAGCAAAAACTCTCTTCTATCTCCTCACCTGTCTAGCCATTAATGAGCTATCATGATTCCCATCCATCACCTATTGCTAAGGTCATTAGCTCATTCTGGATCTCACTATCCATTCTCTGGACCTCATTGTTTACTCTGCTAGAGAGCCATTAAAATCTTCCCCTCAGGGTGGAAGAAGGGCATTTAAACCCTGACGTTTCACCAGATAACTTGTAGTACTTTTGTTATACAGACTATCATTCTGCCACTCCAATTCCTGATTTGTACTACCCTTGGACTCTTAGTCTAAGCCATGATTGCTTCTTTGTTTCTCTCTGGATTGGTAAATATAACCCACTTCACCCTGAACTTTCATTATCCAAAACTTTCTTCCCTTTTCCTTCAGTTAGCCTTGTGTGAGTGTGAGACTTCTTGGATCTTGTGTGCATGATTGCAATAACCCCAATAAAACAAATAAGTTTACTTTTGACTGTCAGACAGGTTTTTCTCTGCATTAGTACTGGTAAACATAGGTGTGGAAGACACTGGCATTGCAGGTGAATCCCTGAGCCACCCTCATTTTGGAGAAACATGATTGCATGCAGGAATTCTTTAACTGTTTGCGTATATCCTGGAATCATGATGTGTGAAAAGTGGAAAGCATACTGGAAAATAATTATAGAAAATGTAGACAGCAGAGAAGCAGTAACCCGAAGCCCAGCAGACTGGTATTTTAAAGGTAAAAGAAAAAAAAATATAATGGAAGTCCAATCTGGGAATGTCAGACTGCAGTGGGATTCCAACAGATTTTTCTTTACAGAATAGAATAGACCAGGTAAAACCATACTTGATTCTCATGAATTTACATTCAGAATTCCACCATTTTCTTGGTTGCAAATACAAATACAAATACCAAAACAAACAAACAAACAAAGAAACAAATGAAAACCCTTTGGGAATATAATCCATTTATGGATATGACTATTACTTTCTGAAGAGGTGCGTCATACATTTAGTCTGGTTCTTTGACAAAAGTCTGTCTGACTTGAGAGACCCCCTACCAGCAGCAATGCTGCCATCACCATATTCTTTTGCCTTCCAGGAGCAATGTTCTATACAACTTAAAAACAGATGATGAAGACATTGAAATAAGTTAAATATTTTTTATATCTTGGTCCACTCATAAATACAAATGAAGATTGTAATAAATAATTCAGAAAAAGATTTGAAAGGGCAGCTATGGAGAAATTAGATAAGATCCTCAGGTGTAATGACTTGTAATTAAATACCAAAGTCAGAATCATGTATGTCATAGTATTTTCAATAGCTACATAAAGTGAAAGCTGGACAGCGAAGAAAAGTGGAAGGAAAAGAACTCATTTGAAATGTGGTGCTATAGAGAATTTGGTGCTATACAGATACCGTAGACTTTCAAAAAGACAGATAAATGGGTCCTAGAGCAATTCAACTGAGAATTCTCACTAAAAGCCAAAATAACTAAGCTAAGGCTATAATACTTTAGATATATCATGAGGCGGTATGACTCATTAGAAAAGATAATAATGCTGGGAAAAGTGAAAGGTAATGGAAAAAGAGAAGGAACATTTCATGAGTGAATTTACTCAATAAAGTAAGACACAGCCTTGAGTTTGCAAGACAATAACAGGGTTGTCAATGACTATTGTTCTGGAAGGTATCTCATGTACAGTGTTACCATAAATTGAAGCCAACAAGTATAAAACATCTGCTGGAAAAGAGACAATACAATAAATCATGCTACCTTTGTGATGGCTCCATTAAAGTAAAGATCTCTGCTTAGTCTCGTTATATGTTAGCAAACAAAAGAAACTATCCTATATGGAATCAATCCATTGGTTTGCTTGTTCATAGCAGTCCCCTAGGATTTCAGTCCTATAATTCATGTTATAGATTGAGATTCACCTACCAGGAAATGATATTCTTTAGCTTTCAGCCATCAGATTTACTTGGGGAAGGTATGACTACTCAATTTATTGAACATGTTCCTAGTTTTTGTTTTATGGAAATAGAAGCTGCCTTTGAAGAGGTTACCTAGCCAGTCTATTCCAACTAGCAGTAATTGTCATGAATCCCAGGCAGAGATCTTTCATGCCACCTATTATTTGGCTTTAAAAAAAAGAAAGAAAATCTGGAGATACATGAAATTGAACCCAAAACCTTCTGCATGTAAGGAGTAGTCTCTACTTTACTGAACTCTGCCCTCTGCTCACCACAGAAGACCTCAACGTATGTAGAAAAAGATTTCCACAAACAAATAAGTTTCCAAAATAGTTGATGTGTTTTCATCAGTGTTGTCTGCTCCTCAGACTTTACATATCATCAAACTTCTTATTCCTTAGAGGCCATCATGAATACTGCACACGATGTTTGATCATGTGTTGTGTTCCTGATGGCCTCTAAGGAATAGTAGCTTGATGATTTATAAGCAGAACCCACAAACTAGTTTAACTTATCACATTTTAGTTTAATATGTTGGGCAATTTCATATCTATTGTATACAAATAGAGATTTTATGACCATGCCTGCATGTTACTAATGTTTTTAGTATGTAGTCTTCCCTCTAGAGTCTGACCTTGCAGAACACAAATATCAAATAAATAGAAACTAATTAAAGTTTGATAGGCCTCCAGAGTCACCCTTGCTGAGCAAATAAAGCAGTCTTTTTCCACATTGCTCAAAGAATCCATTAAACTGATTAAAAATATTATTTTTCAAAGTTGAATTTCCACCTTCATTTTGCTAATCCATTATTTGGTCAATGCTGAAAGGAAGACAGCACAACTTTCCCTTATACCTAGCATGATCACCACTCATGTCCGTATTCCAGGCCTAAAATTTAATGTTTGGGTTCTTCAATTTAGGGGAGAAGGGCATTCAGAATAAATAGAGTTTTCCTCAGGGTTATACCTGAATGCACTCAAAAGTAGTCATATAATATTGTTCCACCTAAGCACAAAAATATAGAGTTATCCATTGGTCAGTGAGTTAGAAAAATTACTGTGTATCTGCAAGGTAACTTTTCAAACTCCTTCTTTGAAAATTGGGAATATGGGGGAAAAAATATCTCCAGTTTGGATGGAAAAATCAGTGTCTTAGTGCACAGGATAAACTCCAGTCCAGGGTGACCCTTTTTTGTTTTTGTTTTTTTTAAGCCAGCCTACCAAATTGATAGCTAGGGATTAAACTGACCTAATACTGCATCTGAACCACAGTTAAAAATACATGATGGGTGTGTGGTGTTGTCATTCATCATTATGTGCTGAATCCCCAGCTAGAAATGATCTCCATATTTTAAGAAACTCAGTTGTAATGGCTATCTGTGCTGATTCCTTAAATTCTGACACAACTGCTTGTCACTATGTTACAGAAAATACAAAATTCTGAATGCTTTTTGTATGAACCATTTTGATATAGAAACAGTTAATAGGTTTAAGTAAATAGTAGCCATCCTCCACAGTTTTACCTTCATTTTCTCCTCCTTCTTTGGCTATCAGCTAGCTCTGTTTATAGACTGAATTCTTTTTTCTAATGTTTCTATGTCTGTACCAGGCTCTTTGTGGGGAAATCAGCTGACCTTAAGGCTTCAGACCATCCACTGCACAGTCTCCCCCCACTCTTTTTTAATCACTGATGGGACCTTCAACTTTTTCACTTTTAAAGCTTCCCCACAGATATTCTGCTGCCACCATGTTTCATGTGGCACTGTTCCCATAACTCTTACTTTATTATAAAGAGCACATGAGTGTATCTCAGTTAACAAAGTAGATGTGTTCCTGGGCTTTACTTTTTTAACAAAAACTTTGGTACCATAGAAAGAATATGAACAGGTTCCTACATCACAAAAATGAGGAGTACTCCAACATGTTTCAGCAAGTCATTTATTCATTTATAGCATTATACGCATGTGAAATGAAGCCAGGTCAAGTAAGCCTTGCATAAGTAAACAAAAACATTTTGAATCTTCTAGAGACCACTTTTATAATTTCATTCAAAAGGCACCCTGGAATGATATTTTTTTTCTTTTAACATCTTCCACTTTTCTTAAGATTTCCATTTTGGTGGTGAAACTTACAGATCTTTGCTTTATTCAGCATGCCACAGTATATGGGGTGGGCAGGCTAATCTGCTTTCCCCTTTCTTTCTGTTTTGTTCTTCAAACATACTTAGTAAATGATTTTGGAGGCAGCTGTTTACCTTGCCTGTTGTACATAAGCACATACAGCCACAATTAGAATCACTTAGGGCAGATTGCCATTTTTTCTCAGATCAAACTTTACTGCATTGTTCAGTGCAGACAGGCTGCTGCAACCCAACACTGAAAGTCTTTCTCTAGCCCTCCTTCACCTTCCTTCCAACAATGACAAACAAACAAAAAACAACCTTCTAGGTAGATAGAAGACAACAAAAGGGGGACTCGGCTGGACTGGGCTGGGCTGGCTGGACTCCCATAAAAAAAGACTTTGTAAAACATTTTTGCTAGTCTGTAAAAACTCTGTGTTAACTGGAGTCTACTTGTACTTTAGTTAGTATAAGTCCTTCAAAATCTGTCCTCCCCTTGCCAGGTGCATACATACTGTGAGTGACCCTTCCTCCTCCACAATTTGTGATCCTTATGCAAACTGTACTTCCCCACTATTGCTGGTTTTTACTTGAAGCCTATTGTAACAATCTGACTTTTAGTTTGCAGTGTGCTAAGAAGCAGTAAAAGGAAGCAGCTATTACCTTCAAAGGGTTACTGTTATACAAGTCCACTGATTTGATAATGGATAGCAAGAGGTGGCAAAGGTAAGCACTGATAGGCCTAAGTCTCTTTGGTCCTCATTATAGATCTATGGAATGTTAGAATGGAGTGTGTGAAGGTATGGAGTATGCTGCCTGGAAAGCAGAAGGTCAAGTATAGCTTTATTGAAGTAAGCCTATGGTTAAGATCTGGAGGCAGGCAGAGAAGATGTAGCCAACAGAGTCCAGAAAGAGCAGCCATCAGAAGGAGGTGAAGCAATAGCAGAGCTGAAGAGGGTCAGAGGAGATAAGAGAAAGGTAACAACAAGCCAAAGACAACCAAAGAAAAAGAGCTGGAATCAGATGTCCACAGGATAAACAGAGAGAGCGAGACTTCTATTGCAGCACAAAAAGAGATGAAGCCAGAACTGTCACCCTCAAATGTGCTGCTTCTAAATGCTGGAGATAATACATGACATTTAAGCAAACACGCAGCAAGATCTAATAATATTCAGTCTGATAAGCAATTATGTTGTGGATAGTTTAAAAGCATATATTAATGTTTATGACTGTTGTATGCAGTGACAGTGCTAAGGGGAATAAAGAATTACAGGAGAAGTGATTTGCAATGGAAAATAAAGGATAAAGTATGAAATACATTCTTCACATGGTACAGACATAGTGGCAAGAGCAAAAGTCTGTTACTAATTAATGCACATTAAAGTATAATAAAAATAAAATTCAGGAGGAAATCAAAGCAACAACAATAATCACCCATCTATCCAAAGCTAACTGTTGTTCAAGCCACAAAGGTCCCTATGTGATAGACTCTGGGCAACCTCACTGCCCACCATTTTTGTAGGCACAGTGAGTCAAAGCCCTGAATTTCAAGTAAAGATAAAGGACTAGACAAAGGAATCAGATCTTGCAAGCCTCACAATTAGATGGTTTTCAGACATCTCCAGTAGCAACTTTACTCCAAGTGTAGCACTGCCTTTTCACTAGGGCTACCATTTTTCAAGTCTGCGCAGTTTTTGGGCTGCCTATAGGGGCAAATTGCCCGTTTTCCAGATATTATTATGGGGACAAAAAAGGGCCCCCTTGCTGATAGAACAGAAATAAAAGAAGGAAGGATTATAATAAATATATAGTGAAAACAAGGTTTGGGTGAAATGCAGTTTAGTGTCATTGGCCCAAAAAAATTCTTTTCAAGCCTAGGGCTGATGGAACTGTGAGCAAAAAAAAGGAAGGTTTCTTAAACTAACAATAGAGATATATAAAATGATGAACTAGAGGCTGTTTATTTTGCAGTCTTAGATTTCTTCCCAAAGCTACCACAATTCATTTCTAATGGTAGGGCTGATGGAACTGTGTTAAAAAGTCTTTTGGTTTTGCTTTAACTAACAATCAGTTTTCACAAATCAGAAAACCCCTGATCAACAGTGATTGGACATGTTTATTTTTGTGTGCTATGTTCTTACCAGCAAATACATTATAATGCTTTACTTTCTTTACAGGCAGAGGAGACAAATGGAGGATGCTATAAAAAAGCCAGCTGTTGTGTTGAGAGAGGGATTTCTGTGGAACAGTGATAGAGATATACTGCAACCTTCAACAATTTAATTAGCTGCTTGGTCAATGCAAGACAGCTCTCTTGGAGGCAAAATGAAAAGGTCACTTCAAATCCCAAGCAAGAGTGGGTGTCTTTTGTCATCAGTGCTGACACATTTTTAAATATAGCCACTTGCTCTTGTGGCACTGACAATGTAAACCAAACAATTGACAAGCATGAATATAGTCAAATCCTTCTCTATTTACCTTCCTTTAAGAGATTATAACATTTAGCTCAATAAAACTACAGGATGTGCTGCTTAGATTCTTCAGTTCCTGCAACTTAAGTATCACACTTCACCTCAGATAAATCCAATTGCTAGTCCCAATTAGACTTGATTATTGAAGCAATAAAATTTACATATGTTGACCTATCATTCAGCAATTGATTCAATAAGTCTCTTTTAACTAGGTGTAAAAACTGGATATAGGCCCTGGAGGTTTTGGGGTGGGAGAGACTGTTAGAAGTGCAACAACACTTAGCACTGAAGAATCCAGAATGCCTCACAGTGGGCAGTAGAAAAAGAGCTAGTAGAGTTAGTTTGAGTAGCAGAGTTAGTTTGAGTGACCTAAAGTGTCCTCCCTTGTTTGGCTGCACCTATCCAGACCCCTCTGTAATGTAAACTGATACTCTTACAGATGCTTCTCTGTCTCTTCTGAAGACCCTCCATCTCTTCCCAGTCCTTCTCAAGAATGCAGATAGATTAGATACCACCTAGTAACTTTCCTATCTTGGGTCATTTCCGCATGTCGTCGCTAAAACATAGTAGCTACTGGTTGTATTTGTTTCAGGGGCTGAAGTTCCACATAATGTTGTAGCAATCCAGTAGCCATCCTGTCTAAAAGCAGTAGCTAGGACATATTATTTGCATTATGGAAAAATCCGTTTTGCACTGCCGCATCCACATGTATCCCTATGCTGCTTCAATGTGGAAATGTTAAATGTGCTTTACTGCGCATTAAGAAAATGGCAGTGCCAGCAGGAGGCCAATCAGGGCTGGTGAGGCAAAATGCGAAAGAGATACTCTGCTTCAATTTGCAATAATGCTGAGAGGTGCAGAATGCAGCATTGCTGCAGCATTTCAAGAAAATCCTCCTCAACTATAGAAAAGATCCGTTTATGGTGTCTCATGAAGAAAGGGACTTAGACTGGAGTTCCTCTAATAAGTCCTTTTACTTTGTTTCTTTAAGCCATTAGTGTCTTTGCTCCTTAATCAGTATAGATGCTCCGCTGCAGACATGCACTCTCTATCAGATTAATCAACATTACATGTGTAGAACCACAAGTAATGAATACAATCACACACACACGTGTGTGTGTGTGTGTGCTTAGGTACAATGTAATTGATACTATCAGTAGATCAGACAGTTATATTTTACTTTCTCTGTGGGAAGTCATTTTAATTATTAAATTATTGACAGTTACCCATAGTGTTTTGATAGTGAAAAGTAATTTGTCAATATACTTTTAATGAGTTTAGTAAGTTGAATTTTATATCTATTCCCACTTTCCAACTTACACACACACACAAAATGTATCTAGCTGTGGTTTAATATGTGGCGGGATGAGGGGACTTGGAAGAAATGAAATGTCCAAGCTTTGTATAGCCTGTGATTTAAATGAAACTTCTCCACATTTGGCTCTTCATCTCATGTCTCACTGGTTATGTCTGATTAACAGAAGCTCATTAAATGGATGGAACATCTGTGAAATCCTCATGTAAGTTCCAATGACTTATGGGAGTCTATCGTAATATTTGTTCAGAAATACAGGAAGGAAGCAGTTCTGCTGGCCTTGCATGAGAATGAGGCGAGGATCTCATCGTGCGGGGTGGGATGGCACAGCGTGAAAGGCTAATTATGGCCAGGTCACCCCCAGCTTACTCAGCCTGAGCGGCACCACCCACTCTCCCACCTTTAATGCAGTCTAATCTTGTTGGTCACTTTGGGGCTGGGTAGGAATTTCCACCCCTTTTCATGGAGTTTCTTCCTCTACTCTACACTGCTGCAGAGGACTGGGTGATTGGCTATTAGGTTGTTATCTTAAATAGGGACCCAAAGGGAGGTAATGGGGGGAGCAAGTAGGGCTCCCATGGCACCCATATGGTGAAGAATAAACCTATGGAAGTCCCCCTAGATGTCCTAACACACGGGGGAGCGCAAAGGAGAATGTCATTGAGGCTGGCCTGGGGTCATTTATGGTCTTGTAACAAAGAACGTTATACCTTAGGCCCATCTTTCAGAAAACAGCCAGCTGAGGTCACAACCTAGTTTCATGGATTTGCCTCAGGATCCCAGTGTCTCACCCAAGAGAAGTTGCTGGAGAGGTCCCAGGGGAGACCACTTGCTTCAACCCTGCCCACACTAGGATTCCACCCTTCTTGCATTTCTAGGTGTCTAACTTTAAATAGGCAATAGTTCAGATAAAATTACCTATCTTTAACCCAAGCCTTGTTGTGTGGTCTCATCATTTCATGGGCTGGTCAGCAATAATTCCTGATGTGATTTAGAATCCATAACAGAAACAGCAATTTTACGTGAGTTCATAATCACCCATAAGGTATTTGAATAATTGTTGTTGTTAACAGTAAAAAGTGCCAATATGTGATAAGATCGTTATATCATTTTTTTCCCAAAAACTAATCTTAGAATTACTAAAATTGGTATATATCTCATATATATTGGAAAGAGCTTGACTCGTACAAAGAAAAGAGTCCTTCATGGAATGAATCCAGCATTCTCTCAAGGAAGGCTCACTGTCAATTGGGTATGTTAAAAGTTTCCTGATCCATCTTGGTCCTTCTGAATTCTAGTGATCTAAGGTTGTTCCACAATTTGCATATCTGTGTGAGAAATACATGTATATTATCATATATGAAATGCATTATAGGAACTGATTTTGCAAGCATGCTGGTATACTCAATATAAAAAGGCCTGCAAAAATGTTCAGAACTGATTTACTGGGGCCATCATCCAACATACAGAAATTGTAACTGTTTGGTCATTTTTTTTTTAAAAAAAATGTTTATTTCCTGTCTTACCTCCAAAGAATCACAGTTTGATATAACTCTCTTCTTCACTTTACAACAACTCTGAGAGGTATATCACATTGAGAGAGAATAGCTGACATCAAGTTACACAGTGAGTTTTATAGCTCAGTGAATCCAGATCTCCTGAGACAACAATTTAACCACAAACAAAAACTTTTCTTCTCTACTATGAGATGAAGCTTACAGGAGTTCAAATCATCTGCAAAAGGAACTCAAACTGTGCAAGGGAGAAACACACCCTGCATGCACACACATTCAACTTTTGGAGCAAGCCACAGAAGTAATAAAAGAGAGAAGGGGTAAATGCACCAGAGGACTGGAAGTTTACATTTTCATTGCACTCCACTGCCCACTCACAGTTCTACTTCTTTGCTAAGACATCACATTTTAATCCCTCCCCACCTGCTCTTTACACACCTGGATTGCTCAATCTCCTTCCTCTAAACATTACTGCCAGATCGAACAAACTTGTCAGTCTGGATACTGTCGGAAGAAGGGGAAGACTTCTCTCTTCTCCTGACACTTTGCTTTCAAAAGAACAAAAAAAGGCTTAGCTTCTGGCTGAGTGTAATGAGCAACAACAACAATCATTTATTGCAGTTATTATACTTTGGGGGAAGAGAGAGAGAAAAGCTGAAGAGAAACTAAAAGCAGAGGAGAATGAAGAATGATCCCTCCTCATTCCGTCCGCAGACCCACAAACACACTATGGACGTACTGTGAGATATGTATCTACTTTGCTTTGCCACATTGTGCTAGCTGATACTCAAGAACAGATCTCAGCGTAAAAGCTCGCAACAATAGTGATAAACTGCTTAAAAAGTTAAAAAAAAAAAGGCACCAAAGAAATGTGGGAGAGCCCCCGCCTGGAAAGTTCTTGAACTCTCCCTCCTTCCTCCACTTTCAACCAAAGATCTCTTGGCTCGCAGATGATCAGGAGCAACCCAGAAAAAAAATTAAGCAGCCAAGAGACTGTTGGAAAGAGAGTGAATCACAAAAGTGGGGCGGGATTTCACTTACTATATAAACCTTGATTTCCTTTCTTCAGCAGGCTCTCATAGTCTTTGTTGATTTGTTAATTGAAAGCAACAACAATCTATTGTTGATAATTACTTACTCTCTGAATGTTGAACCAAACTGCCACACTAACTGCTGCTTTTCATCCTTCTTTTTCCTGCCTTGCAAAAACACTTTAAGACAAGACATCTGGCTGATCTCCTCCTCCCTCTTCAGGGTAGGAAGTGGAGGGGAAGAACAAAGATTCACCCAGGTCAGTGTCTGACAGCCAGCTAGTCAAATTCTGCAGTAGAGGGGCTTGCCAGCTCCAGCACATTTAATTAAAAATGTTGTGTTTGTTTGGCTTAATGAGGATATTGCTCACCTGACCAAAGGTTCCTGCCTCTCTCTCCAGCATGGAGACAGGGCTTGGTGTTTGGATATGTTGGAGATCTGGCCACTCTATTCCTGGCCCCTCTAAATATAAAGCAGTGTCTTGATGGAAATACTCTATTATAGATGAGCGTGCTAACATTTCAGGTTTGGGGCTTGGTGAGACATTCTAATTAAAGCAGTTGATGACTTAGAAGTTTCCTCTTGTTTTTAAAATAATTGATCATGTTATTGTGCATTTTCACTTTGTTTTGATTTCTGAGGTAGAAGAATTCGGCTCTGAACTTGGCTTCAGTTGAGACCCAAAAAGTCCTGATTTCTGTAACAGCCAAGTATTCATTTGTACAGTTAAGGCTTGTGTGCCAACTGTGCCCATTCCAACAGATACTGGATCTGGCTATGATGACACATGAATTAGTTTCCTCCTGTCTTCATTACTCTAACATGTTCTCTGTGAGATTGCATTTGAAGACTGTTTGGAAACTTAAGCTGGTTGAAAGAGCAGCAGCCAGAATGTGAAGTGGGGCTACTCATAGGAGGATGCAACTTCCTTGGCCATTTCTGCACTACACTCTTACAGCATGATGATTCCACTTTCAACATCCTATGGAATCCTGGAGCTTGCAGTTTACCCCAGGATTCCATAGGATGTTGAAAGTGGAATCGTCACGCTATAAGAGTGTAGTGTGGAAATGACCCTTCTTGCAACAGCTCCAGTGGCTACCTGTTGGTTTGGGGGCACACTTCACAGTGCTGATCATGACCAATAACGCCCTATACAGGTTGACTTTACATTATCTGAAGGACAGTATTCTCCCTTGACTTGAGAACTCCAGGGGAGACCTTTCCGTCCATCCCACCACCCACATGGACACGTACCTAATAAGGAATACTACCAAGCCCTGGAACTCTTCTCCTAGAGAAATAAGATTGGTATCTTTCTGGAGGCAGACAGTTTTGTTTTGACATGAGCATGGGAACTAATTGCTTATGTCTGTACTTCCCATGTTGTTTTTTAATGGATATGTTTTAAAAAATTGCTTTTAATGCTGTTGATAATTTTATTACATTTTAACTTTGTACATTAAATGATGTAGACTTTTATTTATACCTGAAATAATGATGGAAGAAGAGGAGGAGAAGAAGGAGGGGGGAGAAAAATGAAAAATCTTCAAGAAAATCTGACCACAGCACTAGTGGAAAGCTAAAAATATCTTCCACATTTGGCAATCATTTTCATTTAGTTTGATAGAAAACTGTTTGTTTTCAACATAAAAGTTCAAAGGCAGAGGATATTTTGGAAAAAAATCTTGCAGGCCTGGTTTAGAGTTTTGAAATGACCATGTCATGTGGTGTCATTATACTTGTCATCTCTCTAGCAGCTGTCTTGGCTTTCCATATTTTAGTTCAAACCCAGGGGATGACATCATGAAGTAACTCTGCCCACTTATGAGATTAAGAGACGCAGGTTAGCCAAAGAAACTCCAAAGTGTTGTAGATATATATAACAGAAAGAGAGAAGAAAAAGACAGAGCAGACAACTGTTTTACAAGAAGATAAACTGAAATACCACCCAATTAAATTTTGAAAGTGGAACCTGTCTTCATAGAGGAAAAAAGTTTCAGAAATTGGAAGATTTTGGTACAGCACAAGCTCTACTTCTTCTCTGGAGGCAGAACCCTGCCCTCTAACACATCTACAGGAGGATTGGTATTATAAGCATCACCATGGGATATCTAAAACAGTGGTCGCCAACCTTTTGGACTACATGGACCACTAACTCACAATTTTGAATCCCACAGACCACTAACATGAATTTTTTTAAAAAGGTGCAAACATCCATAAAACAATGATCATAAAAGCTCTATTTTATTAATATGAAATGTACTTGTTTATAAAAAAAATTATTATTTACAAGCAAATGAAATCATCAAGTAAATATTACAGAGATATATCAAAATACCAATTTCATTCATACTCTGATATTTACAGACACCTTAGTTCATCAGGTAGGTACTATAAAGATAAATCAAATATCAGTTTGTTCATTAGCCACTGTGTCAATTCATTCAAAATATCTATCCTAATAATATATTTAGTGTTTCTGTAGGTATTACAGAATTCATACATTGACTTTTGGTTTCCCAATCTATACAGAAATTGATTCAATAGATTCATCAAATAAATTCACCAAATAAATTCATTAAGCATGTTCAATAAACGTTATTTTTCATTGTCCCTTCCAGACCTTTCTCCACTCTTCTCTTTTCTCCCTCTCTCATTGGCCCTTTCCACACGGGGGACGGGGAAATGGGGCAGCGCACGTAAGGGCGGAGCTTACCTGGAAGCGGGTTGCTCCATCCCTGCGGGGAGCACGCGTTCGCTGCTCCACACACTGGCGAATTTCGGTGGCGTTCGGCGGCGCCCAAAATGGCGGCTGGTGACTTCTGGCGGCGCTCCGCCAATCAGGTCAGCGCGCCAGCCAGAAGCCCGCCCCTAGGCAGCTCTGCAGGGATGCGCTAGCGCGTCCCTACAGTTTCAAACAGGGCGCAGTAACGGGTTAGCACGCTCACGTTTTTAAAAAAAGCGCCGCGCCACCCCTCGCGGCCGCGCGAGGGCGGTTTGAGGTGTGGAACCTCCACTTTTCAAACTGCCCTAGCGCGCCCCACGGTGTGGATGACCTCCGGGTGAGGTCGCCCTAAGCCGTTTTTTTTACCCCATGTGGAAAGGGCCATTGTTTTTTTCTCCTTTACCCTTCTTTTCTCACAGTTCTTCTCACTTCTTCTCACTGAGTTGTTCTTTTCTCTTTGTGTTGAAGTTGGTTTTGGTCTTGGAGGGTAAACAGATATAGGCATCAAATGTCTAACAGTATAGGTCTAAGTTAGATGTTCTGAAGGTTTCCACCCCGCTTCACCTCATAAAAACAGAAAACCACCTTACAGGTTTCTCCACCTTTTTCTTGACTGCCTGGCTTACACTCATGTACTTATATGCAATGACCAAAACAATGGTAGGTATGGCAAAATATTGAACATACAAAATGGTGGCCATTCTATACTCCTCATATGCTCATCCCATTTAGGGACGTCACAAAGAACAAAAGCCCTCAGAAAAAAGGATCAGCTGTTATACAACTTAGAAATAGGGGGATAATTTCTCCTTTCCCTAAGAAGGTTCTGAGAAATTGTAGTTCAGTTTTTCAAGAACAACTCTACATTGATTTTCAGAATGTGTGGATCAAATTAGTACATGTTACCAATCTGAAAGAATAACTTGTTCAAAGACTTCTATTTTGGACTGTAGTAGAAATGTGAAAATCTAGCTCTCTGCTTTCTAATTGACCTCTGCTGGGGATGATCTGATATATATCTACAGTAAGTGAGAACTTGATCCCAAGATACATCTCTTAATGAATTTTTGTGTCCCAATTTTGCAGCTTGAATTTTGTTGATAAATAGCTTGCCTTTGACTTTCATTAGCATGCATATTTTTCTTCACAAGCGCTATGAAATGAAGACAGCAAAATCCTCATCAAGAAATTATCAGTAATTTGTGTTTCAGATAATAAGGTAATTTAAATTAGTGTTTGCTAATCTCCAACATGCAATTGGAGAAAGATAACATGAAACAAGTTCTTCTTTAATCAGTTCAGAAGGATGCATTGCTCAGGAAAAAAAACAACAACAACAACCTCTGCTGCTAATCCTACTTTGATGGCAGTCTGACATGCTTGATGTTATAAACAAAACAACCAGTATTTACAGGCTAATGTTTTTCACCTTAACTGTATATTTTTCAAATGTAGGATTCTTACTTCTAGACATAGGGAAAGTTGTTCAAGTTTCTCCAGCTTATAATGCGACACACGTTTTTTAAAAAATCAAGTAAAGTATTAGGAGATGCTGTGCTTTCCATTTATGAGTTCTCCAACTAAATGTTTTCTGTCTGTAATTGAAAGGTACATGGGTGCAAAAGTAATAGACCTCAAGAGAGCCATAAAAAGGTACTGTTTAGATCAATGCTAGGAAAGTTGTAGCCTTTCAGATCTTGGACTGAAACTGTCATTAGGTTTAATCAGGACAGATAATTGTGTGGGATACATAGAACTACAGTCCAGCATGTCCCAGAGGGTCAAACGTTGCCCACCTCTGGGCTGGATGAACTAGATTCAGCAAATGGAATTTCCTTCAAAATTCATATTTTTTGTGAGTCTGTGGCATTATCAGCACTACAGTAATCACATTGTTCATCTGCTTCCACGGCAACATTATTTCAGATCCCCACGCTAGATCCACTATTGCTGTCATCTGTATATATAAGGCCAAGCACTGGAATATATGCCCTCTCACATTGTTGAACTATAATTCCCAGCATTCCCGACCTCTGTCCATGTTATGTAGGACTGCTGGGACTTGTAGTTCAACCCTTCTGGAGCACCATATGAATCCCACCTATGTTTTAGGCCTCCAGCATTACTTCCCTATTGTACTCATAAAAGTAATTAGGTAGCAGGCATGGCTATGGTGGGAAATAATTTATTAAATACAACTTAACACGTGATCTATTATTACACTTTTAACTCTCCTGTACATAATTATCTATAGTTTTCTTATATATTTGCTATATCATCTAGATCCATGTGGAGAAGTAGATAAGAAATAATAATAATAATTACAAATATGAGGTCTGTCTTGATTACAGAATCCTTTTTCTTCTTATACACAGTGCTGCTTCTCTTTTCCTCTTCTCCCAGGCTCTCTTTATTGGTGTCTTTCCTCCACTTCTGTTCATCCTTTCCAACACTTAAGTCTCCTGTCTGCACTTCCCATGCACCATGAGTCTCTTTTCTCTCTATCAGAGTTGCCATATTCTAGTTCCCCACATCCAGAAGCTGTATTTGCACATTATGCAAATAAATGGCTTATCGAGATCACATGTAGAAGGTGACAGTTGTGCAGGCATACACACTTATAACCAATTTCCCCTGCAGAAACATGCATTTTAAAATTGCTTTATAGATAGAAAACAGGAAGCTTGTTTTTCTTAGCTTCTTTGCATACAATTAAGGGATGCATAACCAGCAGCAGTCCCATGACTCTTTATCCTTATCATCTTTTTCCCCACAGAGCACCTGTGCCTATATCAGCTGTACTATTCACAACATTTCCAGAGCATTTAATGGGAGTTGCAACTCAAGGTTTAAATAGTCATAGAGTGGGCTAAACACTTCACAATAATGAACATAACACTAACATTAAACATTCTACTAATAATTCACACTAAGATCAAATAACTAGAGAGAGGAAGAGAGGGAGAGAGTTGAAAATACAAAAATCCAGCCATTATGCATTACTGACCTAGTGCTTTGTGTGCTCAAAAACACTTTTAAAATGCCAAGTGTTATTAGTAATGATACTATACAATAATAGAAATGACATACTGAAATTATGTTTCTACAGAGTATTTTTCTTCTGAGAAAAGAAATGGCTTTTGCTTTTAAAAAATGGACTTGAGGACCAGTTTCACTTTTTTAAAAAAATGGAAAAGCCTTTCCACATTTGACAAGTTATTCTCTTCTAAAAGAACAGACACTCACTCATTCACACACTAAATATTATAATCCCATGCATGTCTTCTCAAATGCCATTGAGTTCAATGAGACTTACTCTTGAGTAGGTGTATCTAGGATGGATTACAGCCCGAAAGACAAAGGAACTTTAAATCAGCAATCGTCACCAGAACGTTGGAACAATCTGTTGTGAAAATTTTCAGTTCTGAGGGACGCAGCCTTTCGATTCTGGGTTATATTTCCTGTGGAGAAACTCTGTGATCCAACCATGCTTGCAAAAGTAACATAAGGCTTTAACTTTAAGTCCATGCTTAGATCCTGGGAATTCCACAATTGCTACTCCAATTTGAAATTACTGTACATCCCCAAGGAAGGTAAAAGATGGATACCCTATCCCGGGGACTATAAATTTGATATTAAATATGCCCACCATGCCAGAGAGGTTGCCTGAATGGGTATGTAGACAAGGAGATCAAATGACCAAAAATAGGCCAGGCCAGGAAAATCCCGATTCACATTCCCCTAGGGGACCTCAGGCTAAACACATACAGAAGAGCAGGTGGTTTTCAGCCAACCTGAATGGATTCTTGGGTTTCCCCAGGTTGAACAACTCCGACGTTAGTAAATCCAACACTGCTTCCGCATAAGCCAATCATGCAAACTACCAAGTTGCTATTGTCTGGAATTTCTCCTTTTATTTTGGCCATTGTTCTTCCTGGGAAAGGGTCTGCCCTCGAGGTACATTCTGTCCTATAAGTTGTCCCAGTTTTTGAGGGTCTATTTGGAGAGCTTGTTACCCTGTTTACTGGGAGTCCCGGGAGGGACACCTAAATAGCCAAACAATAACACACAATTTTGGGGAAAATTAGCTGGAGCACTCACTTAAGCTATCGAGAGGCAGGGTAACTTAGCAGGATCTTGCAACCCAATGTCTACGGGGTCAGGTCAATCAAGCAGATAAACAGATATGCAGTAATAAAAGTGATGTTTTATTGCAGGCAAACAAATATTAAAGATACCACAGTCACACGCTAACAAAGAGAATAGAGATTGAGCTAAGGATATAGATTTTGGGGAAAATGGGTGATATGACACCTGTCTGGTTGTCCTGGACCTTGCGGGAGAATCCGGGGGTGCAGAGACGAAACTCAGCTTGATTAGCTGAGGGGAGCTCTCCAAGCACAGCAGCAGCAGCAAGGCTTGATGGAAGTTCGGAGCGATCCCAGGTTGCTGAGGTCTCAGCTACTGGAGCTGAGGGGAAGGCTCACCCAGGCAAAGCGGTAGCAAGGTGAGGTGGAACTCAGGAGTGATCCGAGGAAGGTCTCAGAATCAGGGGTTTTTATAGGGTGAATTGGGACTGCAGGCTGTGCCTTACTTGGGGAAAACAATGAGTTTTGGGTGTGAGACAATGTCTCAGAAAGGTCACAATTTAGCATGATTGAGTTAAGTCCGAACTGACAAAGAGGTAGACTGTATGCAAATGCTCAGTGCTTGGCCTTTAAGCTTCTGGCTTGCCAAGTTACCTGCTCAGGGCAGGGAGTCCTTTGTAAACAGCGTGCATAAATAATGAGGGTGTTTGCAGAGAGGTCTCCTAAAGTGAGGATCTGGCTATTTCTGGCCTGCCTGTGTTGTCTTGGGATATTGCAGCATTTGATGGCCAAGCCTAGTTCTGGGCTTGTCCAGGGGCCTCTCAAACACGTGGAGAGGTGTGGTGGGAGAGAGCCAAATTATTGATATCAAAATTATATCTTTATTCTATCTTCAAGGAGGCCTAACCTGCAGTAACAAGCTCCCCTCCGCGCTAGCAAACTGGCACTCTGTTAGTCGAGTGCTCCCTTCAACCACCTCTCTTCACTGAGCTTTGTTCTTCTCGCTGCTTCCCACACTGAAGACTTCAGGACAGATGCAGTCTCACCACCTTTACACCCTCTCCACTGAATCCACTATCAATTTTCACCTCTTTCTCTTCTTGATAGGCCTTGTGTGCGTGAATGAGTGAATGCGTTGGTGAGTGAGAATACATTTATTAATAAAATCCAGTTATTGGGATGATTGTCTGGCTTTTTGCTTGGTTGGACCCTGTAAAAATTGGGTAAAAGATTCTGCTGCCCTCATTTGGCTACAGCCAGTGCTCCACTAGTTTCCCCAACCTTTGCATTTTTGGAGCAAATCACGGTGTCCCCCAAAGGACACCCAGAAGTCAGGGTAACAGAAGCTGAAACATCTGATTCTTTACAGCTGCTTTAATGTTGTGGTATCTTTCTGGGAATGAGGTTTTATCTGAAGGCAGTGCTACTGAGTTGTTTTTTGTCCATATATCCACACACACACACAAACACACACACACACGCACACGCACATGCACAAATATACTTGGAATGAGGAGTTATATGACAATAGGACCTGTGTAGTCTTAGGAGAGGAAAGCACAGCATTTGGCTGGGGGAAAAGGTTAAATAGGCTTTCTGCTATTCTTTTAGGTTATTTTATTAAATATGGTAGGTATGCAAGTATGCATTTCCCTTAGGAAGGGGCATAGATGTTTTATTGTCTAGGCCAGGGTGTCAAACTCAATTTCATCTTGGGCTGCATTAGCATTATGGCTGCCCTCAAAGGGCCAGTTTTATCTGTAAGACTATATAAATATATCTACTCTTTTATCATATTAAATAATTGCTTCTGCATTTGATTTTACTGGTTTTAGTAATAACTAGCTCTGAAACTAGAAGTCTGGGAAAAATAATGGCAAGCAGATGTTCAGGTGTTCAACTATTGTATAATTTATTGAAAAATGAACTTTTAAAACAAAGGTTTTTTTAAATCATCAGACAAATATGACTTGTGCCTCTTTCTGCCCCCCTACCCCTTTCTGTATCTGGTGAGCCTGATCCCCACATTGTGGGTCCCCAGCTGCCGGTATTCTGAAGAGAACCCAGCAGCCAGCACTCGTGATCTACTTCTACTTTTGACTGCTCCTCTGTCTAACTCTTGTGAGCTGGATGGAGCACTGCTATGGTAACCTGCAGCAATGCTCTGATGGCAAGACTTGGACAAAGAAGTAGTCAGAAGTAGAAGTAGATCGCAAGTGCTGGTTGCCGGACCCCTCTTCAGAATATCAGCAGCCAGAGGCCCGCATAGGGATTGGGCTCGTCAGGGGAGGGGGAGTGCCGCAGCTGCAGGAGAGGTGTGAGGGCCACATAAAATGGCCTGGTGGGCCTGATTCATCCCACAGGGCTTGTGTTTGACACATGCGATCTAGGCAGTTATCTATCACTTATTTTACATTTTATACAAGGCATCACATTTTTACATCATCATTTTTTTAAAATTCATTTTAGCAATATTCAGTAAAAGGCATTATACTATTGTATACTGTATATCATATATTGGCCACACACTTGTAGAATTGAACATATCCTCTGTATATATCAAACCCACAGGTATTCTATGGACACTGCTATACATAGCAGCATCTATTTTATATATCTATAACAAGCATTCACTATGATTATAATAGACATTTATGTATTCAGATAAGAATTATATTGTTAGTCTTGTTATTGCCTATACGAAAGCAAATATCATCTGTTCTTCTCTCTTACTAGAATTGTCTTGGTATTTATCAGCTGTGAACAGCATTATCAGCATCAGAGTTGTAAACTGCTGTGTCCACCTTGGAGACAGACTTGTGACATTTGTTTTTCAAGAGCTGGATTTGTAGTATCTTTGGCCTCTGTCTGCACAATCAGAGGGATGTATCACTAGTCCTCAATAATGTAAACAATTATACTTCAATTATTCTTCAATTCTTCAATCAAACAATTAGAGATGAGATCTTATTCACCCTTTATCAGTGACTAATCACTTCTGAGACCATTGTTTCCTAGATGCTTGCCAAGTGATTTTACCAGCTGTCAGATATGGTAACCCTGTCATACCAATGTAGCACATTTTCTTGGTTTTGCTATATGCAGGCCATTTGTTTACTTAATCTCTAAGGTGATTTCCCCTTCTCTCTCTTTATCAATTTGGTTGGCTTCATGCCTGGAACCAGCTGCACCTACACTCATAGTATTATGCTGTCAAACACACAAATGTTCCTACATTATTCATTAAACAGATATGCTTATATATTTACTGTTCTGGTTTCAGGGGCTTAAATTTTGCAAAACATCTTTCAAATTAGTGCTCAGCCTACAACACTAGTAGAAGTTTTATGTGATTAGATGAGAAGTAGCCATGTACAAAAAACAGTGAAACCTGTCTTTAATTAGATGATAATAAAAGATGAACAAATAAAAGGAGCTTGAGGTTTGCAGCTGCTTCCAAAGCTGCACATATGGCTGTATATAACAGAAGCCTACTCTGCCGTTCCTCAGTACCCTGTGATGCTGGTTACGGTTAGACTATTAGATACTTCAAGGTATTGCACTTCCTGTGGAAGTGTGTGGTTTCTTCCACAAGTGTGTCTCTAAAGTTGAATTATTTCCTCTACAGATTATATTATGAGTTTCTCTACAGATGAATGTATAGAGAGGCCTGTTAGCAATGTATAACTGATGCCTGTTTAAAGCTGTGTAGTTCTTCATCAGATGCCTTTAGAGATGTATAGTAGCTCTACAGATTATATAAAAATGTTCACAGACAATATCTATATTTTGAGGTAATCCTTTTCTAGCATAATGCATAACTGTATCTGTTGAATGGATTAATTTAATAAAATGGACTAAAATTTACAAAGTTGTAACCTATTCTCCTGCAATAATGTCCTGTTAGTCCTGTTCAAGGAATCCATAAGAGGAATACATATGTTGATGTATTTACTGAATAAGACTGATCTTTGCACACTTAGAAGTCCAGGTAAACAAAATGGCAAAACCCACAAAATCCAACTAGACATCTCCTTTGGGCCTAGGGCCAGCAGCTGAGGAAAGGCCCTCTCTCCAACCCAACTGCCACTGCTCTGGGTTTGAAGGGAGACATGGGTCCATCAGCCTAAACCAGTGGTTCTCAACCTGTGGGTCCCCAGATGTTTTTGGACTTCAGCTCCCAGAAGCCATGAGCATTGACCATAGTGGTTGGGGCTTCTGGGAGCTGAAGTCCACAAACATCTGGGGACCCACAGGTTGAGAACCACTGGCCTAAACCCAGCAGCTTACAAAAGGTCCTCCATCCATCCAAACAGCAATTATTGTAGCTTCAGAAGAATATAACAGCAGCCAGCATCTGCTAGACTTAATCTCCCTTACTGTCATCCTTTTTTTCTTACATATCTTGTCTTTTTACCTTGTAAGCATGTGGACAGGGAACACTCAAATTAACAAGTATAAACTGCTTATGTAAAATGGCCTGCTCATTGAAGTTTGTGTATTTATATATTTATAGACGAAGAGAAATAGAGAGAAGGAGAGAGACATAGTCTTCTGAGAAATGGGAAAACTATGTTGTTTCAGGAAACCACTTACTTCAAATGAACTTTCCTACACCTGAGGAGCATGCTGCCTGTCACCTAGGAACCTTGTGAGTCAATCTCACCTAGTGACTTAATGTGGTACAAAAGAGTAACTTAGATTAATTAATTAATTCAAAATGATTAGTCTCTTTGTCAAAGAAAATTACCCTGTGATGCATATCCTCAAGGTCCCCTTATGCACGCCAAACTTCAGGAATCTGAGTTTAGTGATTTTGGATAGGCTAAAAAAACAGACAGGTGCTGATATGCTTCTGAGTTTCATGGTTTTGGATCTAGGGTGAAGAAACAGATGGGTGGAGATGTGTCGGTGGACACAGGCACACACATATGCTTCCAGGTTTATTATCAAGAGGGTTCACAAAACATTCCAGGCTAAGAAGGAAAAGATTATGCAGTCAAATCCATTCTAGCACAATAATACAGTTTTGCTGTTTTTCATGTCATGAATTCTAGAATATCCTCTGGGAATATGCTGATGCCAAAAACAGCTGCTCAGATCTATAGCTTACTGTAGCAGGACTATTTAGTAGAAACCCATTATTGGCATACCTGATAATGAAAGAATATTATGGATTGTTAGAAATTGGACTTCTGGGAATCTGTGGAAAGATCTGCCAGGAATAAGCACACACAAACACACACACACAAAAAGAATTAAAAGAAACCAGGCCTACAGTTTTAGTAAACTGATATACTTAGCCTTCCACATTAATCCTGTTTCAGCTACTGTCCCAGATTTGATTGAAATGTAAGCACCTGAGGTAAAATTAACAGTATGAGTATGCGATATAAAACCAGAACTGTGTTTCATTTTAAATAAAAATGTTGACACCTTTGTATAATATATCAGCAATCCAGGAAGTCATAACTTGTTTACCATGGTGGCTTGATCATGCTGCATGCCTGGAAACCAAAGCCGAATTTTAATGTGATGCCAACCTTATGTAATCCAACAAGTAACCATACAAGTACGTTTATTTTACTCAATCAGCATCTCTTCTAATGTTGTCCTCAATCTTGCCATATTCAGCCTTTTAAAAGGTATTATATTTACAAATCACTAACTTCTATAATACTTTATGTGCTCACACTAGAGCTACTGTAAGCTTCCATAAAAATTACATTTCATGATTTTATTTGGCATTTGTATGCATCAGAAACTTGGCATTAAAGGCCTTTCTTGTGTTTCTTTTTTGCAGTCCATCTATTCCACAACAATTTGACTTATAGCTACCTCATACCAATTTCCATACCAACTGATAGAGCACTAAGAAGAATGTCAAAGATATAACAAAGCCTACAATTGCCACTGATTATTTAGAATAAAGAGTTGTATTTTCCTTATAACATCTATGGTAGAGTAAGCTCAGATTAATGCTCAGCTATGAATAAAAGATCGTTGCACACAGTCTTTCAAAAAGCAGATAACACCAAGTTATGTTTCTCTGTATGTCACTTTAGTTTTTGCTTCATTATTAATGACACTTCTTATGTTAGAACTGCAGGTACCTTTTAGTAAGTTAAGTTTTTCCCTCCCATACAAGTTTGCTAGCTTCATATATAGATTTTCAGCTTCGTCCTGTGAAGTTTAGCATCAAACTTTGCTCGGTTACTGAATACCAGACATAGGAAGGAAAATTGTTGAATTTGCATTTCCATCCAGAAATTTCCACTGAGGAATTTGCATTTGAAAAAAATATACTGAAACTATTGGCAGAATGGAAAGCATCTTTTCTTGGAAATCTGTGTTTGAATATATAAGCCTGGAAATGAACTTCAGAAAGAAGAAAAATGTGTGTAAAGCCATGCATAGATTTAAAAACTGTATAAATTCAAAAAATGTACACACTTCAGTTAATGTGAAAATGCATGCAAATTTGAGCATTAAAAATGTATTAAATTACCTGCCATTTAGGGGAAAAAAGTGTAAAAATTGTACACAGATGTCTGCAGGTAGAAAAATCTCTCACAAATCTTGTGGTGGAATGTGAATAATAGCAGGAAATTGAGAAACCCAGTGACATTGAAACCGATAGATTTCCCATTTCTAAACAATAGTTCTATGGATCAAGGGGATAGAACAGAACTATGATTTATTAGGATTATCTTTGTATGCACTCCAAATTCTGTTTCTGCTGTCTTGCTTAGCTTTTATAATTTGCCCCTCCTCTATGTTGAAATATCAATGATATTCCAGTCATGAAAAGAGAAGACAATCAAGTTCATTTTTAAAAAACAATTATCTCTATATTTTCCCGCCATCCAGTGGAATGAGCTTTTTACACAAATGCAATCAACTCCAGAGATCACTTCTAATCCATCAACCACATGACCACTAATGACATGGGGAAAATCAGCCCCAACCCCCTCAACCGTTGCCCACCCCGATGTACATCATGTGCAGTGCTAGGAACATTAAGAAACACATGCCAAAAGTGCACAGAGCTCTGCTTGGTTCTGTCACTCAGCTAAACTGCATCACCAACAGTATCTTCTCCAGAACATGTCACTCCTGCCAGGTCCTCACCATGCCAGATCCTGGCCCTCAGCTTCTACAAAGGTCCAATAAAATTTTTAGTGAATTCCAGTAAATTCTCTGCTTTTTTTTTCTGAATCACCCATCCATCCCCAAATTCAAAGCCTTAAAAAATTTGGGTTGGCGGTATCCTATATCACTTAATTTGATGTGAAACAAAGGGTACTTTTATACAGTGTTATTAAAGAAACAATTTGCTTGCTCCAGGAAACATATTTCTCTCATTTCTCAATGCCCTTATAACAAATGTTAAGATGTCTTAAAAGAATTTTTAGAAGATCATTCTACAGTGTAGAAGCAACTAGCTGTCCTTTTCTCATTGTTCTTTCTGTTGATCCAAGGATAGAAAACACAGAGGTGGAGAATATTTTAGAGTTATCTTGAGTTACACTGTCAAAGTTTTTTGCCAGGAAGTAACAAACTGTGACTGTTAATTTCTTTTTTTATAAAATGGACTATTACATCTGATTGAAGAAAATTTGGGTATCAAGAGAAGATTAGCTGGAGAAAAATGGACACTCCCGTCAATCTGTTCACTCACTGATGCTCAGAGCCATAGTCAACTGACCTTGTAATGTTATATTCTATTGATGGATGGAATGATGCCACAGGGAATGATAAATTGTTACACCTCAAGAAGAAACCTTCTATTTTATTTGTTGTACTTTTTTTCTTAAAGGAGCATATCTGAAATTTTCTCCAGGTAGAAGGAAATTGAATGCCTTTTGTTGTTATTTGATTATAGTTCTTTGGGAAAAAGTGCTTATAAGTAATTCTTTGAATTATCAGATGCATAAGTTGAGGGACTGCTTACTAAACTTAATCTTTTTTTTTTAGTCTCTCAGAAACTGAGCCAGAATAGACTGTCTCAGGTGTGTGAATAAATTATCTTAGGTGGAACACTGTTTCCATTTGAGGTTGAGAAGACGTTGGAGCCTTCTATGAAAGAATAACCACTTTCAGATCTTGACATGAAACCAGTAGCACAGATAATACAAGGCCATAATTTTGTACAGACTGACAATGAGTTAATTGCCAAAGAACTGTGGAATTTACATACATGTAAACTTGCATAGGGTTAGGCAGCATCACTGAATGATCAGCTTGAGCCCTTCAATAAATTGGCTAGTGCTCCTCTAAGGCCCTTTTCGCACATCATTTTCCATGAGAAAGGGCACCTAGAGTGTTGCACGACTGTGAGGAGCGATCTGCACGATGCACTCACAATCGTGCAATGCTCTGGGGGCCGGCAGGTGCCAATTGCGCACCTTTTAATTTTGGGCTAGAAGCCAAAAATGGTGCATGATTGCGCATTGCTCCCGGGCCACACATGCACTTACCTGGCATGTGGAGCCTCCGGAGTCGTGCCGGTCATGCTTCCTGCCCCAGCACAGCCTGGGAAGGTCCCAGGATGCACTGCGGAAGGAAGAGGTGGGGCTCTCGCACAAGGAGGCAGCTTGTGAAGAGCCGAAGGACCCCAGATGCGAGAGCCTCTTGCCAGAGGCTGCTTGCGCGATCCCCGCACCCCAGCGCCGGAAGAAGGTAAGGTGCGGAAAGGACCATAGTGGTGGAGAATAGGGCCTCTGGCAGACCAGTACAAAACTTTGATTTTAGCTAGCTGGAGGGCATGAGGACAGTTCACTGTTCTAGAACTGCTGTCAGGCTTGCCTCTCAGCACTCTTCTAGCCAATGATTTTTCTCAATTTTGTATATTTGTTTTGAATCCAGCTAACTAGTAGCTGGTCTTTGTTCTTCAAATACAAAACATACTGTTGATTTCTTTAATGAAGTCAGCCTTGTATCTCAATAACCTAATAACTATTCATGCCTACATTTTAAAATTCAGCTTTTACGGAAAGGTGCATATTTCCTCAGAACACATATCTAATTTTCCATACTGTGTTTAAAATGCTGAAAATTTCATTTCAATGTTAAAGTTCCCCAGTCTCTGGAAGCCAGGAATGGAGATGGAGGACAATTTGAGATTAGAATGGGATCATAAACCATGGTCTTGCTCCATTTTCCATGCATGTTGTATTTCATTATCTTGGAAATAATTCTTGAGTGATATCTTCTGGATTTGGTGGTGGTGGTACAGAATCATGTAGGAGGAACTTAAATGTTGTAGTTTGATTATAGTTTTATAGTGGTGCAGTAATGAAAAGCTGAAGCACAGTTACTGGTGAAATTTGGCATGTTTTATTATTCCTATTTTGAAACAGTACCTATCCTATACATAGAGGACCACAGATGTGGTGGAATGTATTTTCAATCTGTTTTGGGTATGAGCATCTGTGCCTGCTTGTCTGTCCCATCTTCTATCAAAAGCAAGTCACTCAACAAAAGCTGAAAAGGAAGAAGTCCCTTTCCATTGTCCTTCCTATTGCTCAGAAAGAACCGGAGAATGAGTGTGTAAATATAATGGCATGATGAAGCCATCTGTAACTGAGCAGTGACAAGAAGTTGCACAATAAACTCAGAGTATAATTCAACTGCTGCTAAGTTAAAGATGGCCTTCCATCATGATTATATTCATTCTCTTTAAAATGCCCAGCCTTGAAAATTCTCATTCCTCTTGCTGCTCAGTTTGTAACGGATGAGGCAAAAGCATGACACTCCTTCTTGTCATCTTCTTTGATGCAGGTGTGTGGGTGGGTGTCTGTCTGTATTGGATTCCTGTTTGACCATTACTTACTGTGGAGCACTGGCAGAACTACGTGGTACATATTGGCCAGACCCCACTTATTGCTAAGGAGTCACTGGATCAACAGGGGTCCATTCCTTTGTTGATCGATTACCCTAATTTCTGGGAGTCCTGGGAGGGACACCTAAGTGCATTTCAAATATTACAAAGTTGGGAATTAACAAAGAGCACAAGCTAGCACTACAAGAGGCAGGGCAACGTAGCGAGATCTTTTACCCAATGTCTACAGGATCAAGCCGAGTCAAGGAGCAAACAGAAGTAAATAATAATAGTTGTTTTATTGATGTATAGTCAAACACGTGTATGCAACACATTCACACGGATTACTATTGAAATAAAGGTAGGAGTTGGATAGAGGGATTTTAAGAGGAGGTTTTGTATGGGAAATACTACATCTGTCCTGAAGCTCAGGCAGTCTGAAGAAGAAGTTCGTGAAAGTGAGAATTCTCAGCATGAGGAGCTGAGGGGAAGGCTCACTGGACAAAGCGACATCAAGGCAGGATGGAAGCCAAGAGCGATTCAAGGAAGAGCTCAATGTCAGGGGGTCTTATAGGTGAAAATGTGGCCCCAGGCTAGTCCGTTCTTGGAGGTAACAATGAGTTTCAGGCTGGAGACAAAGCCTCCAAAAGGTCAGTATTTACATGATTGAGTTATGACAGAGTTGTCAATAGAGTAGCCAGTATGCAAACACGGAGTGCTTGACAGTTGAGTATTTGGCTCGTCAAGCTGCCTGCTCGGGGCAGGGAGTCCTTTGTAAGTAGTGTGCATACATAATGTGGTACTTGCCTTGAGGTCTCCTAAAGCGGCAGTCTGGCTATTTCTGGCTTGTCTGGATTTGCTCAGTATGTTTTGACTATTGTTGGCTGTGCCTGTATGCGTGCTTGTCTGGGGGCCTTGCAAGCACGTGGAGAGGAATGGGTAAAGAAGGCCAAATTATTGATATGAAATGATACCTAATATACCACAAGCCCGGGCTAGAAACTGCGGTAACAGATCATCAAATGGCTGCCTGATGTTCCCAGCCCCTCCTGTGAGCAATCTTTACTGTGAGGCAGAAAAATATCCCCTGTTGCAAATCCCCCTTGTGCTGAAGATAGCTCTCATGAGGGGATTGGGAACATGAGACAGCTGCTTTCTGTTGGCAAGGGAACAGGTCCCCATTGGTTCCAGCAGCTACTTACCAGTAAGTGGGGTTTGGGGGAATTGCATGGTCTCTATGTAACCCCTAAAGTATTCTCTACCTTTGTGATATGATTTACACTGGGATTGTGAATACACAACAGTTACAAATGTGTAACTGTAAGTACATGTTTTGAACTGCTCAACAGGATCCTGGCATATATCTTGATTGTCTTAAATATCCTCAGAGTCAGGAGTAGAAATGGTAGACAATTTGTAATTAGAATGAGGGTCAGCAAATGTAGCTTTGGAAAATGAAGAGTATATATAAAACAACTGACCAAATAAACAAACAAACAAACAAACAAACAAACTGTAAAGCTTTATTTGTAGCTTAACTCCTTTCAAAATGTGAAAAGCTGTTCAACAAAACTGGTCAAATGCAGAAGAACCAAATGTTTTCTTTCTCTGAGAAGAATAGTATTAAGCAGAGTGACATCAGCTGTCAGCTCTGACCATCTGGCATCGTTGCATGTTGAAGAATAAAACAGGGTAGCAAGATGTTGAAGTCAGGAAAGCAATGTTATCATGGTTGATAGTGATGATGTAGTGGTTTGAGCATTGGACTACAACCCTGGAAACCAGGGTTCAGTTCTCTAAATTGGCCATAGAAACCCACTGGGTGATCTTGCGCATGTCACACAGTCTCAGCCCAGAAACCATGTGGTAGGTTTGCCTTAAGGTCACTATAAGTCTGAAATGAGTTGAAGGCTAACAACAACAACAGCCATGTTGATAATCTATTCCTCAGATGGAACAGGTTTTTCTTCTGCAGCTGCTGAAAGTTAATGGCCAAGCAAGACCAAAAGGCCCCAATATTGTTGTCTCCTGGCACCTGTAAGACATGAAGGGGAAGAAGGAAAAAAACAGTGTACAGACTAGATCACAATAGACTCACTAAATTACTAACTTGTAGAAAACACCAAAGAGCAAACAAAAAAGGAGACCACAGAATCCACTCTTGAAAACTAAGTGGGGACACAGGTCATGGAGAGGACATCTATGTCATTTGAGGAAAGCTGACACAGAGGTTTTCCATGGCAGCAATTCATGCAGGCAAATGGGAATATTTCATAAAAAAAGTAATAATTTCAGTTGCAAGAATTAATAATTTCAGTTACTTTCTCCCCACTCCATAAGACAATGGTTTTTGTGCAGTTTTAGAGCATGTTCCACACTTCAGGACTTAATACTGGAAAACTCATTTGTTTGAAAACACATTATTTGTGTGTGTGTGTGTGTGTGTGTGTGTGTGTGTATGCACAGAAATATATTTGCAAACAGCAACATTTTTCCCTAGGACCTTGTGAAAAATATGTCCCCCAGGCCCTCTACAAAAACAGGCTTCTGGAGAATAGAAGATGTATTTGTGTTTGCACAAAAACCATGTTTTCTGCTCCAAAAGAAGTTCTCCGTGCAGGCAAGCCAAACGTATTTTTGGACAAATGAACCTTGTGGTGATGCTCTTTCCCTTCTTTAAGGTGTCTTGAGTGCCAGGACCCTCTTTCTTTATTAAAAATGTTATTACTGAGTATTCTTCACATCCATAAACACGACGTAAAACTGTCTGTCTGTCTGTCTGCCTATATGCCTATCTACATATTCTTTGACTCAATCAAGCAGAATGCCACTGGCTGCATGCAACCAAAACCAAGAGCAAGAACATTAATATAATGAGGATATTTCTGCTTCAGAGCTGGCATAGTGGAGTGGTTTGAGTGTTGGACTATAACTCTGAGTGAGAAAGATTCAAATTCCACAGCCATGGAAACCCATTAGGTGACCTTGGACCAGTTATACTCTCTCAGCCTCAGAAAAAGGCAGTGGCAAACCTCTGAATAAGTCTTGCCAATAAAATCCTGTCATAAGGTTACCTTAAGTTGGAGTCGTAGGTGATAAAGAATGTATCTAAGCAGTTATGATTAAGGAGCATTGACATCAATACCTATAGAAAACAAACTAAACATTTATTATAGGTGCTCCATTAGAGATAGCAAAAAGGGGTGCTAAGCCAAGACGGAAAAGGAGGAGCAGGACTTTCCGTTTAGGAAAGTAAGATGAGGACATAGAAGGAAGAAATGCAGTGATCCCCAAGAATATTTGTCAATCTAGTAAAGTTTAGTATAGGTGGATAAGATGTGCAGACACTTTGGGTCACTGAAACGCTATTTAACCTTATTGCTGTTGCTTTTTCTAAAACACATTTAGCTCTTGAAATGCTGAACACTGCTGCATTTCCAACAGAAGGCACCAAACATTCACAACCATTGCTTCAGTTAAATCTGGGAGATGAGTACAAAATGTGACCTGCAGGTTGCGTAGAGCTCCCAAACCCATTTTTGCAGCTCCTAGATCCTCCTGAAATATCCAACATGCACCACAAGAAGATATGGTTAAGCCATCATTCTACTGCTTGAAGTCTCCAGAAAGAGTGATTTTTGCTCTCTTCTTCCACGGCTTGTTTTGTTTCTCAAAAGAAAATCAGGCACGTACTGCAAGTGAACCAACCTAGAAGTGAACCAAAACGAAATGTATTTTATTTTATTCATTTATTTTTTAAAATTTTCCTGCCCCATTTCTGATTTCTTACCCTAAAAAATTCTCACTATATTTACCCTATCTTATTTTATTTATTACATTTATCAAAAAAAATAAAATAAAAATAAAAATCTTACCATATGGTCTGCCAGAAGTGGACCACAGAGTCACGCTGAAGGACCTAGAAATTCTTGTAGACAGTGCTTCTCCAGGCATTGTTAGGACCTCCAACATGACTATGGCTCACTTCCTCCAAAAGTGAGTCATGCTGGAGGACCTAGAGATTCCAAAAGAAGTGTTTTCAGGTTAAAAAAAAAAGTTCATAATTTTTGTTTTTATTCACATTTTTCCACTTTCACAGGAGTCTTGCTCCCCTAACCCCTGCAAAAGTGGAGGGCTCACTGTAGTTTAGCCTAGTCAAAGTCTCCTTGCATGTAGAGTTGTATGCAGTTAAGGACTATGATTTCTTTGCAAACAGGATGGGAAATTTTCAAATACTTTCATTTGGCTGTTTTGGAGGAAATTGTATCTGGCTTCAATGTACAAAAATGAAATCACCAAAACACTCTAAATTTGTTAGGAAATACAACCCACAAAATATCATAAAAAGAAAAGAAAAGAATTCCCATGCAATGTATTTAACGGTTTAGATTTTTCAACATGTGCCTCTTAGACTTCGTGTTATTAATGTCTAACTTTAAAGAAAAGCTAAAAGATTTTTGAAGACACTGAGCCACTTTATTTTCATCCCTCTTTACATTCCATAAAAGCTCCATCCATTTTGAATTGACAAAGCAGCTTTGTCCACTTAGTAACGGTTACAAATACAATTCAAGAAATGTTTAAAATTCCTCCTTTCCATAATGGTGATGACAAGAACAGACATAGATGTTTTAGAAAGTTACACAGATAGACAGGTGGATAGATACTGTTACCATTAAACACAGAAAAAAATTGTAATGTTGAAAACAAAGTAAAAGTCTTTCAAATGGCTTAATGATTCAACTATGTGTCCTATGCTTAGAATATGTGTATTATAATATTTGATGATCTACCCATGAAATAATGACATCATTTCAACCGAGACTGGGTTGAAATATGTGCCACATTAATTATCCCTATTTAGGATTAACTGGGATGTGCAAAAGGGGTAAACAACCTAGTGCAGGAGCAACTGAGGCAAGTGGTATCTCCTAGACATTCTTCTCAGCTTCCCCTGGGTGAATACCTGAATCCCAAGAGAACCCACCTGTTGGGTAGCTCCCTGGTCAGGCCATTACTGGAAGACCAACCAGAGAATCTAGTCCCTAGTCACAAGACTTAAAGTGAGGGCTAAACACTCTGCTCAGCTCCAAGGAGAACCTCTGTGGAAACTGCAGAAAACCACCGCCCATCAGTGCCGAGTGCAAAAGGCACAGCCAAATCTCACACTCAAGGCCTACCCAGCCTGACACCTCTTTGTGATCAGAACTGAACAGCCAGGGAGACCTCTGAATCAAGCCAGGATCAGGACAAACAGGTCTGCCTCAGTTCTCCCCTTCTGAGAACACAGTCCCTTCCTCACTCTTGTCCCCACGTTGGCTTCTTCCTTTGAGGACTCTCCCCTTTACTGCCTTCCCTAAATCTGCCCTTCTCCCAGATGTAAGGATCAGCAGTAATTTATATTTTCCAAGACTGTGGTACTGTTGGTACTAAGGTCAAGATGATATTATTGGTAGTGTGCATATTCCAGGATACAGAATAAGACTCTGTGACACTGTTTTAAGGAACACAGAACTTCAAACATTTATTGTAACACTGTTACTTTAAATATGTTTTGTATCTAAATGTTTATAAACAGCACACCATTCTTCTCTCTCTCTCTCTCTCTCTCTCAATTCATTCACTATCTTTCATACACCCAATTTCTCAGTTCTCTCTCCCACAGAGCTTTTCAAATCTCCAACCTCTCTCAAACACACCACAAATCACACTGTCTTCAATCACTCCCCAGGCAGTTAAAAACTGTTATTTTCCTCTTTCCACCAGACATTTCCCAGGGCTATCCAAGCCTCCATTTCACCAGCCAATCAGCTTAAACACTCTCAGTTGCCAAGGAGGCTCTGTTGTCAAGACCCCCTCCCATCAGGTTTCTCACAACCCTCTTCCCCATCCCCTGGGTCATATGACATATGGGGGAAGTTCCAGAGACTTATCCTTCACCAAATGTGTGTTATAGGTATCCACCAGACTCCTACTTTCTCTCCCTACTACCTGCCATAGATAAGGGAAAGCATCAACTTAGGATTTTTCTGCATAATGTTGCTGTTCCACTTCTGCAACAGGATGGCAACTGTAGACAGGTCATGTTTCTGCATGATGTCGTTGCCATCCCACTGCCATCTCCTTGTGAAGTGTCACACTCGTGCAATATTTGCAAAATGGAAAAAATCCATTTTGCACTTCCAATTGTGCAGTGCTCCTGTACTTACCATTCTGTGGAAGCTACAGAAGCACAATTGTGATGCTTCCTGCCCCAGTGAAGCAATGCAAGTGCTCAGATGTGCTGCGGAAGGAGGAAGTGGGGCCATTGCGCTTCCTTCCACAGGGAGTGAGTAGGTGTGGAGGGGAGCATTGCTGATGCGCTCCCTTCCGGACCCGGAATTGCAGTGCAATGACATGGAGAAGTGTCATCATGTGGAAATGGCCTTAGTCCTTAAGCCCTACTAAGTTGACCAGAATGGCCCTGTTACAAATCCCTCAGAAATATCTGGTTCTCCACTTCAGACAGGTGCACCCCTTCTGCTCTGTAGAGCTCAGGTTTTTGGTAAATGATATGGGGGTTGGGTAGAAAGTGATCCTGTCAGGACCCTGGAACTCCAGGACATAAGCTCTGAGTCTGAGCCAGAGTCCCTGGAGCCTGCTGCACCAGCACAGCCCACTCCCGAGGCTGCCCCAGGCACAGAGCCCTTGGCCCCAGTAGTCCCAGCAGCAGAGCCAGGGGCTGCTTCAGACCCAGCCAAGCCAGAAGAGTCGGATAGTGAGATTCAAGAACAGATGCCTACTTACCAGCAGTATCAGGAGCAAAAGAGTGCTCTTAGGAGGTCAGAACATTTATATAGAAAACGCCAGGCAATCAGGGTCCAGCTGCGATAACACCTGGAGGAGTGATCTGCCTATAAAAGCAATCACTCAGCCTTGGGTCTTTTGTTGGCTCACAACTGTCCATTCGGGGGGGGGAGTGCTCATTGTGGATCCCAGCTTGGCCTCCTGAAACGCTGCCCGACCTGCTGGAACATCGCCACCTCTTGATCTCGGACCAGCTCTGGTAACTTTTCTGTTCAAACAGACTTTGACTGTGGGCTCGCTTGGCTGTGACGTAACAGCCAGGGAGTCTCCCTGCTGCTGGTATTTACTGCTATTTTTCCTGTTCTGTTCTGCTGAAGTAAAGCCCTTTAATTTATTCCCTGCCTTATCTGCAAGAGACCTGTAGCCGGCTCCCTTGGCTGCTCTCCAGGCCTTGGCGTTGACAGATCCAAAGCCTTGGTCATGGCATTCTGGATCTCTATTAACCCATTTCCCAGTCATATCAATGCGTCTGGGATGCCCTTTGCCCACCCATACTTGACTAGGCAGAATGGCTGACCACATGATGACAACCCTGGGCCACTAGCATTGAATAATCCATAGACCATGCATCACCTGTTGAATCAGACCCTTGGCCTTCCACAAACTGAGGCCATTTCCACCCAAGCGGGTGACCAAAACATGTGGCAGAGGTCCATAGTCTTTCCCAGACAACACTGGCAGCAGACCATACCACTGTAGCCCTTGCATGCACAGCCACTTGAACACAGCAAGATCACCCAGTCCCAGGTGGGATCCAAAATGCCTGTTCTGAGCCTGGTGCACCACCAGTAAATAAAGCTATGACTGCAGTTCAGGATGTGGTGCATCATCGGCTGTAACCTAGAATCTGAAAGACAATAAAGCGACCAGACAACATAGTAATGCTACAGTGGCCTAACATATCCCTAGGAAGCCTTCAGCACCCTCTCCTCTGAATACAGGCAGGGCTCAAACCCAGAGCTGATGTTATAGAAGCTGTACTAGTTTGAAATGAATGCACACCAAATTTAACTCTCTTTAGTCCCAGCAAAGCAAGGGCTCTGGAAGTGACCAAACAGAATTTGTTGTCTGACTGTGGCCTGTTCTGCTTGAGGGTAGTCTTCTGCCAGCACAAGGTTGGGCATCAAGAGTTTGAGCATTGTGTTATTACCGTTTACTAGCCTTACTTTGGAAGATATTAGATATCATTTTGATATCACAATTCGGCCCCATTTTGCCACCCTCGGCCAAGTGTTTGTGAGGCCCCCAGACAAGCACAGAACTAGGCATGGCCATTAATTGCTGAACATTCCTTTCTCCACCTAGGCAGGCCAGACTCAGCCAGATCTTCGCTTTAGGAGACCTCCGTAGACAAACACTTCATTAAAGATGCACGCTAATACAAAGAACTCCCTGTCCTGAGCAGGCAACTTGACGAGCTAGATGCTTAACTATCAAGCATGCTGTATCCGCATACTGGCCATTCCATTGTCGATTCGGACTTAATTCAATTGTCTCGCACCCAAACCTCATTGTTCTCTCCCAAAGTACAGACTAGCCTACGGTCATATTTTCCCTATAAAAACCCCCAATTCCGAGACCTTCCTCGGATCGCTCTGAACTTCCATCCCGCCTTGCTGCTGCTTAGTCCGCCGAGCTTTCCCCTCAGTCTCCATCTGAGACTGCGCAATTACAGACCTCTGCTGTGATCTACCCTGGTCTTCGGACAGGTGTAGTATCACCCAATTCAACGAATCCCTCTCAAAAATTCCTCTATACCACTACTACCTTTATTTTTTATAGTTACTTGTGTGAGTGTGTTGCATACACTGTTTGCCTGTATTTAATAAAATCACAGTTAATATTTCATATTTTGGTGTGCTTCTTGACTTGGCCTGACCCCGTAGACATTGGGTTTAAAGATTCCACTGCGTTGCCCTGCCTCTCGTTTTGCTAACTTGTGCTCTGAGCTAATTTTCCCCACTAATATTTGAGCATGTTTGGAGTCTCTTGCGGGACCCCCAGTAAACAGGGTAACAATTGGGCTAGAAATCCTTCTGGCTCCTAAGAAAGGAAATGGCAATCCTAACAGCAAAGGCCCAGCAAGACCTGCTGGCAGGTAGGATGGAGGGAAGGGTGAGACTATCTGAGGAATTATGCCTAGCAATGATATTAGCAGTCACGAGGCCAACTGAAGCCTAACTAGACATTAGACCTGACCAAGCCCAATACAGGCCTGCTCCTATGGATCGTGTCCTATTCAGGGCTAAGCAAGGGCTATAAAGGCTTACTTGGCCTAGCCAGCACATGGTGAATTATAGTCCTAGCTAAAACCACAAGACTGGCCCATCCCAGTGACCAACTAGAGGCATGTCCAAACACATGGCCAATTGAGGCCTAGCTGTTAGGGGAACCCAAAAATATATGTGGTCTGTGAATGTAACCAGATAGGGGCCTGGCCAAATGGGGGTCAGGTATGTGCACAATTACAGGCTTACCACACAAGTTGATTAGAACTGAATGGCAAAGCCTGCATGCCCAAACAGGGCCTCTCTTAAGGAGCATGACCTAAATCAGCTGAATTAAACTGGGGGGGGGCACTAGCAGCAGTTAAGCCAGTAACTCTATGAACGGGGGCTTATATTATAACTACAGCTGGATCAACCAAAAAGGGGAGTGTGTGGCAGATGTGAGCCTGCTATCGCTCAAACGCAGGGCCTCAAATGCTCTCACCAGCATGCCTGTACCTCACCTCCATGATGCCAAAACTGTTCCCCCTCCTAGGGCTGGCAAGGGCTGAAATGAAGCAAAATAAACTGAGGAAACATTAGCACACAGTGGCTTCCCTGGTAACTCCAATCAATGCCCCCCCCCCAAAAAAAAGCTCAGCAGAACCTGAACGTAGCCCAAAGTGATGCTTCTTTATTGCATATCAATCTGGTCCTTAAAGAGAGTGCAGCACCAACTCCAGAAATTTCTGTTGTAGATTGGATTTATGCCCCTGAAGAAGGCCAACTAATTTATAAACAGGCTGAAATGTTGTTGGGCTTTTAAAAGAATAAACTTGGACCCTTCATAAGCACATGGAGCCTAGTCTCCTTTTTCCTGCTGATTTATTACATGTGCTTTCCAGTACTTAGTCCTGCTCCTCCTTTTATTGGAGGCCAGCAAAGTGCATTTCTCCACCCACATGCTGTGTATCACTGTGGGGAAGGGATTCAAATCCTGTTGCTCTGGGGACTTTTCACATATAACAAGCCTATTTGGGCTATAAGTGTCTATTTAAAATGGAAACTCAGCTCCATAATATGTACTCTTGCCTACATGATTTTCATCATAATTATATTTACCTGGATAGTATATTTTACCTTAGGATAAAATCAAAAGAAAGGCAGCTAACAAATAAAGAAAAATCACAAAAAAGTGAAAGATTGTCTTAACAAAACAAAGTCAACAAACTGAAATTCAAAGAATATAGCCTTCTATAACCTAGGGTGCTGCAGATGTTTTGGACCTCTGTTTCCATCAGTTTAAGTCAGCATGGCCAATATTCAGGAATTCTAAGATATCTAGTCCAAGGTAAGCAGTTTCCCAATCTATTGTCCCAATCATATACACAAGGCACAATTTGTTGTATCTTATTTTAAATTGCAGGTGTTTTCTGAATTGTCCTTCTGTAGCATCGCACAGTGAACAAAGAGCAAACTCACCACATGTTCCAAAGTACACCGGACAATCAAGCTTTATTCCTGCAGAGTTCTGATGAACCATTTCTTTCATGCTCTGGTGTGTATGCACATAAAATAGCACCATAAAGATCATATCAACAACAGACTGAAAAAAATTGTTTATGTGAAGAGGGCGATTTTAAAGGCTGTTCAAAGGTAGGCAAATACACTCTTTCCCCTGACCCATACAACAATATTTTTGGCAAACACAGAACTGAATAGACTGCAGATATTCAGCAATTTTATATAGAGCAAGATAACTCTGAAATGATCCTGTCTCTTTGCTTAGCTTGTTAGGTTCTCATTTTCCCTAAAGAAGATGAGGTTCCCATCACCAATAGACCTGCGTTTTTGCGTTGTTTTTTTTTTAAAATGTTTTTATGTAGATAATTGTTGCTGTGTGTCTTCAAGTTGCTTCCAACTTTTGGAGACCCTAAGACAAACCTATCACAGGGTTTTCTCAGCAAGATTTGTTCAGAGAGGAGTTTGCCTTTTGCCTCCCTTTGAGGCTGAGGGAGTGTTACTTGCCCAAGATCACCGTTTAGGTTTCCACAGCTGAGCTTAGATTTGAACACTGGTCTCCATAGTCATAATCTACTGCTCAGACCACTATACCATGCTGGCACTATGTAGATAATACAGTCATACGAAGTATACATAACATAACAGAGAATAATATATCATTCAAAAGCCATACATGGGATTTGGGAAGACAAATAATACCAGAACACTTATTTTCACATTGAATAAAGGGAGGCCAAACACTATAACAACTTTCAGTCTTTTGTATGTGGTTCAGAACTTTAGAATGAGCTGCAAATTTTGCAATTTGAGCAGAATCTCATACCTTGCCTCTCCAACTATCCAAAGATAGATAAAAAATATCTTTCCATTTTGTGGCAATTTGCACCTTTGCATCTTTCTTGATAAACAATGAGAGAAAGTAAATTATTGGTGATACTTGAAACATTAATTAATGTAATTAAACTCATTTCTGCAAAATCATTATTCCTGAAACCATTAGCTCATGGACAAAATCAAAATGATTAAATGGGTATATAAGTGCCAGTAACATTACATCCACACCAGCACAATACACTTAAACTAGAATTAATAAATAACAATAAACTAAAATAATCTAAAATTAAAAAAATAGATCTGTGAAGAATCTTCAAATATACCCACTCAAAGATGAGGAGATTGTTTTTAATCCCCAAACACAGATCTCAGGTCACAAATATGATATAAATCTTTCCCTTCCTCCTCCTTAAACAAATTGAATCTATTTACATCAATAAAGAATCACAGAAATGGTAATAGTTAAGATACCATTAAGAAGATACCAATAGTTAAGAAGATACTAATTTTGCCAATTAGACCAAAATGTCATTATGTCAGAAAGGAAAGGATTAACAATACCTCTCAAAAGTTTAAAATAATCCAAAGAAAAGATAGACCTCTTAGTCAACCTGTATTACTTTTACCTGGGTTCTCATAGATCACAAATTTTAACATTATTTTTCAGCATGTGTCCAGAAAGATGTCTAAGCTGAAAACCATCATAATATATAGTCATGCTTGGAATTCCTAAGCCCCTATTTCCTGTGTGTTTAAAAGGTGTGGATTTTGGAATTTTAGATTTTTTAAAAAAAATATTGAATGAAGTCCACAATTATTTTTACCGATGAGAAAAAACTTTCATAAAATAAAGGAATTGGCAACATTTGGAACAACAACAACAGGAAAACCAATATTCTTCCTGCTGCCACTTGACCTAAAGGACAGAGATTGAGTTTGTCACATTTTTAATGTTTTAATTAATTAATTTAAAATGGTAATTCATTTTGAATAATTTAGATAACTACCTAATTATCTAGACATCCAAGCACCTCATGGAACTAGGATGGACAGGAATACCTTTTCTGGGCCAGAAAAGCTCTTTCTTCAGTACACATATTTAAATTAAAATAATAAAAAAAAGACTGACTTTTATTAATTTTTAATTCTGATAACTTTTCAATATCCTTAAAAATGAACAATGTCATAACAATTTCAGCAAAAAATTCAAAAGTGTAATGACAACATCATCTACAAATAAATTGAATTTGGCTATTATTTTTTTTCTAGATAATTGGGGATCTATTCTAAATAAATTAGCCACTGCCTCAATGGTAAAAGCAGACAGTAATAGAAAAGGGGGATAATCTTGCTCTGCACCATAGCATGAATCTACTGATTTGAAGTTGACATTACCTATATATATTTATCTGTTAAGAACTGAATAATGCGGTAAGTATAACACCCCTAAAACATCATTTTCCAAATCCATTTTTGGCATGTTTTAAATAAGTTGATCCAGTTCAACCTTCCAAATAGCTGTGTTATATCAAAAGATAGAATGTAAATGGTGTACTTTTAAGCTGAGAACAATTCAAAATTACATTTAAAGGATACCAAATAGGATCTGCTATATATGCCAGCAGTTTATGAACCCAAACTGCTCTGGGTCAATATAATAAATTGCAGTTTTACCTAAATGATTAGCTAAGATTGTAGTAAACAGCTTTGCATCCTCATTTATAATTGAAACTGGACAGTAAAATTCTACGTTCTCTATATTTTTACGTGGCTTCAAGATTAAAACTTTTTGAAAGCTTCCTGGAGCTCAGAATTGGTGTACTCTCTAAAACTGGGTTGAAATAAAGCACAAAATAGAAGCCAATCCATTCTCAAAAGTATTGTTTAAAAAGGCCACCCAAGCTATGTAGGCCTGGTGCTTTGCCCACTTTTAGTTTACAAATTAAACTTTATATTTCACCAACTGGAATTTTCTGTGCCAAAAAATGTGTGATTGAGTAAATTAGATCAACAGAACTGTGTTTCATTAAATTAAGTGGTTATTCTTTAAGCACTGACAAGAAGATGCCATGATTACTACGAGTAATTTGGATTTCTCAAAAACAAATTAGGATAAGTAATCTTATGTATCTTTACAGAGTTACAAACGTGATAGATCAGGGTAATAGTGATCATGATTTAATATATCTTGGTTGTGGTAAGGCTTTCGACAAGGTCCCACATAATACTTTGGCAGACAAGCAGGTAGAATGTAATAGACTGTAATAAACACTGCTATTGTTACTGCATTTGTTACTGGTTGACCTAGTATACCCAAAGAGTACTCACTAATAGTTGTTCTTCATCCTGGAGAGAAGTGACTAGTGAGGTGCCACTGGATTTTATCCTGATCTGATGTTGTTCAACATCTTTTTAATGACTTAAACGATAGAATAAGGGCATGTTTATGAAATTTGCAGCAGACACATGATGAGGAGAGACAGCTAATATCTGAGAGGACAAAAACAGGCTCAAAATGACCATAACAGATTTGAGAGCTAGGCCAGAACTAACAAAATGAGTTTCAACAAGAATAAATGTAAAGTACTACATTTAGGAAGGAAAAGTAAAATGCATAAAGACAGGATGTCTTCCGCCTCCTTGGCAACAGTACATTTGAAAAAAATGTAGGGTCTTATTATATCACAAAATAGAAGCCTCTCATCTCATGAATCAGCATAATTCTAGGTTGTATCAACAGCAGTTTAGAGTCTAAGGGAAGTGACAGCATCACTACTTTTTACTTTGGTCAGACCTCACCAGGAATACTGTGTCCAGTTCTGGGCACTCAAGGTGAAGAAGGAAATTGACAAGTCTAGAAGAGGATAGCCATGATGATAAAAAGTCTGGAAACAAAACCTTGTGAGAAACAGTTTAGGGATCTGGGTATGTCTACTCTGGAGGAGAGAAGATTGAGGTGGTATGACAGCCATCTTTAAATATTTTTATGGATGTCATATATAAAATGGAGCAAACTTGTTTTCTTCACTTCAGAAACTAAGACAAGAACTGATGGATTAAAATTACAAAAGAGAGCCATTCAACAATGAAATGGTCATCCTCAGAAAGTAGTGGGCTCTTCTTCTTCAGAGATTTTAAAACCAAAGTTGGATGTCCATCTCTCAGGTGTGCCTTAGCTGTGGGTTCTAGCATAGCAGAGGGTTAAGCCAGATGAACCTTTTGTCCCTCTACAGTTCTTTGATTTTATATGATTTGATTCCATATGATTCTATGATGCTCTGACATCTATGACAGAGAACATTTTCCCAAATGTTTGTCAAGCCTTCACACCTTCATGAGAAACATTTGCTGTATCCCAGAGCTGATTTGGGGGAATGCTGGGATATATCTTAGTTACAAATCCCAGAATAACCCAGCCAGATTCTGGAAGTTGGAATTAAAAGGTAAATTTTCCAAGCTGTACAGCATCCCTACAAAAAGGAAAGTATGAATTCTCTATACTCTTAAGATCAGGTTTTATGTGTATGCCTCACCTGTTTCCCAATTTACAAAGGCAATGAGAAAAAAAGTATGCTGTGTCACTCAACCAGTAAGCAATATCCTATTATGATGGCCTACTGCTGCTTTCAGAATTGTTCTAAATGCCATTTAATAAATTGGTGCTACATATCTAGGTTACATGGACACAATCTTACAAATGCTTTCATTGTTAAGAAACTCTGCAGCTCAGCCGGACACAGATTACCATATTGCTTACCATTACTTAATATAGTTTCAGACTCACTGTGCTAGGCGCAATATAATGCTTGTATTTGGCATTCAAACACAAGGCCTCCTGCTGTCTTCTTTTGCTCATATTAAGGTCAACAAGTAACAGAGGTATTGTGTGAATTTATCAGCTGGCTTGATATTAAAATAGTCAGGAAAGAAAGCTTTCTCTCTCTAAAAACCACATAAAGCCCAGGGAAGATATAAATGTATCTTTACTCTCCTTACAGCAAGATGCTCCAAAGATTTTGTTTAACAATCCACCACTGGGAGGGGCTAAGGACATGGGACACAGTCTTAGCTAAGAAGGTGAAGCCAGATGAAATCCTTACCTATTTTGACATTTTGGACCAAATGCAGAAGGCACCATCCCATTCTATGCATCTCTGCTTGGGAGTAAGTTTCCTATGATGAATACAGAACATCATTTCCATGCAACATATTTCTGGACCCCAAAGCACAGCTCAGAAATCAAAAATCGCTTTCATTAAACAGCTTCCCAGGCTTTGAACAGCCTCCAGCCTTTGATCACTAATTGGAGAAGAAATCAAATAAGCTTGCAGACCAGATTAAGCTCATTGCTGGAGGGTAATCATCCTCATAGCAGGGGTGGGAATCATGAATCTCTCTTGGTGTTGTTTGATTGTAGTTTCCAACATCCCTAGCCTGTAGTGCCAATGGTGAGGAATGCTGGAAGCTGCAGTTCAGCAATGTATGGAAGTTCACAGAGTTCCCATCTTAGCCTTATACAAAAGCATAGGGTTGTCTAAACTCTGAAATTCTAGATATGTGAGAATTCTTATGTGCATGTGAGAACTAAGACCCCCTTTATCTGCAGTCCAACAATTTGTGTGGATTGCAAGGCATGGAAGGTGAGAATATTAAGCAAATCTTCTTTATCTTCTACATATTCTATCCTTTGTTCACAAGTCAGGAGTAGATCCAGTTGTCATAAAACATCCATCCTGCACTTCCATAAGTGATGAGATAACTTATTTAGGTGAGATAGGGAGTTTTAGGTAAGAGGGTACTTTGGACTTAATTCTTCATTCCATTGAGAAGCCAGTGGATTGACGAGCATTTTTAATCTCTTCCCTGGGGAAGAGCAGAAAGAAGAAAGTGTTTGGAGATGTTTCCATTAGAACAATGGGTGATCTGGAGAAATGAAAAAAGAGGGTCCAGGAAATTAGTGACTATGCCTCTTTAAAATCAGCTGTGTCTTCCCAAGAACTGAACAGTCAGGCAAAGAAACTCTCCTGCCCCATGTTGTCATTGAACAGCATGTCAATCTGTAATAAAACCTGGCATGACTAACTAAGACCTTGATGGATCTGGATGGAGCAGACATGACTCAATTTTCTCTGCCAGGAAACTTGGAGCACGATCAAACCTGATCAGTGTTGGAGAACCCAAAGATTTCTACATTCCTGAAGGATTTCTGCAGTCATGCATGAACTTCCGTAAATCTTCATTCTGTTCTCTTTTGGTCTCACTTCACCTGGAATATGGTGTCCAGTTCTGGGCACCATAGTTCAAGAAGGATATTAATGAGCTGCACTATGTTCAGAGAAATGTGGCCAAGACAGTCAAAGGTCTAGAAACCAAGTCTTGTGAAGAATGACTTTGAGAGTGGGTATGCTTAGCTGGAGAAGTGAAGATTGAGAGATGACATGGTAGCTACCTTTAAATATCTAAATCAGTGCCATGCGTAAGATGGAGCAAGCTTGGTTTCTGAAGCTTCAGCAACTAGTACATGAATGAGGGAATTCAAATTATAAGAAAAGATATTCCATCAGGACATTAGGAAGAATTTTACTGAAAGAACTGCTTAACAGTGGAATGAAATGCCCCAAAGGCCTCAAATGAAATGCCTCCTTCTTTGGAGATCTTTGGCCAGGGGTTGGATGGGCATCTTTCAGGAGTGTTGTGGTCGTGTATTCTTGCATGGTAGGCAGTTGTACTAGATTGTCCTTGCAACCCCTTCTATGATTTTATTATTCTATGAAAGTTTTGCAGATAATATCTATCCTTTCTAGTTTCCCTCCACTGCTGTGTATTGTATTTAATTTATTCTTTTATTTTATTTACCCAATGCAAAGGATGAGGAATGTTTGACTCATGCACTGCCTGTAGTATCCCAGCCCCATTTTTCAGTGAAGTTTCCCAGGGCATACCAAGCTGCCATTCCTTCTCACTCAAAAATATTTTATTTCATTTTTACCACCAAATGCCCCTTGAATACTCAAAACCACTAGAGAACATAGAGGTTTTCCTCCTGCATCTGAAAGGTAAAAAAAACTATGAACAGACCCAAAAGTAACATCATGTCACTTCTGGTTTCATTTTAGAGCACTTCTGGACCCATTGGCCCTCATCTTGGGTGCTTTTGCCTACCCTTCCCTATGCAGTCTCCCCCCCCCCGTTTTTGAAAGCTACCTGCTAAGGAGACATCACATCTTGCCAGGACAATGTGGCTAACAAGAACAATGTGTGCATTGACATTACAAGCTTGGTGTTTGATTTACCATCAAATCCAGTTAATCAAGCTTCTAATCAGTAGTATATCCCTAAATATTTTTGTTCATAAGCATCTGCCTAATGAATGATCCATATAGGCATGCAAGTACTAGACTGTTTCTGCCACCAGTTTGTGAAATCCGTCCATCCATCTCATTTCTATTTACAAACTATATTGCTGGCTAAAATTCAGCTTTGATAACAACAGATAGTAGAACATTCTGTATCTGTTGGTTGAAACCTCAGAAAGGCACTGAGAGGTAGATATTGTCATTAAATATAGCATCTCTATGAACTCAGTAGCTAAAAATTAGTCATGAATGAACTCCCTGAGGTTCAGTTCAGAGCAGGCTTAGCTATTGTGATGTATTTCTGTTTGTATTTTTCAGACAAACAGAAAACAAACCCAGAAAATAAATGACGATTCTACTGATGCAGTACAAGAAAAATTAGGTGGGTTTCTGCTTCCACATGCATGCTGAGGTCACAGGTTGCCTCACATGCTGCAACCTCTAAGTTGCTTTCTGTAAGAACGAACATATACAATTATCTCATCTTTGGTCAAAGCAGGGTGCCATGACACAGCCTGTCAACAATTCTCAAAGCCCTATGAGAGTTCTTACCTCCAGCATGACAGCGAGATACCAAATATTCTTTTTGTTTGATTATTTTTTTTTACAATTTGCACACAAAAAGTATCTCTTTATAAAACTAGTGTCTTTTCTCCTTTTGTGTTGATAAGTACACAGAGAGAGAGCAAGCACAAAAGCACAGGTTGCTTGATCAAAAAACATAAAAAATGGATCCAGTGCTAGTACCTTTTTAAGAGTCCATGCAACAAAGAAACATTTTAAAAAAAAATTCTATTATATACCTTTATAGAAAGGTGCAAAAACTGGTCTTTCAAATATGCAAAATATCTCTGATATCAACAAGATAAAAAAAAATAAGCACATCCCAGCAAGAAGATTTTTTTTTTAAAAAAAAAATCTCATTTACTACCTAAGAATGAACTAAGTCAGGATTTACACCCCTCATTTGAATACACTAACTGCTGACATGCCCTTTAATGCAGCAATTTTGTAAAGTTAGATGTGATTATAACATCTACATTCTGTGTTTCAGCAGGCCAAATGACTTGCCAGTGTTAAACGTTTCATTAAAAGAACAACTATGAGATTTAAACTTATCATTTTTTAAATTTAAAATAAGGGATGTTGGGTATACCCAAAGTCCATTATTAATATTTAGATCACTGACTCAATAAATCATCTTTCATTCCCAGGGACAAGCTCTGCTCTACTTTCAAATTAGGCTTGGAGGAACAATTTGGCTCTTAATTTTTTTAAAACAACAACAACAACCTGGACTCTTCATCCTCTTCATCTAATTTACTAGAGTCCTCTCAAAAGTCAACTAATTTTCATTTCCCTCTGGAACACATATGAACTTCTTTCTCCACTGAGTTTCATGGAGGACTAAGCTTTTGGAGAAGGTGCAGATGGGCATCTTCATCCAACTCTAATGAATACTGTTTTACTGCAGTGGTATTGCTACCGTGCTCTGTCCCCCAGCAGTTGTAAATAGTGTCCCAAGGAAGCACTTGGCCCCATAAAGAACTATGACTAAACATTACCTCTCAGCTATACCACTACTGGACCAACATTCTTGGTCTTCATCTTATAGGTTCCTAACATGAATGCATACATCAGACTATCTTCCCACAGAGAGAATTTTCTATTACAGCACCCAAGAAAGAAGAGGTAAGCCTAAGCACAGACACTGTACAAAGCTGCCTCCTCTGCCCATGGAAGGAAGCTGGTGTATGAATACTGACTGAACACTCAGGCAGTACCACTCAGTTTTTTCTCACTTCCTTGTGCATACCTGTTGTGCAATCAGGTTAAGGGAATGTGTGTTCCAGCTACTGACTTAGAGCATTGCACCCTTTGACTGGCATCCTGTTGGTTAATCCCAACTGTTCAAGCAATAGTTGAACGCTGAGTCAACATGTAGATAAAGCTCACTGATTGAATGGATTGATTCTAGTTAGGACTAACAATGGGACTGTGTCCTCCATCTGTAACAGAATTCAGCTCTGCTCAGAGGCACACCCAGGGGTTTCTTAGAGGGGCAGATCTTTTCACAGACAATGAACCTGAGCTTTAGATCCGGACATAATAGCCACAGGACCATAGGTATCTGTGTCACTCATCTGGATTCCTGTAGGATACTATCCCACATTGTTACTTTCAAGGTTGAAGACACTTGAGAATGGCAAGCTATGCAGAATATTCACAGCTACTGGTTAAAGCCTGTCTAGCTGCTTATCAGTCTACTTGGGATTAATAGTTATTCTGCCTAGTACTTCTATAATGTCTGAAAGCATCTGTCTGTCTGTCTGTCTGTCTGTCCGTCCGTCCGTCCGTCCTCCGTCCGTCCATCCATCCATCCATCCACCCATCCATCCATCCATCCATTCATCTGTTTTTGTCACTCTTTAGATATATAGTTTACATATTTTAGGAAGAAAAATATGGATCAGTTTAAATGTGTCTCAATGGACCATGAAACAGGCAGTCCAAAAGGTAACAATACAGCTTTCACTACAATGCCTATCCATAAATGCTTTTTTATTTAATCCAATATTGTGGAAAATTATTAGGTCCTTACAGCCAATAAATTAAATTTGTCAGCAGTAACAGGAATGAATGGGATATCTTGTGCAGCACTGGCAATGATAGATGGAAACTTGGGATTATGCTGTAAAAACATTGAATTGGTTGGAAAAATGCTTAACTATAATGAAAACAAAACAAACCTATTACAAAACTTAGGCCATTTCTGCACGTTACCTGCTCCCATCGTCCTCACATCACGATCCCAGCAGTGCCTTTGCCATGAAGGGAGCATGACAGGAATGCTTCCCTCTGCACCCAGCCAGCTCCCTGTAGAAGAGAGTATGAGCAACATGTGTCTGGCCTTCTGCCACACAGCCAGGTTTTTTTTCCTTGCTGTGCTGGGGAAGGAAGTGCTTCCATTGTGCTTCTTGCCCTTCCACATGGCAGGTGAGGATGGGAGCATTGTGCAATTATGAGTGCTCAATGGATTTAATCTGTTAAGCAAATATTCCACAATTGCAACAGGTGGGGGCAAGACGGCAGCGGGACCATGACAACATTGTGCAGAAGCATAGCTCACGGACGACTGCCATCCTGTCCCTATATTGGGACTGTGATGCCATGTGGAAATATCCTAAGAATACAATCTTATGTGGGTCTATTCTGATATAAGCCTTTTGGGTTTCACTGGGAATTACAAAGATGAAAGTAACACAGAGAGTAGAAACCAGTGCAGCCGTACTCTCAGGATTCAGTACTAAGTCAACAATGTTAACAATGCTGTATACATTTTCCAGCTTTTTGAACACTCTCTCTATGTATCACCACCTACACACCAGTGTTCTGTGAAGGAGATGAGTGTGTGTGTGTGTGTGTGTGTGTGTGTGTGTATCCTTTATCTATATGTATTAGACAAATTAGATTGGTAGATACACTCTCTCTCTCTCACTCTTTGTATGTGTGTCCACACATATATACATTTGTATTTTAATCAGGAGTTGTAGAAGAAATATTGTTACTTCTGTTACTACTACTCTACAGAGATAGAGGAAGAGAATATATATAGACACACATAGTACACACTATGCAGAAGAGTGACTCTTCTGCAGTTTCAAAGGACTGAACATACCAACCCAACTGTGGTGATAATAGGTGACAAAAATATATAATTTTTCCTTCCTTAGCTGACAATGAAGTGTCTTTGTGGCTTTTTTTTTTTACATTAGATTGTGAAGAAGAGAAAAATAAAAGAAATGGTCCCAGATTATGAGTATGACAACTTCTCCTTTTCCAACAAAATGTCTGCAGAAGATTTTCTTCCTATTATAAGCAGGCTGAAGAACTATGGAATCTCAAAAATGTAGTCTTCAGGCTATATAAAAGAGATTTAAAAGACTGGGGCATTGCTATTTTTTCAGTTTACAGACAATTTATATCACAAATATCTACTTAAGAAGTGAATAAATCTGATCTTTTCTCTAGCATACATATAATAAACGAGAATCATAGATACATAGAGAATTCAGAAGAGGGGGCATTTAAATATTCTAACTGGATTTACTTTTGTGATATATTTGGCCAGATGTTGAACATACATCTTGAAAAAAAATGCAGATTAGAAAATCTGCAATGTACCTTTTCATATGAACACAAATAAATCTCTTTCAGCATCATATTTAATCTGTAGGTTATATCCCATGTTGGCTAATCTCCAATGTTTAATGTTTCACAGTCAGCTGGTTAAAATCTCCTTTGCCCCTTCACTTGAAAATTTTTTGGAGAAAGTGAGGACATATTCCCTTTTGGTTGCTGTTTAACTGCTTTAATTGAATGAACATGTGAAACTCCTGTGCAGAAGAATTAATAGCTGTTAGTAGGATGGATGTTCTAACCACTTACAGGCTTATGTACAAAGTGCAGGGTATTTAGATTAATCTCTGACATTCAACCCTGTCCCTAATTCTTTAGTCTTCAAGACTAGGTGCATTGATTCCGTAAACTGAAGGTTCAGATAAGCTTTTAAAAAATCCATTAACTCAGGGAACTGGATAGGCTTAAAGCTGACACTGACAAAGTAAAGGGTTTCACAGTACTGCTGCATCAGATTGATCCAAGTGTCAGATGTTTAACACCATCAGTTGAGGCAATATTACATAAAATTGATGGAACAAACCACACTTTAATTTGTTTGGGTGTCAGGACTGGCAGGTGGTGTGATCCTAAGTCTCGAAAATATCATGGTGTTTGGAAGATATTGAAGTAGTTGCAGGTGGTGGTAGCTAGAGATGGGAAAAAAAATTTGCATTAACTGTTGTTGCTGTTGTTGCTATGAATGTATTCAATTGACAGTGTGGGGGTCTTTCAGTTTTCTGCCACTGCAAACAAAACATGAGAAGCAAATACTTTTGTTGTTGTTCATCTTACTGTTGTCCTTTTCTCCTTTCAAATTATACACAAATAAGTAGGTGCAACTCAAAAAGCATACTTTTGAAAATTCTCTAGGACAGTGGTTCTCAACCTGTGGGTCCCCAGATGTTTGTGGACTTCAGCTCCCAGAAGCCCCAGCCACTATGGTCAATGCTCAGGGCTTCTGGGAGCTGAAGTCCAAAAACATCTGGGGACCCACAGGTTGAGAACCATTGCTCTAGGAAATGTGGGAAAATATATATATAAATGTATATGTTAAGAAAAAGACAAAAAGGTACAAACATTCTGTGAACTATCTAGTGTGGTGCTTACATACCCTAAATGCCTAAATGCCCTGAAGACATCAGATCTCATTTGATCTCAGAAACTAAGCCTGGCCAGTCCTGGTTAGCATTTGGAAAAGACACCACCAAAGAATGCCAGCTGCTGCAGGTTATGTTTAGAAGGCAGCAAAGACAAACCTCCTTTAAATAAATTTTGCCAAGAAAACCCTGTGATGGAGTTGCCATAAGCTGGAACTGACTTGAAGACACATAACAACAACAGAAAAATATGCTCAGATTTCCATGCTTCCCTCCACAAAGTATGGCAATCTAGAGACAGGAAGAAAATGCAGTTCAGATTTGGAGAAACATAAACAACTGAACTTGGTAAATTTAGTAAGGTAGCTAAAACCAATATCCAATGCCACCCCAGCCCACCATGCACTGTGTATGTGTATCACAGTAAGAGAAGGACAGTTTGGATATGAAAGTGAACAAAAAGTAGGCCTGAGTATTACAAATGGATAGAAAGAATGAGCCATAGAAATGAGAGGAATAGTCTTTGCTTGGGGAGGAACCACTGTTGTTTTAAAAAGTGACAATCACATTCTGTCTGTATGGTTTTCAAGTCCCCCCTGTGGAACTTGTGTATAAATAGATATTATACAAATGTCATAAATATCCAGTACCCTCACTTCACGAGGGAACTCAAAAGCCTCCTGGAATCTCCCATGGCTTGGAAAAGTGTGTAAAGTAAACAAAGCAACATTTTAGAACAATATCACATTTATATCCAATTGAGGTTTATTGAAAGTGCTGCCTGAATACCACCAAGCAACTCAATATTGCCAATATCAACATTGCTGTTCTTATATCTTTACATGATATGTTTGCTAAAGGAGTCTTTGAAAAACCAGTGTGCATTACAGTGCAAGCTATTTTGGTCTAATAGCAACAGCTACAGAGGAATAAAAAGACCAAACCGTACATCATTTTGGACTACATTAGCTTTGAATGGTTGTCAACTTCAGAAGTCCTGATAAATGTTGAATTAAAGAAAACTACCAATGGCAATGTGTCAAGACTGTAGGGCTTCGTTTGTTTATACTGTTATTTATATATCACTATCTATGGCTTATGTCATATTGATGCCATGTATTGCATAAAATGAAAAACAAAACAAAACAAAAACCCACACACAAGATCTAAGGGTAGGCAACATAGGCCACTACATCCCTAGCCAATGCTGAGGTTTTTTGTCAGGGTGTGTGTGTTAAAGAATTCTACTTTATTAATTGTCACTTTCGGGGGAAAGAACATTCATGTGTCTAGTGCAATAAATCTTAGCTTTTTATGTATGCATACATATACCTAACATTCATCACTGATCCCCTTCTGTGAGCTGAAAATAGCAAATCCAGACATAAGGGAGACATGCCAAATTGCACCTATTGCATTGCTTTCTCATTCTGCATCATTTCGAATTTAACTCCCTGGAGGTATTAAACACAAAGCACATGAACTGGATAAACAAATTCAAAGGTGAATAAAGCACAAGAATAACACCCTGAAAACACTTTCTTAAGTAACTGAGCTCCCATCTCGGCATGAGGATTACGCCTGGGGAATCAGCGACTTTGCAATGAATTTGCAGGTCTTTTCATTCTATTACTGGGTGCACCAGCTCAGGATATTTTCTGACAGCCAGAAGGCAATGTGTATAATTTTCTCAGAAATCTTGAATATAGAGATGGAAAGCAAGGAAACTGTTAAGTTTGTGACAGGGAAAGTATAAGGGTAAATGCTGAAAAGGTACATTTTGCAAGATCTAAATGGTTATTGACACCGTTGCTTTTCATATGACATTGCAATAATCCTCTGTTTGGTATTTAATATGTAATAAATTGACTTGTCTGGATCCTTCTCATATTCCTTTAGCACTTCTGTCACCTGGTGAGATCAACACTTATCTGTATAAGTTAAACACATAGATGGTTTTCAGCATAAAAAAAAAAAGATTTTTTAAAAAAATAAAAATTCACACCTTTCAGGTATTTCACAACATGGAAGAAGAATCAGAATTGGATGACTAAATTCCCCTGCAGCAGGCCTTTTCAGGATGGATGGTTTCAGAAGTGATCTACAACTCTTGACACCATTAGGTCTGTGCCAAAGTGCTGGGTGAAAACCAAACACTTTATTCCTCCCCTCCTTCCCTGAGTTAAGGACTTGCTTGGGGTGCAGCTTCTACTTCACCTTCTAAAATTGTGGGTTCATCTTGAAATAGTTCTTCCTCATCAGTCGTATTTTCATCTCTTTTATATAGTTCTTCATTATATTGTTTCCATAGTCTTTTAATATCTTCTTGATCATGCAGTGTTTTCCCCTATTAGTCATAGAGCATCTTCATTCTTGGTTTAAATTTCCTTTTGATTTCCCAAATCTTGCAGAAGAGGCCTCTTGTTGTACCTTTCTGTTATCATCTTCTATTTTTCTGCCTTGACTATTACAGTAGTTCTCTTTGTCCCTGCACATAAGTTGCTAAATAATTGTCTTTAAGATTCTGACTTTATTTCTGTAACCATTTCTTTTGCTTCTTGTCTACTCTTATCTGCCTGCAGAGTTTCATATGTCATCCATTGAGGGTTCTCGTTATTCTTGGATTCTTCTCTGACAATGTTCCTGGCTTTGGTCCACAGTTGTTCTGGCTTTTGGTCAATTAAGTTTTCTACAGGATTGTTCTTCACCTTGCATTTTGGTTGTTGTGTTGTTCAAGTTGTTTCTGACTTGTGGCAACACTAAGGTTACAGTACTACTCCTAGTCTTGGGTTTTTTTGCAGAGAGAGTGGAACTTTTCTATCTTCCACTTCTAATTATGTAATCTATCTGATGTCTATGTTTGACATTATCAATACCCACATATACAGTTGCCTCTGTAATTGTCTGAAGAATGTGTTTGCAGTCAATGAATTGCCGGCTTCATCAAATTCAATCAGTTGCTCTCCTGCCTTTTTTGTTTGTTTGTTTTTGATGCTAGGGCAAATTATCCAAAAATCTTTGGTTCTGCTCTGTTTTCTATTTTTGTTTTACAATCACCTATGATTACCAACATAGCAAGTCTCAGTGTGTGATCGCTGAACCTGAGCATAGAAACCTTCAATTTCTCCCTCTTCTGCCTCTGTATATGAGGCACAATCTTGGATTATGGTTATATTATCCTTTTATGTACCTTTTTCATTTTCCTGGAAACCTCTTTTACAGAAGCTTTTCTGTCCTTTCTTTTTTCTCTACCTCCCCCACTTCCATGAAAATTACTTCACTATTATTGTACTCAACCTGTTCTGGATGGGGTCATTCCTGTCACAGGGTCAGGTTTACACCCACGGCACAAATGATCTTCTACCAGGTGAGACATGTAACCCAGCTTCAGTCTTTCCTGATATGATCTAGATTGGATTACTACAGTAATATTATAAGAGTAAATTGTTGGTATATTAAATATCAGTAGTGTCTTGCAGATATGATTGTCATGGAGGAAAGAATGAAAAATGTGGTTTCTGTGTAATTTTTGCAGATTTGCATTTTACTACCATATCTGTTTAACTTATATACAGCGTGTATATTCTTCAAAAGATGGGACATATGTACCCAGTGACACCTATCAATTCATCAGACACAAGATGTCTGGAGACTGATGGGTATGATGCAAGAAGCCACAAACATTTCACAGGAATCACTTCCTTGTGCTCAACTGAGCATGGTTTCCTGTAAAGTTGGTATTTTGGACCATGTTCTAGAAAACAGTTTGGCTAAGATCTAAGAAATTACATCTATGATTTTTTTTTCTGGCTTGTTACATCACTTATACTTTTTTTTTCTTTTTTTTTGCAGCTGGTGACTTTGTTAACCATGGCTGTCTGGAATGTTGCTGTTATGGCCTATTTTTCAGAACATAGATGTTTTGCCTGAAGTGGGTAATAGAAAGTGATTCCTGAGCAATTTTGGTGACTTGTGTCATTACTCCCATGTAGTTTTGTGCTTCTGCTGAATTTGATGTACCTGGTATCCTGGATTCCAATTGGCACCCCTGGCCATTTTCTGGAATGCAGATGTTTTGCCTAGAATGGGTACAAAAAATGTAGTTTCTATAGAATTTTTTTGTGGTTTGTGGCAGCATTGACACCTAGTCTTGTGTGGCTGGTGAATCTGCTGGGCATGGTACTTCTACTTCCACGTCAGGCATAAGTGCCATCAATGAAAGATAAAATAAATAAAAGTTGTTAATCTTTAAGCTACCACGAAACTCATTTTTCCTGCAAAAGACTAACATGACTAAATCCCTAAAAAGTCTGTTTTCCTTCTTGTAAGAATACAAGTACAAACACAAGTTCAAAGCAAGTAAGAATCCAGTGTACAAGACCTGTTTCCCCGTTAATACCACCCTCCCATATTTTATTTCCACTTTTTAAAAAAAATTCTTCTAGTCCACCATCCCTATCCTGGCATGTGAACCACCAGGTGCCAGATGGCAAAGCGGTAATATTTCACAGGGGTTTTACACCTCTCTTTACTGAATATCTGTTCATTTTTGAATGTGATTATGGTGGGGGAGAAGACATCTCATATGAGACCATCTTTCTGTTCCTAGCAAAATTGATTTACAAAATTGGAGAATAATGTTTGGAAGACTTGACTACTGCTAGTCAAGATGCCTAAGAAGAGAAATTCTTTTAAATAAAAATCTTCAGGTGTTTTATTGCTGGAATGCTTTTTAAACATGTAGTAATACTGCAATAACACTGAAACATCTTGAAGGGTATTCTGTTCAAGCTGCAGGAAAAATAATAATAATATTCTTAGGAACCTGGAAATGTGCTATCTGGTATATATCACTGAATTATGTTAACAAGAAAAGGCAAATATCTGCATAAGGTTGAAATGCAATTGCATTTGTTTCCTGTTTTGTTTTGGAAAGTAGCAAGATCTTGGTTAGAATTAAAATGTCCAAAGAGTCACAGTAAGCTTGGAAATCTGCCAGCTGGCACTGCTATGCTTCTCACTTTAATATTTAAGAATAACTCAGACAAAGGCAACAAACAACAGCTTAGATGTGGGGAGATGCCTTAAGTTTCTCTTTCAACTACTTCTGTTTCTTTGGGAAAATATGGAAATGCATTATCTGTCCATGATGGCTTGAAAATTGCACAGCAGCACATGCAGGAAGTAACATCTGAGTTCTGGTTTTCAGTAATTTGCTTGGTGTGTTTTGATGAGTTACTGATTGACCAAAACACATGAAACATGGAAGGTACATGGAGGAGATATTAATGGGTAACAGTTCTTCTGCCTAAGGACTACAGGAGTTTCCAGGACCGAAAGGAAAGAACTGACTCTCCCAGGGTTCTTTTGGCTAATGTTTGAGTGGAGAAACAGATACAGACTGAGAGCTAAGCCAAAGTGAATCTTACACATTTTCCCCCTAGGCATTTGACAGGAATCTTCAAAAATCCCAAACTGAGTGAAGCAATAGAGCTCACATTTCTTGTCAGTCTCTCACCCTACATTTCGTTCAAGGGGGAAAAATGGGAACAGTTTGGGGAAATGTGGAGAAAAGGATCCATTTCAATACTGACAAAATCCTGGAAAGTTTCATCTTAGCAGAAGTAGGCAATAATGGAGCACCATTACCTGTTAACACTTATGATGCTTACAGTTTTCAAACTATAAGTCCTACAATCCGCATCAGAAAAAAATGATGTTCTGTGCATCTTTACCAGGCTTTGCTAGCCCCTTTTCCCAAGCTAGCATTTTTTGAGTGCAGGAAGTATGAGATTGTCAGGAATGGTTTTGTAACAATGGTGGCAGCTTGTGAACCACATTCCAACCACAATCACAATGAACTTTACTTGAAATGGAGTCAGATGTGTAGAGCAGGCGATCTTCTTTTTTGAGCTTCCCTCATCCCAAGTCTCACATTCTCATAGACCCATAAAATGCTATGTTTCTGAATGACAGTGCTACCATTTGCTGCCTCAGTCCTCCTTCTCTTTCTCCTATACAGTGCTAAGAAAGAGATAAATTTTTTTTCTTGTTAGAGGGCTGGTTTGGAAAAATCCACTTGTAGAAGTAGTGTACAAGCCATGTCTTATAGCAGACCTTCTCTCTTCTATTATTCACTGGTATTTTCTCATTTCCAGAAATGATGGAAGGTCCTGTTTCATTTTTGTTCAAAGGACACCTGTATTGAGATAGTGGAATATATTGCCAGGTAGGTTTAAATATTTTACATGTGGCTTTGCAATGCAACTCATTTTAAAACAGAAAAGAAAAGCCAAATGAGTAGCAGAATATTTGGCCAGGCATTTGGAAAAGAGGTGGGTTTTTTTCCTTATTCCTTTGCCATAGCTTAGAAGCACAACAGTGATGGAGCTCACATCTAGTTAGAGAATTCAATAAACAGGGAATGCAATCTGTATATGAAAACAAGGATAGGAATGTTAACTTTTCCAATATTCATTCAGTGTTCTGAAATCTCTGCCAGTCATGAGGCTTCATTCCCACTGGCATTCTACCTGAACTTTATCTCAGGTGCAGATGATGTCCAGTCCTCTAAATGTAGTTGGACAGCAACTCCCAGCTGGCCTAGCCAGCATAGCCAATGTTGGGTAAAAGCTGAAAACTGCAGTCCAGGAACATCTGGAGCTGCAGTCCAGGAACATCTGCATAATTCCCACCTCTGTTGCATTTCATCCTCTCTCTCACCACAACTTCATACCCCTATCTATTTTTCTCAGTTTTATGAGCAAAAGTGAGATTCCATTTCTTTTCAGTCCCTGTTGTTGCTATTGTTTGTGATCAAGTTGACTTTGGTCATCAACTGCACTGCCTAGGTCTTAGTAGCTTCCTCGACTGAATTAGAAAATCATGCTGGGCTTCAGTACAGCTGATTTCAATCAGCTTGGTGAAATACTTGGTGATATTCCATGGTCAGAAATGTTCAAAGGGAAGCGAGTTCATAATATATGGAAGTTTTTTTAAACATGAGATATGAAAGACACAGTTGCAAACAATTCCAACGAACAAGAAAAGTGGCAGGAGTCTCAGATACCAGAGTGGATAAACAACAAATTTTCAGATGAGCTGAACCTTAAAAGAAGATGTATCAACAATAAAAGAAGGAAATTACCAAAGAGGAATTCAAAGGAATAGTTATGAACCCATGAATCAATCCACCGGCAGTGTGGTCTTCCTCTTTTCCTACCACCTTCCACTTTACCAAGTATTATGGTCTATTTCAATGAATCACATCATCATATGTCCAAAGTATGGCAGCCTCAGTTTAGTCATCTTCACTTCTAGTGAGAGTTCATACCTGATTTGATCTAGAATGCATTTATTTGTAATTTTGGCAGAGCCATTTATTTGTCCTTTTAGTGGTCCATGGTATCTGTAGAACTCTTCCCCAGTGCTACACTTCAAATTAGCTATTTTTCTTCTTGTTAGCATTCTTAACCATGCAGCTTTCACAACCATAGGCAGAAATAAAAAATATTATGACTTTTCTTGTCCTATATGTTGTGTTATTCTGTAGTTTAGCGTCTGTCTATATCAGTGGTTCTCAACCTGTGGGTCCCCAGATGTTCGTGGACTTCAGCTCCCAGAAGCCCCAGCCACTATGGTCAATGCTCAGGGCTTCTGTGAACTGAAGTCCACAAACATCTGGGGACCCACAGGTTGAGAACCACTGGTCTATATGGAGGACCTTAGCTATGGAGTATCCTATTCCATTGGCTTATGAGGAATGTAATCGGAAGTTCAGGTTTGACCTTCAGCATCACAGATTAATTTGTCTTTGAAACTAGCTCCGTCTGGTGAGCTGAAATCAAATTGGTAGAATAGATCTAGAGGGATGTTATTCCTTTCCCCAGCTGTCAGTTCATAGTCCTACAGTACACACCTGCATCATTATATAGCTTCAGGAATATTAAAGCTCCTCTAAAGGACTGCAATTGGCCAATTCTGAATAGATGAAGTAATTGACCATGATTCAGTCATGAAGACAACTTTCATATTCACTGCATGTCCTTATGTAATGGGATTTCTATTGCATTTCTTCACAAATATAACTGAACATATTTAGTGGAAAGGTACAGTAAAAAGTTTTGATTGTCAAAAGTACTTTTCACCTCAGTCTATTGTCTTGCTGACTCTTCATCCCCCTTTCTTTTTTTCTGTTATGGTTAGTGCTATTTCAGAATATGTAAGCAAAATGGTGGCATTTCCTTAGGGCTGGATCAATGCATTTTTGCTGTTTGAGATGGAATAGTAAATGTCCCACAGGTAGGTGCTTATTATCCATTGATATTACCTAAGGGTGGTAGAGGTGTTTTGTCTCCCTAAGAAGGAAATGTCACAGGCACCACATGCTATCCATGATGCAACAGGAACAGATCAAATTACTATTTACTCCCTTTTCATGATACCCAAAATTTGATCGTGAGGTGAATGTCTCATTCTGCCTACTAGTAGCGCTGACCTTGTGGTTTCTGTTAAAATAAGATGTTTTTCCACATTTACATGCCTTTATTTTTGCATGAGACCATCAAATAAAAATAGATTTTTTCTTAACATGTTGTTGTTGTTGTTGTTGTTGTTGTTGTTGTTGTGTGTCTTCAAGTTGTCTCCAACTTATGGTAACTCTAAGGTGACTCTCTCATGGGGTTTCCCAGGACTGAGAGTGTGTGATGCGTTCAAGGTCACCTAATGGATTTCGATGGCTGAGTGGGGAATCATACTCTCGTCTTCAGGATCATAGTCCAATGCTCAAACTTTTGAACCATCCTGGCTCTTAATATGTTATATTTACATTTTTTTAACCATAAAATGTTCTGATATCCTAGCAATATAAAAGGCATTCTCTTATAAAGGTGTCATTTTCTGAGGGAAAAAATTTCTGTGGGTCGGAACTGATTTATTCTGAATCTTTATTGGCTTAAAGATACCCCAAAATTATTCAATATTTGAGATTATTTATAGTTTTGCAATATTAGTTCTTTAGGCTCTTGTTCTGTGGTGATAGCAGTTATGCTCTAGATTTGTAGAAAAGAAAACTGCCACAGTAGCAACAACTTTAAATGTGCAACTTGGGGTGGTGGTTGAGGAGGCCATTTGATTTATGATTTGCTCAGGTCAAGGACATCAATGTGTCATCTGTGGGACTGGGAGCTCTTATCTTCCTGCCTGATGCAAGCTGTCAAGAGTACTGAAGATATGTGTTGAGGAGCAGCTATCTATGCTTATAATCTGATTTATCTTGGTAAGGACAGGTGATGCATCAATCTTGGAAGCCTGAAATTGATAGGTACCATCCTTCATGCCTAGAAGTACCTGGGAATCCATTTAGGTAGGTTACACCAGCTGAGTAGATGAAGATTGAGGGGAGGGAATGGTAATGTTTTTCTCCGGTGAACTACAAAACCTCTGATTTCACAAAGAAATGTAGACCTGTATTGATTATCATATTTCTGAAACAGAAGCTACTACAAATTGTTTTGGTTTGCTCACACTCTTCTAGTGTGGCAGTTTTAGTTAGATATTTGCCAAATATAGCCATGTTATGTTATCTATCCACTCTCCTGTCTGTCTCTCAATTCATATCTCTCTATCTCTCAATTCATCTAATCTTTCCATACTTCCATGTATTAATATATGGGCATCTACATCTTATCCATCTACATTTCTCATAACTACTGTAGAATAAAGCAATGACAGTGAAAATGAGCCAGTACAGGTCAGATTTTCCAATGAACTGTAACAAAATATTGTTCAACAGAGTCATTTCACACAATTGTTTCTGAGTCATCAGCTGGTAAAGCAGTAAGTGAGGCACATGGATGTCGTGTTTTAAAACAATTTATAACACCCAGTTCAAAGCCTAGAAACTTGCTTTTAAGAAGAAAGCATATAACAACATGCTCAAGCCATTCATTGCTGAACAGTGCTTTGATAATCCCCTGGGAGCCAGAGCATTACCCTACCGTTGCTCGTTTATGGCTTCAGAATGTCATTATACTCATTTGCATTAATACTGACTATCCAAGCTCTGCCAGTGCTGAAACCCTGTACTTACATATTTAAGAGGAAATGGAAAAACAAAAGAAAAAGAGAAGGAAAAAAACATATCAAAATATTAACTTTACATATATATTTATCTCAACAAGTACTTATTTGTAACTTGACTGAATGATGCATGCTTTTCTGAATAGATATTGGATTAATGAAGGGGATGGAACTGTACAGCTCCTCAGACATAGATGGACTGCAACTCCTTTCAGCACAAACTAGAATAGTCAGTTGTAGGGAATGCTGGGAACTGCAGTTCAACAAGATCTACAGGACTGCAAAATTTCCACTCTTGTATTAATGCATATTATTTATTTTTTTCCCAAGAATAACTGAGCTGAGCTGAATTTTCCAGTCCTGGCTAGAAAGACCAGACAAGTATTTTTCAAGAAACAAGTGTTTCAGGGTGTGATCAAAAGACGTTTCAGTGTTGAGAGAGAGAGAGAGAGAGAGATCTCCCTTCTGTAGAAATGAAGTCTGTTTCACCAGTGGATTGAATATTATTTTTAAATTTCAATAGGGTTGAAACAGTAGAAGATTACTTGGATGCAATCAAGGTCTTATTAGACCCTGGCCCATAGGGAGTAAATGTCAATAGCTTAAAAGTCCAATGTGAAGAAATTCCATGGCACCTTGCACACAAAATTGCTCAGATCCACTCTGACTTGAATGCTGTAGTTGACACAGGTCTAAGGGGTGTAAATGTGGCACCTGTTTGTCCTGTGGTATTGAATATGTTTCATTTTGTTTGGCTTAAGAATGTGATCAGGTTCCTTGGAGAGAAGAGCCACCACATAGGTGTTGGATCCTTGCTTTTACTGGCTCAAAAAAAGGAAAAAAAAAGCTGTGGGAGGCTGGCCAAGTGGGTAGAGGGAATGGTTAATGCCTCTTTACAGTGCTAGATTTTCACCATACCTAAAAGAAGTGGTAAAACCAATCTTGAAGAAGCTTCAATCTGGCTTCAGGCCTATTGGAGACAGTTTTCTTTGCTTGATGGATGACTTGCACAAGAAACTCTCAAAAGCTTTTGTTATCATTGATCATGATATTTTTCTAAGTGAATTCTTTGGCATGGAATGCAGAAGCTCTGTCTTACTGGTGAGTGAGTGAACTCAGCATGTCATTTTGCAGTTCCAGTAGCTACTGGTCCATTTCTGGGCACCATACAAAGTGTTATTTATGACCTACAAAGCTCTATATAGCTTGGACCCCTACAACCTGGTGTAGGGGGAAGACATGTATAGGAGCCTTCTCATGTTTTCAGTGGAAAGATTTCTCATGATCCAGCCACCTTCATAAGAAGAAAACAAGAGGGGCTTCTTGGCTGGCTCCTCTTACTGTTCTTCCCAAACAAGAATTCCATGCCATGGAGGTCTAGGCTGGTCTCTTCTCTTTTCCTTTCCCACCAGCAAGTGAATATCTTTTTATTCAGATAGGCTTTTGGCCTGCAGAAGCATCGTTTAATGGAGGTGTGTTGCAGTCCTTTTCCCAAAATATTTTTAAATGTTTCAGAACTGTTTTTGTTTTTGAAAAAAAAATCCCTTGCTCTTGACAGCATTGGGTCCAAACTGAAGCTTCCAGATGGTTTTCAATGAAAAATGTGTTACAGTGGTAAAAGCAGGATGCAACATCTAGAGCATGAGTGACCATCAATTATCATGAGAATCCATTTCAGTGGGAAAACACATTCTTTTCACTTTCCTTTTTTAAAAAAAAATGGTCTGTTTTTATGATAGGCCCTTTCTGCACAAAGCAGTTAAAACGGGCCAAGGCGTTCTGGCATGGACGTCGTCCGCACCTTGGATTGGACTAGGTGTGGCCTATTTAATTTAGTTCCGCACCTCAGTCCAATCCAACCCACCCCCAAGTGGTCCTCCCCCACACTAAGTAAAGACTGGAAAAATCAGGTCTTTACATTTTCTGGAACATGCCATTGCGTTCCTACTTACCTGTGCAGATGCGCAGGTTCGCAGCAATGTGAGCCTGCGATCAGTGGAGGGCGGGCTGTGGGCATGGCCAGTGTCAGCAGTTGGTCCACTCCCACAAAGATACCGGAAGCCGCCATTTTGAGCTGGAAGCCACAGGAAGCCGCCATTTTGAGCCAGAACAGTGCGGATCTACAGACCTTACACTGCTCTGGTTCGCCCTGCACTAATGAAGGAGCCCTGCGGAAGGGCTCAAGGGAAAGTCTGTGTTACTTTGGACCCAAGAAAAGCCAGTAAGTAACGGCACGGAGCGATTCACTCACCTTGTGCGGAAAGGGCCATAGTTTATTTAATTGCTTTCAATTTTTCTCAGACTGTACAACTGATTGGGTTTAGCCGAGTTTGATTTTGAATTGTGTTGTAAACCACCATAGGTCCTGTGATAGGAGAAAGACAACTTAATAAATACATCAGTGGGGGTGCAGGGTAATTTTGGGATTTCATTACAAAACTTGTTTGTTTGTTTGTTTACAATGGGACTCATCATGAATGTTCAAAGTTTCTGAGCCAGACAGACATAGTTAAGATTTGTATGTGGTATAAATACTGATGAGATATCCATCTACATTAGGTTATGTATGAGACCTGTGTCCATGGGTGTCTCTGTAGTAAATACAGAGTATTTGGCAACTGTGTTCCTATATAGGTGAATGGGGCCTTAGTATCTCAGAATATGTAGAGCTAATGATCTCCCTCTCTATTTTTTCCACATCTGACTTCTGCAACCTCTTCTACTCCACATCTTGCGGTTGCTAAGCAACCTTGCACAGGGTGGCAGAGTGAGCAAGATCTGTCAGATTCATTATTTTGAGGCCTCAAAGAGGCAACCTCTGATGCACTGAAAGCTTCTATTCTAAATTATAATTATTATCTCAATTAAGTTATTTTCTCCTGACTAATGCTGAACTCTTGAGTATTTTTAGAAGACCTGGGAGAGATCTGGGTCTGACCCTGCTAAAGAAGGTAGGCAAGGAAAACTCTCACAGCTGTGCTGGAACTCTGAAACACCCAAAAGGTCTCCAGCACCTGAGAGGAGCTGGGGGAAAATGAATGCTTATTCTACCCAGGGGGCTTAGATCAATGGCAGGCACATAGCAGGAAAGCCATGGACATTTCTTAAACTCCCACAGACCTTTGATGGCTTTCCTACATAAATTGGTGATTTCAATCTAACTTTACTGTTAATATGAAACAAAATGGAAAAACAGACCAAGAGTTCTTCATTAGAATATAAAGCCAGTGTATTTCCTTTCACATAATCTTTGAAGTGTTTCCACAGACTGAATAATTCACTTTGATCAGAGAGATAACATATTAATTTAATACGTTCCTCTCTCAAGATTACCTCTTCTTCAAAGGGTGAAGAAGAGCCTTGCCCTCTGAAACATAGGGTGAAGGTAATGGCTATCTCAGAAGGAATGTGTTTTCCTGCTGAAATGGACTCTCACGGTCATTGGTGGTCACTCATACTCTTGATATCACATCCGGCTTTTATCATTATAATACACCTTGTATTTTAAAACCATCTGGAAGCTTCAGTTTGGACCCAATGATGTCAAGAGCAAAAGCTTTTCAGTTTAGTATCAGTGCTCTTGAATGCCCTCCCCAGTTAGGCCCTGACACTATGTGGCTTCAGGAGAGAGACAGCAACCTGGTTATTTAAAAAAGTATATGAGTTAACTGGAAAAGAGCATGAAGAAACCAGACTCCAACACCAATAGCAATTAATCTAGACCTCAGAGTTCTTAATCATTTTTTCTTTGTTTTGCCAGCTTTTTATAGCATGATGATGATGATGATAATTATTGCTGCACTTGTATTTGTTATAATTTTTCTTTTAAAAAAATGTTACTGGTAACTGCCATCTTTGACAACCACTATCCTTAATGGTAACCACCATTTTTGACAAGATGGCTGGATACAGGCTTCTCAAATAATAAATAAATGAACAAAGTAAACGGGAAGTAATGCTTTCTTTATTCAGAGTTTTGTTTTACAGGAGCTGCTTACTTGAACTTCACTGGGACATCACATACATTTCTCTTAAGACAAATCCCTTGTGCTATTCTACACAAACACCATTCCAGTAATGTGTTAAGAAGATATTATAAAATTATGTGTTAGTTTTAGGGAGTACTTATTTGACAAAGAGAATCTTGTTGTTGGTTATAGTGGGAGATGAACTATAACTAGGGAGGCTTTGATAACTTATAATTAGTTGTTTTGCACTATTAATATAGCTATCTTCCAAAGCTATCATACACACATAACTGAAACCAAGATTTGTAAGTTAATTTCTCATATTCATATACGCATATTCTGCATGACTGTCATGCTTAAGTACCAAAACAGTGTCATCATCATGCATGCTTAGATACTGCTTGTTTAATCCTTTAGTTTTTCTCTGTGTTTCTAGTCTTTTATCAGACAAAACACATGGCAATGGGCAACTGGAAAACACTACTCGTGCTTCAGGGTTTGATGTAAAGGGAGGAAAAACAATACCAAAACATGCTGTTATGCTAAAATGATAAAGTAGACAAGATGCTTGGGTAAGTTAAGTCAACCACCTGACATTAGACTTGTACCAATACCTGCTGATCAGAGCTAACAGAGGAGGTCTAGCCAACTGTAAATGTTTCTTTGGAGGGAGGTTTATTCTAATTCCTTTAAAATAAAACACTTGTTGATGAAAATTTCCCTGGACCCCACTGTACAAGACTCAGGGAGACTCAAAGGCCCTTTTCGCATGGCATTTTTGATGCAAAAGGGCCCCTTGAGCATCGCGCAAATGTGAGGAGCGGTCCACACAATGCACTCACATTTGTGCGACGCTCCAGTGCCTGACATGGACCACACACACATTTCTTCATTTTCAGCTTGAAGTCGAAAATGCTGTGTGGTCATGCATCGCTCTGCAGCCCACGCGCACTTACCCTGCATGAGGATCCTTGGGAGCCAGGCCGGTTGCACTTCCTGTCTCAGTGCAGCCTGGGAAGGCTCCAGGCTGCACTGCGAAAGGAAGAGGTGGGGCTCTCATGCGAGCAGGAAGCTCGTGCAGAGCTGAAGGACCCTGGATGCGAGAGCCTCTTTCCGGAGGCTGCTCGTGCAAGCCCCGCACTCTAGCACCGAAAATTTGCGGAAAGGGTCAAAGACTGTTTCCACAATAGCAATAGCATGTGTATTTCTATACCGCTTATCAGCTAAATGCTCTCTAAGCGGTTCACAATGTGTTTGCTAATTGCCCCCAACAAGCTGGCTACTCATTTTACTGACCTGTGAATGGATAGAAGGCTGAGTCAACTTGGAGCCCAGCCAGACCAAACTCGCAACCTTGTGGCTGCAGTACCAGCATTTAACCACTGTGCCACCAGGGCTCCCTTGCTGTTCATTCTACACTCTTATAGTGCTATTATTCCACTTTCAACATCCTATCGAATCCTGGGGTTTGTAGTTTAGAGAGGGGCATTTAGAATTCTCAGCCAGAGAGCTCTTTGGCCTCAGTAAACTACAAACCCCAGAATACCACAGGATGTTGAAAGTGGAATAACAGCACTATAACAGTGTAGGGCAAAAACACCCTAGAGTTTGTGCAGTCCAGTATGCTGATGAAACTTTCTGCTCTGTTCATGCCTTACAGGGGTATGTGACAGTCCAGGTAATGGAGCCTGGATTATTATTTAGACATAACAATGGGTTATCCCTTAGTAAATTTCAGTTGGGGGTGATAACATTCAGGGCTTTGGACCAACTGGAATTGGAGGGAGTGAAATTTCTTACCAATTCTTTCTGCATGGAAAGCTGTGACCATGGCCTTGACACTGATTCCAGTCAACACATTAGATGCTCAAGAGTATAGGTCCTTTATTTGTTTCCTCAAATATTAACACAAACATCTGACTTCTTGGCTTTTCATTTTTCACATCCAGGAGCGTCCTTAGGATGAAATCAAGTGCTGGCTTGCAGGTATGGTATGATTTATTGGGCAGCTTGCTGTGAGAAACCTCCCACTTCAGTTTGCAGTTGGGCCTCAGTCGAGTGGAAACAGTTGGATCATGGGAAAAGTTGGGGCCAAGGTGACCTTGGCTTTTCTCTCTATTTTTGGATGAGTGCAGAGGCATTCCCCCCAACATGTTGGTTGACAATTTGGGGAACAACTTAGTATCAATGAACAGCAAGGCCTTAATAATCCAAGTTGTGGACATTTTTCATTTTTTGCAGACATTTTTACAGGGGTTGGTTCAGTCTGCTGTTCTGCCCTGCCAGAAATGTTAGAGTGTTGTGGCCGAAAAAGAGATGAAGACCAGGTTTCCAGGGAAAATCAAAAAAGCCTTTTATTTTACCAATCACTTGCACAAGGATGACAGCTGTTTCCAGGACTGTCGCCCCGATTGATTAAAACACCTAGACTTTATACCTTTGGTCAACAACGTCAGCAATCAATCACATCTAGAGCTTAGCCCAACCCAGAACAGGAGAACAAAGACTTCAGTTACTAATTGACACAAAATGATGCATATGGCCAAAATGAGGTAGCCAGGGAGTATGCTTGACTCCCTTTTAGTTCTCAAACGCCTTGAGTGAGTGTTGCAAGGCCTGCATTCCTAAAATTGAGATAAGACAGGGACATCTGCTGTTCCACTCAGAAACTCAGTTCAATTTGCTTATTTTCCTATTCAAGTAGCAATTCCCTGGATTTAACCCCTTCAAGAGGAAAGGGGACCCAAGGTGTTTGGATGTAGCCCTTAGAAGGGTTAAATGGGACAGAGGTTGTGCTACTTTATTACACATCCCAAGATCATTTTTCAGCAACCTGATCTCCACAGAACAAAAGGTGGGTAATGCTAGTCCTGGAGGAGTTGCAACAGGGGATGCAGGTGGTTTTGGACAGCCTGAGGGGAGAAAGGGCTAAGCAGACACTTGTCTTTTGTCCATGACAGGGAGTGGGGGATGAATAGAAATCTGGTGAATACCTGTAGGCACAGTTTGGATGAAGTCCAGGTCTCTAGAATAGCCTCTTTGGAAGGGGAAGGGGAAAACCCTTGGGACTAGTCTGTAGGATCATCTAATTTTAAATCACAAGACTTTAGGAGAAAGTCCTTGGATTGGCTTTCCATGATTGAGCTGGCCAGGTGGCAACCCAGATTATTGGATTGTCTCTAAAGCTCAGATGATTCACCAAAGAGTGGTTGGAGATGAGATCAGGGTTGGACTCCCACTTCAGCTTGGCTCCCCAGGTTCCTCCTCCCTTGCATTTCATAGGTTTAAAACTGCTGTAGTAGATTGAAAGTAGATATGTTAAATAAAGTGGCCCTATTCAACCCAGGCATACATCTGGTCTCTTTATTTACCCCTTTGGTTCAGCAACATAGACAAACACTGCAAGAATTATCAAAAATGGCTCGAATTGCCATGCTGATATTCTGTTTCCAAAGAAAGCCTGCAGATATTGATGGACGAGATATCAAAAACTGTCTACATTCTTAAATACATTGATCAATAATGACATAATTTTTATCACATGCTATGAAAGTATAAATGATAAACTTTGCTATAAAATTTCACCTGGAAGCAATAGGTTTTAAATGTTCTGTAGAAGACATGGTTTATCAATATTGTTTTCATAATGAGCAACAAACTAAACCAGCTAATAAAGATCTCAGAAGTTCTGTCATACTGAAAGTCACTTTGGTTCTTAGTGTGAATCCCCAAGATTTCATAACTGGGAAAGATTTACATGATCTGAATTAAAAACAGTAAAACTAAAAATAAAGATTTTATGACTGTAGCATGTTTGTATTTAATATATCTTTGATGTCATACTACCGAGGTTAGATCAATGGCATAGTAAATTACACATTTACCCAAAAAACAGTTACATTATTTACTGATTTGCTGATTTTTTTGTTAATGGAATTGTACAGATTAATTAGGGTTTTAACGTGAATTAAAATCATGAAAGCAACTAGTTATAATTTCAGCTAATTACCTTGTAATTAGTTTTTTTCCTCCAATAACAAAGGTATAGCTAACTTACATTATGATTGTAGATTTTATGAAAGTGATAATGTCACTCCTTTGTGAAATGTAAGGTTTAGTTCCTTTTAGAATTAACTTTAACTTTTATAATTAACATCTCGTTCTTTTCAGGTGTAACTTTTAGTTAATGTTACTTCATAGTCTTACTAAATGGTGGAGGAAGAATGTCAAATGAATCATGTTCTGGTTCATGCTCTGCTTCATATAATGTGTTACTGCAGCTTCTAGGCCAGTGGTTCTCAACCTGTGGGTCCCCAGATGTTTGTGGACTTCAGCTCCCAGAAGCCCTGAGCATTGACCATAGTGGCTGGGGCTTCTGGGAGCTGAAGTCCATGAACATCTGGGGACCCACAGGTTGAGAACCACTGTTCTAGGCCGCCTTGGAGATAGCATAAAGATATCCTTTTGATATCAGTAATTCGGCTTTCTTCCACCACCCCTCTCCACGTGTTTGTGAGGCCCCCGTACAAGCACAAAACTAGGCTCGGCGGCTGATTGCTGCAATATTCCTAAACAATACAGGCAATAGCCAGATCGCAGCTTCAGGAGACCTCCTGGCAAACACCCTATTATGTATGTGTGCCACCTACAAAGGACTCCCTGCCCCGAACAGGTAACTTGACTAGCTGAACTATCAACTGTCCAGCATCGCGCATTTGCATACTGGCTGCTCCTTTGTCAATTCGGACCTAACTCAATCATATTAAATTCTGACCTTTCTGAGGCTTTGTCTCGCAGTCGAAATCCATTGTTCTCACCAAGTACGGCATAGCCTGCAGTCATATCTCTCCCTATAAAAACTCCTGATTCCAAGACCCTCCTCGGATTGCTCCCGAGTTCCAGACCGCCTTGCTGCCTCTTTGCTTGACGAGCCTCCCCTCAGCTCCACGTGCTGAACCACAACGAACCCCAGCATCACTCTCTATTCTTCTGGACTTCAGGACAGGTTTCGTATCACCCAATTCAACTGTTCCTCTGAAAAATCCCTCTGTCCCACTCCTACCTGTATTTTCTATAGTTATCTGAGTGAGTGAGTTGCATACACTGTTTGGCTGTATTTTAATAAAGATCTCATTTATGCTTTCAAAACGGTTTGCTTCTTGACTGGCCTGACCCCGAAGACATAGGGTTCAAGATCCTGCTAAGTTACCCTGCCTCTCGTAATGCTAAAGCAGTGCTCAAAGCTAATTTTCTCCACCTATAGTTGAGTACATTTTGGTGTCCCTCATGGGACCCCCAGTAAACAGGGTAACAAATGACCCTACCTTACACTATTTTCTAGCTGATGAAATGATGATAATGAGGAGAGTATTTTTTGTACCCCAGACCAGTAGTTTTGCTTTTGTGGTATAGGAAGTTGAAATGTTACTTTTAAGATTGCAATAACAGTAGTAAACTACTTTCAGGGTCTTTCTAACTATACTATTATCTACTTACCTTTAATGTAACTTTCAACCTTTTGTTGGAACCTTCTGAGAATGCCTTTTCAAATATGCACCTGTCTCAGCAAGGACTGATGTCGTTTGGCTGGGTCTACTGTTGCTCTGTTGACTTCCTTTCTTTTTCTTTCCATACTATCATTCAAGGTATCAAGGCTAAGAACAAGTGAGAGTAAAGCAGCTTCCTTCTCTCTCTCTCTCTGTGTGTGTGTGTGTTTGTACTTGTAAGACTCTTTCTAGTAAGTAGGAGGTCTATTTTTTCAGGGATTCTTGATTGTATGGAAAGTTTTAGATACATTGGTAATGTGCAGGTCTGCTATTATCAACAACATCCACACCACATTCACATGTTTTCATCACCCTAGTACGAAATGGATGTATGTTAAATGCAATGCAAAACCAAACCTGTGAAACCAACTCATTACAGAAAATAAACTAAACAGATTTTCTCATCTTCCTGGTTTGACAGAAGTGTCCTTCTTTCTCAAGGTTAATTTATTTTTTGTTAAAGCTACTATAACTAGGTTAAAGGTTAAATCAATCATCTTCTGCACTAATCAGAGCAAACAGCTTCCAGTAGTCTTGTTTGTGATTCTAAGCTAGAAACCAATTGTTTTAGTATAATGGCAGGGAACATCCTTTGTGTATTACAAGCTCTGTCTGACATGCTTGATTGCTATTTTCTTTAGCTACAAGTTGGTGAAAATTTGATACAGTTAATGGTGACTTGCCAATTTTTCCATGTTTCAGAAGGTGCACTAAACAGGACAGAAAATCTGAGTGGCATAGTATGTATATATGTGTGTGTGTGTGTGTGTGTGTGTATAAAGCTGGCACTAACTGCCTTTTCTAAAATACTCAATATATATAAAAATTAGTAATGGTTGCTTTGGATTTAAAGGGATCTAATTCTGAACTTAATTCTGAACAAGGCAATCCAGGAGGATCCAATGTTTTAAGCATTAGAATGTTCACTCTTTGTATATCTGGATATATGAACTCAGTTCTTAGATCGTATATTGTTATCACACCAAGCTACGTGAAGTATACAACTGATTTCATAAGGAAAATGCAGTCCATCCACAGCCTCCCAGAGAACGCCATCCTAGTTGCTGCAGATGTCGAATCCCTGTACACCAATGTCCTATACCAGGACTCTGATGAAGAATACCATCCTGAATGAGGCCACAGTGCATCTAGCCACCAAACATTACCAATTAGAAGTGATAACAACTTTACTTTCGAAAACAGCATGTACCTCCACGTTAGTAAAATTGCCATGGGCACCTTTATGGTACCACAGTTTGCAAACATCTTCATGGTTGACCTGAAGCAATGCTATTCCAGCACATGCACTCAGAAACCTCTATTTACTTGATGACTTCTTTCTTATTCGGAAAGCCATCAATTGAAAAATTTCACCAGGATTTCAACTTCCCCCTACCATCACCCTGAGCCTAGAACAATCCACACAACAAATTCACTTGCTTGACACCAGTGAGCAATGACACAGTGGACCTCTAATCACCACACTTTGTTGTAAACCCATTCATTGCTACACACACTTACATGCCCCCAGTTCCCCTCTAAAACATACTACCAAATCTATTGTTTACAGCCAAGCCATCTGGCACAACCACATCTGCTAAGACCAACAAGACAGACATTCAAAACTCTTGGATTTATAACAGACATTACTTAAACTACAATACCCACTTAAGGAGGTGAAGAAAGAAATCAACAAGACAATATTAATGCCCAGGAACCATATAGTACAAGACCCACAAAATGACAAAACATCCTTAGTGGTCATTTACAGTCCCCAGCTGAAACCACTCAAACACATTTTCAATGAGCTACAACCAGTTCTGGAGACTAACACAACCTTATCACAGTCTCTGGGAGGCAGGCCTTTATTGGCCTACAGGCAGCCTCCAAATCCTAAACAACTACTTACTTATAACAGGATGCATAATATGAATGAGAATACAGGGACAATCCCCTACCACAAACCCAGATTCTAATCCTGCCCCTACATCTATTCTGAGAGCAATATTACAGGAACCAATAACATCACAACATGAGAGGTACATTTACTTGCTCTTCTTCCAATGTGATATATGCTATCCTATGCCAGCAATGCCCCTTTACACTCTCTACTGGACAAACAAGACACTCTCTGCATAAGAGGGTTAATGAGCACAAATTCAACAGTAGAAATGGTAATACCCAAAAACTAGTTGCAGAACATTTCAAGGAAATTGCAAAAGACTTAAAAGAAGAAGAAGAGGAAGAAGAAGAAGAGGAAGAAGGAGGAGGAGGAGGAGGAAACCACTGAACTGAATTATGTTCACAAATTCCAATCCATTAGCAGAGGTATGAACATGGACAATAGCTCCAGGGCACACTACATTTATTAATACAGAAGTCCTTGATACTGCACATGTAACAAAAGGAATCTTCACAGGAAAGGTTTTGAAGGCAAGGGAACTGACTTTTGGAAAGCTGATTTATTGCTTTCACACATTAACACTGACCACCTTAAAGATTTGAAAGCCTCATCTCACATTACACACCCTGTTGAAAATTTAGGGCAAGGTCAAGATTTGCATCTTTCTGGATTCAGTTACTTTCCATCTCACTCCCACTCCCACTCCTGGGTAAATATACTTTAAATCTTGAAGCCTGGATATCACTCTAAATAAGTGGGTTTATATCCACAAAAGCTCATGGTAAAATAAATTTTAAAAAGTCTTAATGGTGCTGCAACATTCTTTTTTCTCCTCCTCCCTACTTTTTATACTGCAGGAGACTAACACAGCTACTTTGAAAAAAATCTGAACTGTGTTACCTCTAAGTGGCATCATTTCTGCCATGTAATATCAAATCTAGCCTTAAGTCTTAGAAGCCGACATTGTCATTGCTAACAATAATGCTTCATCTGTATAACACTAAATATCATTTTGTTCATTATACAGGTTGTGACATATTTATAATATTATAAATTGGTGACACTGAATGGAATAAACAGAACAATTTGGTTTATGAGATTTAAGTGGATTAAGGAACCCAGTGTTCAAATTTCCTAAAGGAATGCATACATTCTATATTCACTCTTTGATTTATGTCATATATGACATAAAGTACATCTGTTATATTCAGGATGCATACAAGCTGTGGGTCTGTACTTGTTAGAATTTAGAACCCAACATTTGTAATTTACAGAACCACATGTTTTGGGTTTGCTTTGAAAAATTTACATGCACTTAAGATTTCAAAAACAGCTTCACAAATATTGAGCCCTTGCCTGATACAATCTCAGCATGGTCAGAAAAAAGATTTGCAATGGCTCGAGGTTCCAGTTTATATCTCCTATTGATCAGTAAAGACAGAAATAAGCTAAGCAAAATGAATAGATGTATGGATACTTCCACCAATTTGTTTAATTCGTTTGGCTTTAGAATTTGATGTATGCGTGTTTTCAGTACAACATGTTTGTGGAATCCTTTCATTTTAGTGTAGTGTACAACTAGTTTACTGGGTATTCTCTATAAAGCTGAGATTGCTGTGAAACACAGTGCTAACAGTACAGTCTTACATATTTCTGCTCATAAGTAAGTACTCTTGACTTGTGGCTGGTCTCAATTAAGTATAAGAATACAGTTTAAATTTTAAACAGAATGGACTACTGGTAAAGCCTATCCACTTGTGTCATCCCAACACATCTTACTAAACAGTTCCCAAAACTAACTCCCACATGCACGCACACACACACACACACACACACACACTGGTTCATACAAACATACACAGGGAAGAAAATGAGCAGGCAGATTTTTGTAGATACCCCAATACTTCAGGAACACATTGTGCCCTGAATCCTATTGGTTGTTTCAAATTAAAATAGACCTATTGATTAATTATTGAATATAACCCAACATAAGGGTATCACTCAACTGATTCAGTGACTTTAGTCTATGTGGTAATATGAGAATAAAACCAGGATGCAAGTCAGTGTTTTGTATTGTTTTGACTTACTTCTAATCATTTCAGTTGTGATATAATGAATTCTAATTCTATTTTTAAAAAAATGCATGGGAGAGGATTTGGGAACGGTCATCCACTTTGTTTTAGGAAAAAGGAGTGTGAAGTATGGTAGAAGTTATGAGAAAAACTTTCATTATGTTTAAATCTACTTTAGGGAAGTTAGATTAAGAGTGCCCCCCCTGCCTTCAGAATCTTTGAAAGCCCTCTGATATATTGAACATCCTGAAAACCTAACATCTGGAATGGAAGGAACATTATAAAATTTAAAAATAAAAACTGCCACTTTCTTTATATCTGGCAGAAAAATACTGCTTCTTCAGTTGTTAGCATGGATAATTGTGATCACAAAACATAAGTGTTTAATGCTACCTGGTAGCTGCTGCAGACTTCCATGTCAGTGGGATGGTGAATCTACTCATAGACCATTTCCACCCTGCACTGCTATAGTGCTATTATAGTGTTTTCAACATCTTGTGGAGTTCTGGGGTTTGTCGTTTACTGAGGCCAAAGAGCTCTCTGGCTGGGAATTCTAAATCCCCCTCCCTAAACTGCAAACTCGAGGATTCCAAAGGATGTTGAAAGTGGAATAATACCACTATAACAGAGTAGAGTGGAAATGCCCATAGTTTTAGTCTTGACTTTAAAGGAGATATTTATGTTGCTGAATCTATTTTAGGGATAGTATTTAGCATCTCAGATGATTTTCTTAAAGTTTAGCATAAAAACTGGAATGGATTCACAATCCAACTGACATGGAAGCCAGCAGCTTCCTTTGATGTTACCTCCTGTACTAAATCAGCAGAAAAGGGGAAAATGGAACAAAATTACCCCTCCCAAGCAGAGCACTCATGTAACTGACAGAAGATTTCAGTTCATAAACGTAATTTTTATTTTATTTCTTGGAAGCAACACATTTAATGATTAGTTCACCTTGGCTTTGATAGTCTGTTAAATCAGCCTTGGAACAGATTCAGACATAATGAGAAAGCTCAGGGATTCTTCAAAGGAGTTTCTAAAAAACAGATTTTAAGTGCTTCTGTTCACATTTAGAGAAATATTAGCAAGACATCCTTTTATGTCTTGCTAATATTTCTCTAAACGTGAACAATAACTCACTAAAGTCAACATACAAAACCAGCCCAACTGTGTTTTTTTCATGGCAGATAATTTCCCCTTGATGCTACTTAATTGGAAGAACAAACAATTGCTCCTCACAAGTGTCTAAAACAAATATGCTATTAATTTTCAAAATATTGCCTCTCTACTGCAACACATTTCTAGTACACTAAAAGAAGATATCATAAGAATATTATTGAAGAAGCCATGATTAGAACCCTAGATAACTGTCAGTGAGTTTCCAGTCCTCACTTTCCAAAATCAGATTATAGAATGGGTTGTGACAACAGAACTCCAGGCTTTTTTGGATAAAAGTGATTATTTGGGTGCTTTATCATCTAAGTTCAGGACTGGTTGTGAGACTGAAATGGCCTGAGTCACCTCAGCAGAAGACCAGTGCCAAGTGTTTTGCAGTGGAGTGTATTCTTTGGTTAAGTCTTCTGCATCTTCTTATAGGGTTTGATACCATGGACTGTGGTTTCTTACTGGGGCTCTTCACTCATATGAGACCCAGATGTCTTGTTTTGCACTGCCTTGGTCCTGTTTTTCTGAATATTCCTGTGCTGGGTGACTAGTGTTTGGGTCCCTAGCTGGTGGCCTACCAATATAGCTGTACACCAGTGATATAATTCTTCACTAATTTTGTTCTCAAAAGTAGCAGTGCATAGTTTTCATATTGTATTTCCAACTGGGAAAGAAATCTTTTAAAATTGATGTTGACCAGATGCCCTGCCCCCCTGCCCCCTGCCCTGCCCCAGCTACTGCATGGCCATAGGGTACTGGAAAGCTACCTTCCATGGAGGAGAAAGTATCGCATGAAGGAGGTATTAATAACTCCTGCAGCATTTCAAAATTGACATGCACTGCCATAGCCCTAAGCAATGCCAAGATGTATCATTGAAAGGATCCTGGCCTATATAATTCCACTCTTACACCACAGCACTCTTATGCCAATTGCACTGACTTTCAATTTATTTTCAGTCCCAGGCTAAGGCATAGATTTACTTATAAAGCCCCAACTGAGATCAGGTTATCTGAACGGGTCATATTTCAACCCATATGAAATTTTCCATCCTTTATTATCTTCTTCAAAGGCCATGTTGTATTCCATGACCAATGGACGTAAGGTCGGTGTGGATAAAGAACAGGACATTTTCTATGTCAGAAGCCCAATTATGGAACTCGTTTTCTAAGGAGGTCAACTTAGCCCCATCTTTACCTAACTTTAGGCAACTCAGATTGTCTTATTTAGCTAAATCTTAAGAGTTTTAAAGTTTTATTCTGTTCTCTGAATGTCTTAAAGATTGCTTGTTGTCTTATTAATTTGATTATTTGTTCTAAAGTTGTGCATTATCTCAGAGGTCCTTTTGGATAGAAGAGAAGTTGGTAACTGTGTTAGTAGATCAATCAATAGAATATTTTATTACTCATGTTTTTCAAATGAATTCTTAGAATACTGTAACTATTGTGTTAATCTCTAATTTATGATGGAATCATGTGGTTGTCCTGAAGGTGTTGGGTGTAACACACAGCATTACTCACCTTGGCTATACAAGCCAGGGTTGCTGGGTGTTGCAGTCCAACAACTTTTGGAGATCCCCATGACTCCCATTCCACACTTAATGCCTTGTCAGTTGCCATCCCCATATTCTAGATAGAATCATAGAATCATAGAAGAATTGGAAGAGACCACAGGGGTCATCCAGTCCAACTCTTTGTCATGCAGGAACCCACATCAAAGCACTCCCAACAGATGGCCATCTAGCCTCTGCTTAAAAACCTCCAAAGAAGGAGACTCCAGCACACTCTGAGGCAGCATATTCCACTGCCAGACAGCTCTGACCATCAGGAAGTTCTTCCTGAGGTTCAGGTAGATTCCCTTTTCCTGCAGCTTGAATCCATTGCTTGTTGTCCTAGTCTCTGGAATAGCGGAAAACAAGTCTGCTCTCTCCTCCCTTCTCAAAGGCCCCTCCCTAAACTGCAAACCCCAGGACTCCATAGGATGTTGAAAGTGGTATAATAGCAATATAAAAGGCTAGTGCATGGCCTTAGTTAACTTTAAGTTAGTTGGGGGCAGAGGTTTCCAATATAATTAAGAATCTGCATGTATCTGATCAGCAAGATGTTGATGATGTGTGTACTGATTCTCTTGCAGAGTTGTTGAATTATAACTGTGATTATAACTGTGTGTTCTTCATGCTTGTACCAAGAATAATAAATTCTAAAGTTGCCACAAAATAGAGGCTTATCAGAACACAGCTGTTCAATGTTCTCGTTTAACTTTGTCTGAATAGCCACTTTAATACTTAAGCAGAATCTGGATAGCCATCTCTTAAAGATGTTAGAATTATGGGCTGCCTTCATTGGCAGTGGGCTGGAATAGCTGACAAGTTGCTGAGTAAACACTTCAGCCTTACAGAACTTTTGGTGAGATGTGATGAGATCTATCAACCTGACAACATGGATGAAACCCACAAGATGACATTTTTCCAGTTGGTCCATTTTCTTACTTCATCCAAAGAGTATAAAAATGTGAAAACTTTCATGGCATGTATTCTAGCACCTAAGCCTCAAAGTGCTGATACTGAATGTCTCATGAGCACAAGTGCCGCAGTGACGTCCATAACCAGTCACAGACTTATAGCTGAGTGAAAAGACAAATACTTCTGCTTCTATTCTAATATTGCATCACTTACTGAATGGGATTCAATGGGATTAAAAAAGCTGACCATTTGTACTTGGAACAATAGCTACATCAGGGTGGAGAATTACCCTTTGCTAGTGTGCAAGTAGCACTTACAGAGCCTGAAAAAGTAGCCCTGCTGGCACAGGGACTCTTGGAGTTGTAGTCACAAAAGATAATGTTTCCAATAAAGTACCAATAAAGTGAGTGAAGTGTGGCAAAGCTGGCATGCACATTGAGAGCAGATAGAGAACATAGTATGTTTAATCACAGTACACTACCTGGGCTCAGTATGGTTTTTGATGGATTGGATTTCTATCCCCAAAGAATTATAAAGCCATCTTGATAAAGGAAGCTGTTTCTGCTCCATAGCAATGTACATCAATATTTAGCTGATCACCTTGCCTCTGATTATAAAATGTATGCATGCAATTAAACATCATGGAATCTTAACAGGATTTTTACTGCCCCCCACTCCAAATTATGGAAGTGTTAAGTGGAAATTACTTAGGTGGAATAGAAGTCATTCCATTACCATCTCTCTTGTCTCAGCCAGTTGAGGTAAACTGGAATTGATGTTGAAAACTTCAAATTTTAATCATCATGAACCAGGTAGCAAGATAATAATTTAGAACCAGGAAAAGCGGTAACATTGTTTATCTTCTTGTTTCTGAAATGTTAATGGTCCTTCTGTGAAGGCAAGAAATGGTAAACAATTAAATGTTTGGAATGTTGAAATAGATCACCTTACCGCTGCCCTCCTCCCTCCCTTTCATTTATATTATGCCTTAAAAAGCGAGGCTGGACAGTACAGATAAAAGACATGAAAACAGAAGTGTATCATGGATGCATTGCCCTCAAGAACACAACATTTGGATTATACTTTTCCATCCAAGGACTCTTTCATTGGGAAAAGAGATAATGTCAGAGATGAAATTCTCTCCAGTGCCTTGAAAAACAGCAATTCATCACTACAACAGGAAAGCTGGAATGTAAATCCTTATTTATTTTGTTCTATTATATAAAACCAAGAAAATGTAAAGGGTTTCTCTCGCAACTGGATGAAATTACGAGAATCTCTTTTTAATTTCTGTATTTTTGCTGACCAGTTCATCAAGATGTTTTAGTCCATAAAACAATGTGTTTTGCAAGGAAAAAAAACTGTTAGAAAATGTTTTTGTGCTAAAACAAGACTAAAACAAAATGAAAGGGCACAGGTCTTTTTGCTTATGTTCAGGGTGTACAATAATTTGCTGGAGTTTGACTTTATTTATTTATTTGATGGGATGTTTGTTCACTCAGGTTAAGAACATTTGGAAATGTTCTTTATGGCCCTACTGGGAGGTAATTCAGTACCAGTCAAATGTGGCTGAAAATGCCATATAAAGCAGATGAAATTAAGGAATTGCTTAAAGTGCGAAGAGAGTGTGTACAGTGTCATAAAGAACTTCAAAGAGTAATTACTGGAAGGAAACTCAATTAGGTGGAACAAACAACTGATAGTTCAATTAGGGAGAATCCAGAAAACCACTACAAAGCTTTTGCCATGCTTCATGTCTAGTTCACTTGAGAATTATAGCAGGCACTCCTTCTGTTTAGCTGTCTTGCAGAAAGTAAACACCATAGTACATTAGCCCCTTTTCAAAATACATTAAAATCATAGAATCATAACATTAAGCAGGGTCCAAATGTTATATTTCAGTATAGAGGGAAATCTGCTCTTGTGCCCAACCTTAGTAGTCTGTATCATTTGGGGAACTGTACTGTGAGCAAATGAAACAAAACACAAACTGTTCTACAACCTAACGGATGAAAAATCTTCTGCTGATATAGGCTGGATACAGTCTAATGAGGCAGAGAGTGCTTAGAGCTTAATAGCTCAGCTCAGCATTCAGGTCTAATGACGCATTACAAAGGTGAGGGCTACTAGGATGTAGTCAGAAATGACAGTAGGATATGTGGTAGGATTGTTGGACTGGAGCCAAAGGTGGAACTGGAAGTGAACACTAGTAAAGCGGAGGACTGCAGTGATCTTGGTTGGAGCTTGGAAGGATGAGAATGTCAGCTTCTTGCCCTGGTGAAGGACAGTTTTTTCTGAGAAACAGGCAAATCGGCCAGGCGTTTCTTAGTTCAAAGGCTAGAGGTCAGATTTATTGAATACAAAAATACAAAAAGATTCTGTTATAACAGGGTGCCGATAGAGGTTCGGAACGGGAAACAAAGGCTTGGCATGGACTTTATATCCATGCATCCAGGTAAACATCAGACACACCCATTGCAGCATTATTTCACCAGTCACAGTATCCAGGTAAACATTATACACACCCATTGCAGCCACCCACCCCATATTAGGTAAATACCCAGAAACTTCTATCCATATTAGGAAAAAGCTCCAGAGACTTCTGACCATGTAAGGAAATCTCCAGAGGGGCAGGTAACATGAAGTTTCTTCCAATCACAAGTGACCTTTCCAAATGTGGCCAGATTCCGGCGAGGTGGTAATAGGCATGGGTCAGCAGGCGGGAGGGGCTAGGATCTCCTGTGTACATGACAACTCCTTAATTTGTGATGGAGATTGTCTTTCCCCCACTCACAAGAACAAATGAAGATATGTGGAAGCTAGAGAAGGCAGAACCAAAAAAGGTGGGAGGAAAAGGTAGGGATATTGCAAGTTTGTGTGTTCTGTTGTGTCAAGAGAGCCAGGAAGAGAGGAGGACAAGGAAGTGGATAAAGAGACAGGATGACATTTGTCTGTTTACCTACTTGTGTATGTGACACAGGAAAAGATTCACTGCTTACTACACTTTGGAAACAGTTGTTTTTGTGTACTTTCAAGTTGTTTTCAACTAAGGGCAACCCTAACCTGAACCTATCATGGGGTTTTCTGGGGGCTGAGAGTGTGTGCCATGCCCCAAGTCACCCAGTGGGTTTCCATGGCCAACCAAAAACCCTGGTCTGCAGGGTTATAGTCCAGTGTTCAAACCATTACATCATATTGGCTCTCACTTTAGAAATACCTTTGTTATAACGGTAGTTTTCAAAGAAGTAACCGTGTTAGTCTCTTCCAGCATAAAAATGAGGAAGGAAAGGGGAGAAAATACTAATTGGTATCTTTTCTTTCCCCCTCTTCCTTCCTCATTTGTTATAATAATCACACAGCATCAATTGTTTGACATCCACCCTTGCTGCATAATCCTGGCCCTTTGAAAACCTTTTAAGGGAGAATCAGAAAACCTGATTTGATCTGGAAAAGGAAAATGTTGGAAATGTGGCGTTCAGCTAAGAACAATATACCACATGTGCTGGACTTGTCCAAAAGCACAAGAATATTGGACTGGTATACATAAAACAATAGAAAAATTAATTCAAATCTAATATACCATGACCCCAGAAACATACCTATTAAATATACTAAGTGAAATAGACAATCAGATTATTAAGAAATACTGGAAAGTCTTAATTTATATGATAACAGCTGCAAGAATAGAATGGGCAAAATTATGGAAAAACGAAGATGTTCCGAAAATTGAGCAACGGTTATACAATTTACTGGAGATGAAAGTAGCAGATATACTATCTCAAAACTTGAAAAACTCAACGGAAGAGAACATAAATAACGAATGGGCTCCAATTGATACTTATCTCCAGTGTAACAACTGAATTAGGATTAGTTGATACAGTATACATACATAGGAAAATGTAAAAGGGGAAAATTACTATATTAGGATTTGAGGTTGTTAAAACATCTATAGTTGAGTAAATGTAATAATTATAAATGTAGAAGTACACTTGTAAATGAAACAAACAAATACACTACAATGTTGGGTCGAAATGTTGGAAGGTTAAGAAAATGTGGTAAATTCACATATGTAAATAGAGAAGTATGGTTGTTACTTTCTCTTTTTTTAAATTTGATGGTTTTGTATATAAAAATGATAAAAAAAAAGAAAAGAAAACCTGGGATAAAAGAATAACAGTGCAGTTTTTGCCCAGTAATCATGTCATATGGGTTTTCATGAAGTTATTCTGTGCAGAAATATATGTGGGTTCTTTGTTTGACAAATAGGAGGGTTTACTCAAAACCCCATCTTGAGCAGGGAGGGCTACACCACCAGGCCTGTTTTTCTTTTTCTCTGACTGGAGTAGCCACTTCTTTTTAATCCCACTGTAGCACCCTGGCTCCCTCCCTTCCATTCAACTCTTGCTTTCCCTCTAAAACCACCACCTTAATGGATAAAGACCAAAGCTTATCAATGGTTATTCAAAAAGGATTGATAATCTATGGTAGCATGTTCTTGTAAAAGTAAAACTAAACAAAAATACTCTGTTAAGGCAGAAATTACAAAAATAGAATGAAATCTTTATTAAAATAAAACACGGGGAAAGGTATTGGGTATTTCAAGAATATTAAATCCCCAATACGCTTTCCCAATGATGTTTAATTTCTTCAAATCACCACAGTATTCCAGAAAAGAGTTATTTCCCAACCATCTCTTCCACAACTGATTGGCTCAACCTTCTTAGGAAACTCTTGACTTAGGAATCTCTTAAGTCAATCTCACTGAAGGAAGCTAGAATCCAATTAACACTCGTTGTATATGTGCCTTCTGCTGTCTTACCCACAGCCCCTCCCTCTTGCCTGGGCTGGGTTTTGCTCAAACAGAGCCAATCTGGTTAATTGACCACCTGTTATGACAGCTGCTTTGCTAGCCACAACCCCAGACTCTATCACACCCCACTGTCATGACCCAGGCTGAGCGGGCTGCTGATTCAGACTTGGACTCCGAGTTAGACTTGGACTCCCGGCCGGGGGAGGATTCCTTGGAGGGGCCTTCAGGAGCAGGGGCACCTTCAGAAGCTAAGGAGAAGCCTGCCAGCGACCTCGCAGCTGTCCTGGGCACGGATCCCAAGCCAGTACCTGCAGCAGATGTTTGTGTTCCAGAGGCAGAGGCTAGTGCTCCTGACCCGACAGAGGCTGGTGTTTCTGACTCCAGCCTGGAGTTTGCAGCAGACCCTCCCTCCACATTCCTTCAGAGGCGGCTGGAGAAGGGGGCGGCTCGGAGGTCTCAGCGGCTGTGGGAGAAGCGTCTGATGGATCGGTCCTGAAGTCTTGAGGGGCTCCAGCTGTGAGCTGGGCCAACGGACATTTGATCAGCCCCAGCTGGGCTAAAGACAGAGTATTTAAGACAGACACTGTTGGAGTTGGGCACGGGGCAACAACCGTCTACCAACCGGGAATTGGCATCTTGTGCTCTCTGTTCCAGGCTAAACTGTGCTGTTTGAGTTTGCTGCCCCTGGGACTTGAATGTTTGTTTTGGTGATGTAATCTCTTGTTTTATTTATTACTAAAGCCATAAACTCAGCTCCTGCCTCTGTGTCTGCTTGCTGCCGTCCAACATTGACACTCACAAGTATCATGCCGCAAATCTATTCCTCTCCAAATTTCCAAGACCACTCCTGAATGTCTGAATATGGTTGGGAATTGCATAGAAATAGCCCTTTTCACTGTAGCTGGGGAGAAAACAGTTGAAATAATTCATCCTCTCATATGAGGATGAAATAGTTGGATATTTACATTATCAATAAATATGTAAAGGAGAAGTATGTTTGCACATCTTGGTCACCTCTACCTTTGCACATCAATTTGAGATCCTGAGATCTTCCTGCTGTAAGAGTCAAAAAACCTGTGCATTTTTTAATTTTTTTTTTTTTGGCCCACAGCAGCATATTATTGAATAATATTTCTGCATATCCCATTTTCCTGCAAAAATCAAGTTTTTAGGTGAGAAACCATTCTCTCTCTCTCTCTTCCTTGCTTCCCCCAAAAAATCCAGAAAGAATCATACTGAAATGCTCAAAAAGTCTTCTAATCTTGCATCGTGTGTGGCAGGGAGAGTTTTGAATTTGTTTCATTCTATATGTGAAAACTAAATTAGTATAGTCCTTGTGAAGTGCTGTACATCCAGTCAGGAGTCCTCGTGAGATCAGTTTCTAGTTACACATACAAAACCAATATGCATATAGCAGTTGTTCTGTGTACACAGATACCATATTCACTTTCAGCTTAAAACAGGGATAGGGAATTTCTGGCCTTTGGTCTATTCAGTCTGGTCTGATCTATTTTGGAGTACAAGCTCCATAATCTTTTATCAGTGGTTAGGATTAGATATTGAAATCTGAAACATCTGAAGATCACATGTGGGATCCATCAATATAATCTGTTTCGCTCTCAGTCTATGTTCAACCTATGCATACAAGGAAAGTAAGAATTAAGTTTTTATTGTGTATGCAATAAATGTCAACGAAATCTAACTATTCTTTCAACCCTTCAGTTTAGCACTGAGGAAAGTACTACTGAGTACTGTTCACCATTCAATGCTGTTTGACTCTTTTGCTGCTGTTGAGCAAGGCATCCCACATGTTTGTTTGTTTGTTTGTTTTTTAAAAAATCTTAAATGCATCCATTCTGCATGTCATTTTCCCTGCCAAATATGCTTCAACATAAACTCTAATTCATGTTCACTCCTGGGTGAAAACACCAAATGTCCTAACAAGAACACCGATTAAGTAACAATTTGGATGGTGGTTCTTATGATGTGAACATCTGTCCACTTGGAACCAGACAGAAGAATTCTGTTCTTTGCTAAACGTCTGATACCTTTGTTTGATTTTATTTTGGATAACTATAGAGTCTTTAGTCATCACTGAGGCAGTGCTCCATGTGAAACTAAGAGGTATCAACAGAGGCTCTTCTGGAAACAACCATAAATGAAAGAGGAAAGTTTCAAAATAAACTTGGCTTGAACACAGAAAAACAAGAATCATGAGTGGGCTTTGTTCAACATGAACACACTGAATCCTTTATGAGATTACTGAAAATTTTGCACAGTGTTTGTGTAGTCCTAGATAGAACGTTTGATTCAGAATGTAGCTGTCACTTTCCTGGGAAGCCAAGCACACTGGATGCCTGTAATTACCTTTATATGCAGACATGTGCCAAACCATCTGGGTATGTCAAAACCAGCGGGGCTGCAATTCTGCGATACTGGCTGGCAGGCTTAGTGTTATTCCAGGTGCTGACTGTAGTGGGTTCAGTGATGTCTGAGGGTCAAAGAGATGAAAGAGACTAGCACAGGAGAGCTAAGATAAATTCAACCACCTGCTAGAGCTTCATAAATGTTTGGAGGGAACAACAAAGAAACAGTAATTAGAGTTCTGCTTAGGTTCTTTTAAAGATCTAAGGTAGAATAAAACTACTGATTCAATTACACTCTCATAATTTCCTACTCCTAACTGGCATCAGGAGCTTTCTTTGTATCCTTGTACTGGAAAGAAGTTACTATTTACACACTTTACACTTTGATCACAGACAGGGCATTGGCTGTAGATAGATTCCAGAGGTGTGTAACATCAAATTAAAAAGTCATACCTAATGGCTGCTATGCTTTTAACAGCATCTGTTTCCACAGAAGCAAACTCCAGTTCTTATAAATGGCCTAAAATTCCCAGCATTTCTCTGAAAATGAATGTTTCAGAGATTTTTTAAGTCTATATGTGGCTTTCTTTAAACAAGAGAAAAACAAATGTTCAGCTCAAAATGCAGAGCTTGTATTGAGCACAGTATGTGCAGAAGCCATGACATCAGTAGCAAGGAGGGTAATGATGATGGTGATAATTTAGTGACTCCCAAATGGCTTCAGAAAGAAGAAATAATTTGTAATTGACATATTTTTGTTGCCTTGGTGTCTTTTCTCACAGAGTGGTTTTGTAAAAATATTGGCAGTCATCTCTAACCCTAATTCTGCATGTTACAGGAGAGAAACAAAACTCAGAAAAATGGAAGGGAGAGGAATATCCAACTCTAATGATCATCACAACGAGTGATTGATTGAAGCCATCTACCTATATTTTCTGAAACTCTTTGTGCAGCAGAAAGATGAAGAATTTATTATGCAGCAGAATCTCAAAGCTCCAGATACTGTGAAGCACAAACTGTCCAAAAGACTTACCATACCCTTGAAAAAAATTTTGGGGTTAACTCTAACTTTACTATATCATTATTAATTTTCAGTGCTCTCAGCTCATTGTAGAAGCTGCTGTAGTAGCCCATGTTATACCGAGTGGCCAGCATCCCAGTGGTCACTTATGTGTGTCTATATGCAGCTTTTTGGCTGTTGATTTTCCCTTGCTCACTGTCCAAAACCCTCCCAGACCTGTGAGCTGTCAAGCCCCAGAAGGGTCTGCTGCGGATCCTTCTTACTAATGGAAAGAGAAGGGAAGATGAAGGTGATTTAGACTATGAAGATCCAGCTGGTCTGGGATTCTAGGGAAGAAAAATGTGGAGACACTCAATTTGTGGACTCTTATTTATCCCCCTCAACTGGGCTGAGACCAACTGCTACTGGTGGTGGTAAGATGTGGAATTGGATGTGGGGAGCTGTATATACTTTGTTACTGACTTCCAGAATAAAATGTATATTCTGGCTGAATTTAAAATATGGATCGTCATCAATTATTTTACCTTTCACATCTTGTTCCAGTTTCTCTTTTGTCTTGTTCCAGTTTCTTTTTTGCCTTCAGTTATCTGTTCCCTTTATCAGCTGTCCTCAAATCAACTTTTCCTTCCGCGTTATACAATTCCCCTCCCAAACACTGCAGATGACTACTTCAAGAAACTCTTGTATCTTGGCAAAATTGAAAGAGATGCATGAAAATGTTAATATTTTGTTCAATATGCTGTGCCCAAGATGTCCCTGATATTTTCTTCTAGAGAAAACTCCGATGAAGCTGAGCAACACAGCAAGTGTATCTCATACAGGTCCTCATCTACACATGAAAATAACTATTATGCACATATTTATCTACCCATTGAGAATAGTACTTCAGTAGTTCATGTTTGGAGCAGACTTAATTAGCAAGATCTTTGCCTTTTGCCTTAAAGTACAAGTGTGCACCAGGTTTTTGTTTTGTTACCCCAATTTAGCAATCTGGAAAACAGCAAAATTAGGCTCAGACAGCTTAGGGTGAGCTATAAGAACTGGGTGGGAGGATGGGAAACTAGGAAGAATTAATTAAATCATTCATGAAGCCTTCACCCATCCATTCAACAATGTTCTTCAGATGATTGCTCAGTTGAATGAGAACTAGCAAGGAACACAGATCAGACTGGAGCAATGCATGGTGTGACTCTCACCATCCTGCACTTGAAGAACTGTGACTGCAAAATATTGATGTGATGGTCTTTGTAATAAGAAGATAGACTTGTCATTCATGGAGCTCCTCTTACCCTGGCAGTTTTCCATATGTAAAAAAAACATGTTATATAGCAAACAAAACAAGACCCTGTGGACATATTGCCTGCCTTCCAGTAATCTGCCAAATTGTTCACAAAGGATCCAGGTAGGTCAAATTCTGTACTGGTCACTGAAAGGGGACACTTCTTGACCATGAAAAATGCATGAATCCTACCTAAGTCCAGTTTGAGGTGAAATTCATGCTTGGGTCAAATCTGATGAACATTCTTCTCACAAAGCAAAATTATCTGTTCTTCTGGAGTGTCCTACTAACACAGTGGTTCTCAACCTGTGGGTCCCCAGATGTTTGTGGACTTCAGCTCCCAGAAGCCCCAGCCACTATGGTCAATGCTCAGGGCTTCTGGGAGCTGAAGTCTAGAAACATCTGGGGACCCACAGGTTGAGAACCACTGTACTAACATATTGTAGCAGTAGATGTTATCTACAGGACAGCTTCTTAAAGAGTAGAAAGTATGTGAGCAACACAAAGGCTACTAATTAGTTGAATTATGTGCTTAAGAGGAATACAATACAGCCTAATGTGTGTTCACAAATTTTCAGCTGTAAGTCTCACACAAGTATTGTTTTACTATATTCTGCTTTGCTCAGATTCCAATTTCCAACATATCTTATTCCTGACACTTCTTTAAATGTGCTCAGATTGGTGTACAGTGTAATCATAAAACTGCACACAACAAAAGCCATCAGCTAGCACAACATACAAGTATGTTTGTCCATCTCTCTCTGTCCTTCCAGTCAGAAATACAACCACTGAAGAATGGAATTATATACTCTATATCCCAGCCAAACAGCCCAGGAAGATACCATATTTTATGATATTGAAAGCTTAAAGAGATCCAGGAGAATTATGGGTAATCTTGATGTACATTTCCCAGTCCAGTTTGACCAAGTGTTCGTGTCTTTGGTTATTTGTGGCAGGAGCTGAAGCAATGTCACCATCCTTCATCTCTTCCTCCAGCCTTTGTGGCTACTCTGCCCTTATCATTGCCCTCCCTGCTGATCGCATATACTTCAAGCATATTTGCAAACACAATGGCCTTTCCCAAAGAATCCAATGCCTTGCTTGACCCAGTTCCAGGTCAATTAGTAATCAATTACTAATAAGCAGTGTGGTCACTTTTTCCACTGCAATAATGGCACACAATATCATATCATGGAATAGCACTATGATGTGGCAGACATTACAACTTCATGGCTACTTCAGTGCCAGCTAAACAAAGCATTAACATAGTGGCACAGCTAGTTAAGATGACATATAGTCATGCAAAGGGAGTCAACTATTCAGAATCATAAAGAGAAATGCAAACTAGAGCCACAGAGATATTGTTGTCTTGTCTTTGTTTTACCTCATTAGGAAAAAGTGGGCTGACATGTGCCCTCCCCCGCCATGCTGTCATGAAAAGGGACTGAGAATTCTCGCCCAATGCATGCGCAGAGCAAGAACCCAGGTCAATGAAATGAGTTATAGATTTATGTTTACTTTGTATAGCTTGGCTGGTGATACTGTCAATAAACTGTGACTGAATTTGTTGTATCTTAAATCTATGCCTGAAGGAATAGATCCAACATCATATGATTTTTACACCACATGCAATGTAAAGTTTCTTATTTATAAGAAAGCTTAACTTCTTCTAACCCCTTAAGCTACACAGTTTTGTGACTGCTTGGCACATGCATTCTGTGTCTGTGAAAACGGGGAGGAAAACACTAAGGCCTAGCCACTATTCTATCTCCCAGGGGGACAAAAGAGTAGAAGAAACAGACATGCAGGCAGTTAGCTTCTGTCAAGAAAGAAGGAGGCTCAATAGGAAGTGGTGGCAGATTTTAAGGGAAGCCCATTTTTCCCATTCAATGGAAGGAGCCACGAAAACAATTACTCATGCTACCACAGATGCAAAAAGAGCAACAGCTTTAAAGTTAAGGGAGAACTTTACTTGGCAGGAAACGTGTTGGAAGGAAAGAGTTTGAAGATTGTTGAGAATAATGGGAGGGAGGCATGCTAGTAAACCTAATCAGTCACTGGGGCACTAATAGTGATTACCAGTCTGGTGTGCACGTTCTGACTTTATGGTAACCCTCCTGACCTAAGATGTCTATGCTTAGACTATAGCTGGCATCCTGTTAGTGAAATATGCATGTAGAGGTCACATTACACATGCAGAGTGAATTGTTTGCCTTAGAACAATGGATAAATTCTGCTGACCATGGAAGAAGCAGAGTTGTGCATAGCAACACTGTACACTGTGGTTATGTATTGTAGTTTGTGGTAGTGCATTGTGCATTGCACATTGCACAGTATCACCCAGTCATCACACATGTTGCATAATTCTGTTGTTCTGCATGGGGGCTGTGTAGTGCTTGTGCAGTGTTCCTCCACTTGTGGATATTTATACTATCCTGAGGAAATGATGGATTGCAACCATTATGTACTCTGAAATGTGTTTCTAGGTATACTTTCTAAATATGCAGAGGTTGATTGTAATAAAACATTTTTGCAATCACTTTTCAGTCATTGCTACCTCCTCCTTCCATTGCTGCACCACAGATCAAGGTGAAAGAGAGCCTTCATGATATGTAGGTCCAGTTACACCAAGTGCAGCAGCACAGTGTAGCATCTGCTGCCCTCCACAAGACAAAGCTGGCACCAATGTCTGGTTCAGAGGCAGGTATTGTGGGTTGGGTTCTCCAAGAGATTTCCTGAACTGTGACAGAAATATAATAAACAGCCCAGAGCTAATCACATTGTGACAACAAAAACATTGAAGATCCCCTGACCCACAGATCGACATTCTCCAAACAGAATAGCAAACATTATATAAGCCTAGCTAATGGTGTCGGGACAGACACAGTTTGGGAAACACAGGTAGCTACATTATACTGAGTCAAATCAGTTTCTTCTTCCTGGTAACTTGGACTGGTAGTGGCTGTCCAAAGTTTCGTTGCTGTATATCCATGGTCTTTCGAAGTATCAAACAGACCCAACCATTCTAGGTTCTGAAATCAAATGTTGAGAAGGAAATGGTGGTAAGTTCTGAGGCTCTTGTTTGCCATAGATGGAACTATTACAACACCTGCTCTTGGGTCATCAAATGGATGTTGATGTGCCCCTGGACAAAGCTGGAAGTAGCTAACTGAATGCTTTTGCCAAATCCAGATCTCTCTAATGCAAGCCAGACTTAAATCCTGCCTGGTGGTGATTTTACTGTTTAGCAGCTTGGAATTCAGGAGCAGCAATCATAATCTTGATGAATTGCTGACATTCCTACTAGAACTATCATGTCAAATGAAAAACTGAAAGGTGAGATAGCATGCAAATATTTCTGAACTATCTTCCCTAAACTACACAGCTTACATTATGATATCTCCCCACACTCAAGATTCGACATCGTGTGACACCAACAGTTCTAATACTCCTTTCTTCATTAATGTGGTCATCCAAAGGCTTTGTCAATGGGCAAATTGAAAAGGCAAAAGATCAAACTTTGTTAAAACCAAGGCATAATGGAACAAAAGATAATTTTAATTTTAATAAACTAAACATTCTATAAGCTAAACTCCAGTGGCTATCCCAAGAGTCTTTAACTGTCCACTCTGTGGTACTTCCAGTTTTTTTTTCCACTCCTGAAACTTCATCTGTAGATTTCCCCCTTCCTACATGAGTATACAAAGAAGCTCCTCCTGACATATTCTGAACATTGAAAGGATGTGGCATCAGAGAACAGAGTTGAGAGTTGATGTAGAGAGTTGAGTGTGGATGTGAGAAGAAGGTGTGTTTGGATCTGAGAGACAGAGAAATGTTGTATTGGTTTATGAATCCTTACTTACAAAATATCTATTACCGCGACAGTGTGTTAAATAAAGATTTGTTTATATTTTCATAAAGAGCAGTCTCAAGAGAGTGTCATTGCTCTGTACTGGGTTTTACATGCTACCATCAGTACCACAGTCATTGGAGAGTTAAATCACTGCTTGTCCTTATATCTGAGAAGAGTGAGGACTTAGGGGAAGCTGTAGAGGAAGATACACTGGGAGGAGAAGCCAGTGAGGGACACAGAGTAAGAAGGGTCTGCATTCTCTAGAGAGGGAGATCTGAGTGTCATAGCTCTGGCTTGATCCAGAGATCTCCCTGGCTGTTCAGATCTGGACATAAAGAGGTGTTAGGCTGGGCAGGACCTGGGTTTTCACAAATACTACTTTGTGGGTACATCTCTGTATATACTTCAGCAGAACAGACTTTGTAGGCATGTAAAACTTACATATCTAATGTTTAATATCGCTTGGAGTGGGGATTGATGGGGGGCTATGGAATGGGTCTTCAGGCCATATTACTCACAACTGTCTTGAAGAGAGATACCTATTATATCTGCTTCAGAAAAAAAGTGCAAAAAGACTGTTTATTAGGCTGCTGGCTGGGTGATGCCAGTGCATTCCAGAAGACTTCACTGAGAATCTTCAGAGTGCCATTGCCTTCCATGATGAAGACACAGTTGCACACATCAATATCAAAAAAGGAAAAAATAAAATCTTAGCTTGAACTTGGGCTTGCTCTGCATGAATATGTGTATGGATATACCTGGGAAAAATCTAACACTATAAATGATAAAACATCCAAAAGATAGTGACAAAAGAGCAGGGTGGAGAAAACAGCATAAGTCACTTAATTACCAATTGACCCAATACTTGTCTTCACTCCCAAGGTTTCCTTTTAACCCACATATAAGAACTATAAATTGTATTGTTCATAGGAATAGCTAATCAGCCCATCCTAGCCTTCCTGGTTTTAGTATGATTTTCCATACAATGAAGCTAGTTTATCTGCAAAAAAACATCTCCTACCAGAGGTGTTATATACAGAACCATGAAGATGGCATCTGCAGCTCAGTCCTGGAGCTGAGTAAGCTGTAATACTTCAAGGACTAATATGTGCAACAGACAACTAAACAAGGCTCATGGCTGATTAGTTTGATTAACTGAGCCCCCTTCAGTTAAATCTATTGTATATTATATCCACATTAAGCCACTTCCAGTTACCTCTTCTATTCAGTTATATGTACTAAAAATAATGTTAAGGTAAAATATTTGGAAAAACACCACTTCCAGACACGAATGTTTTGGAAACATTTGTTGCCCAAGTATGCTGTTTGTTAAAGTACATACTTTGTTTTCAAGTATGTTGCTTTAAAATGAAGCACAGATTTTCCACAATTTATTTTCTTAGCACATGCTGTGGGGGAAGGGGGTCCTCTGGTATCATAATACAGCATTTTCAACATGGAACTCTCCCTCCTACATTTGGAATTCTCCATCAGAACACATCAATAGTGGTAGCAATATTCATTGGCTGACAAAACTTGCTGTCTCAGGAAAAATAAGATTGCACCGTCCCCTTTTGGGCCATTTCTGCGCTACATTATTATAGTGCTAGTATTCCACTTTCAGCATCCCGTGGAACCCTGGGGTTTGTGGTTTAGGGAGGGGGCATTTAGAATTCTCAGCCAGAGAGCTCTTTGGCCTCAGTAAACTACAAGCCCCAGAATTCCAGAAGACGTTGAACATGGAATAATAGCACTATAACAGTGTAGGGCAGGAATGACCTTAGTCTGATGTTAGTAATGCGGTCATACTGTGCTTAACACCTGGGATCAGCAAGCTACTTTATGGGGTGCAGAGCAAGTTGTGTGACCCACAAACTATTGTCTTCTGTTAGAGGGGGGTTGCTGAGGGTCTCTTTCCTATCCATCTTCTCTCAGAAGTGATATAAATTTTAACTAATTTCATATCCACACATAGGAATGAAACACTTTGAAAGCTTTTACTCTGTGATGAAATTATATGAGCTTTGTTCCTTTTTTAGTTTTTTCCATATTTTAGTCAAAAAAATAGCAAAGGCCTTTTGTTCAAAAGCTGAGTTTTTCTGCAAAATACATTTTTTCGTGTAATATATGTTTACATTTTTTTAAAAAAAACAACCATGATTTTTAAAATTATTATTTTTGATGCTAAACAAAAAGTGTCGTCTTCCTGTTCATACAGAGGCAAAAAATCTTGCAGAGATAGGTGATATTCTGATGGGATATCTCAACATAGTGAAATATGTCTTCTCTCAGCAATATGTCTTCTCTCTGAAGCTAAGAAAAATTGTGAACATATTAAATTCCTTCATCTTATTTACTAGTTTGTTAAGGACCTCCCTTTCTATTGTGCTTCAGTTTTTCTGCAAAGCACTATTTATACTGATGGTACCATGTAAGTAAGATGCTAAGAATAATCTTTCTTTCCCTGAATTTTGCTATGTACAGCTGCAAACAAAATCTGGGCAGAAGCAGTTCTTGCCAGGATGACCATTTCTGCCACCTTTTTCTGTTTCTCCCTGAGTTTCCCTCCCTTCTCCCACATACACCTCTCTGCTTCAGGTCTGGCTGTGCCTCATAGTTTCTCCCTGTATTTCCAGCTATATGACTGAAGCCTTTAATTTATTTTCCACCAAGTGCCTCTGCCTCTCTCTTTTTGTGTAATTCATACCATACCCTGCCTGCTGTCTTCTGTTATTTAATTCTGTAATGCTTTCTGGGACACAAACCACTCTGTGCCACATTGTATTGTATCGGTGCAGTGCATCTTTAATAAAGTTGTTCTCAAATAACATTCCAATAAATGGAACGTACCTGTCGGGGGATGTGCTGCTGCATATCAACATGAAAAACGGTGCAGCATAATGGGATACCAAGTGAATGGAAGGAATAGGTGTGGGGGTGGCGAGGAAATTGCTACTTCTGTTTGCACTTTTCTGTGCCAGTCCACTCCCACTCACACGTGTGTGCAATCATCCAGTGCCTTTTGCTTGTACGATTGTGTGTCTCTCAGTTTTGAGCCTTCCTGGGTTAAATTGTCAACTATAATTATTTACAACACATCTCTGGAAAGGTATGAAAACTAATTCAGGGAGAAACTGTCAAATGGTAACAAGTAGCATGCAAGGAAAAGCCTGGAAGTATTTTGTTCAGCATGAGTGAGATTTATCATCACAGATGGGGCACTTGAGCAAAATTCAAATAGCAAAGAAAGAAAGAAAGAAAGAAAGAAAGAAAGAAAGAAAGAAAGAAAGAAAGAAAAAAAATCTGTGTTTGTTTCTCTATCATACATATTTTGTACTAGAATCCAATCATATTCTTAGTGCACTTTGCAAAACAACACACCAATTAATCTGTAAATAGAAAAGGTAAAATAAGTGACAGTCACAAATTGATAAAAGCATTTTCAGAGGAAGTCACACCAATTGAGCACTTCTATGTATTGACTGACAACATTCAAGAACCCCCTTAGAAGCATTCCCATCATGTGAATAGGAAACACATGGATGCAGGAAATTCACCTTTTCTGCATGTTCACTGGATGCCTGAAGGGAGCATCATCCACAGAGCTCTACAAAGGCAATGACAGCTCCCTTCAGGCATGGCAATAAACACGTGAGCAAGATGGCTAGATCTTGCCATAACCCCCTCTGTATATTCATATAAAACACCTGCCTGAATTGAACTTAAGTTCCTTTGAAAACATTGACCTGGTTCCTAAGTTTCTCCTCTGTTCAGGAAAAGGTGTGTGTACACACTGCTACTCCATCCACAAGTTCTTGAAAACCAAGGAAGATAACTTCTAAATATTGCTAATGTTTTAAGATCTACAGCTTAAAGAGAATGAGGTAGTATTCTGTAGCAATCCTGGGCAGTACCATACAAACTATGTCATATTTGTGAACGTCTCCTCCTCTAAAAACTGTCCATGTATCACAGCTTAAAAGTGATAAGTTAAAAATAACATAGTCACTTGCAACAAGTTAGTGATTCTTAACAAATTATATTTTTGGAAAACGTTGTGTCACATGGAAACAAAGTTACTTCATTGACATGGAAAGTAAAAATCTAGTTACTTTTAAACATAACAGGACATTTCTAAGCTCTTTACAGGCAGTTGATAGGGTTGTTTTTTTTTTTTAAAAAAAGATTTAACAACATTTTCTCATGGATGGAATTCTTTTGCTTAGCCCAACTAGAGCAGAACCATCAAATCAAATGTTGAATGATGAGTCAACACTTTGGTGAATTATATTGTTTCATTGGATCTACTCTAGCTGGGATTTAAGGCTGTGTTTCTCACTCAAAAAATAATGAAAAAACTATTGATAAGCTTATTTTGTTACATAAAATCTGTTAATAAAAAATAAATAAAAAATAGATTTTTAAATATTTTTAAACACGGTAATGAATAACAACAGGCATTTACTTTTGAAAGCAACATTTCAAATTCTGCTATGTGATGAGCACTAGCAAACCAGACAGAAGCTTTTTTTAATCTTCTCCTCAGTTTTCTACATACTGTGATTTTTTTTTCTTTTACATGGGATACAGATGTGAGATTAACTTAGTTTCAAATGAAGTTGTGATGGGCATATCTCAGCCTGAACTAGCCAGGCTGTGGATCTGATGCATTTTGCATTTTGCAGTCTTTACACTCATGAGTGGATGTGCAAATATTTGAAAAAAAATACACATTTGAAAAGTGTACATGAAAAAATGTGCACATTTCAAATGCATGCAAAAATAGTCTAAACATGATTTTATCAATGCTGGGAATGTGTTCAAACGGGGAATATAATTTAAAATATGCACACAGACATACATGACTTTAGAAAAAATAATCAAAGAGGACAGATCTCACTGAATTTAAACAAATCTTTAAAGTCTGCCAGAACTGGAAAGTGACCTAGGCATAAAAGTTGGTAAGGCAAGAGGCAGAGAGACAGACAGACATATTGATGCATCTTTCATTGATTTATCCATTTTTATATGGGGGAACTTTAAAAACATGACAAGCTATGAGCAGTGTGAAGTAGTGCTGTCCGGGATTCTACCACTTCAGTCTCTCCTAATTTTGAACAACATGTAGTTTGAGTCAGAGCTTGGAACCAATGCACTGATTTTATTTAGGTTAGGGATTACAAAATGTCAAAGTAGAATCATAATCTGGTGCTACACTGGCATAACTCCTAATTATTCAAGTAGATGTATTTTTCTACTATTGTGTATCAAGGTATTCAGAACTTCTATAGGCAAATAATTCTGTAGTGGTACAATGGCTTGTGCTCCTTCCAGCCAATGCTCTGGAGTAGCTCAGTTCCCACCACCTCCACTATGACCACTTCTGTCCTTGTTGCACACAGAGGATTTATGATAGTTGAATAATTTTGCTCTACTGGCGCTTTAGGCTGGGTTCTGGTGTAAAAACAAACATCCATATATAATTTACCTGTTCTTTGTACATCATTCCATGTAATTGTATTGCATTTTTCTAGGAGGGATAGCGGGAATAATGTTTTCATTGCAGTGTTTTTCCTGCCTTTTGACTTTCTCCCTTGCTGTTCCCACCACAGTTTTGCTTTTTGCAGCAGACAAGGATAGCAACAAGAAGAGCATTACATGAGCGAGGAGCAGGAAGAGGAAGCCTTATGATGCATTATGTTATGGTACAATAGCACACAGAGGTCTGTAGTGTGAGGGAGGGGGAAGCATGAACGAATGCAAAATAAGATGAGAGGTGAAGAAGGAGTGTTTCAGAAAATGCAGAGAAAAAGATAGAGAACAGAGTGAATGGACAACATAAAAAAGAGAAATGGAGAAAATGTGTAGAAAGAGAGAAAAGACAACAAAGTGGACAGATGGAAGAGAAATGAAAGAAGAGTGGAGAACACAAGGAGGAATAAAAGAAAATATAAGAAGTAGGGAGTGAGATGAAAGAAAATATTGGAGAAAGGCACAGACATGGACAATAGAATTAAGAGATGGAGAATAATTTCAAAGAACTAAGAAACACTGGGAGAGAAAAGGGTGAATGGGATGGTTCAAATTCTGGCCTCACCAAAAAATAACACAATTCATAATATCAAGGATCATTTTACATGTAATAAGATCAATGTTTCAACATTTACATATGTATATTTTTGATCAGAAAAAGAGAAAAGTATGTTAGAAATGTATGGCTGTAGATACAAATGCCAAACCTGGAAGATTTAAAAAGAAATATACCATCTGCAGCAATAATTTAAGAAAACTCTCTTGGCTGCCTAAACATTTTAATAAAAAAATTCTGTACAATCATTTGTGGGTTGTGAGATTAAAAGTCAGAAGAGCCCATATTCTGCCCCATAAGATCACTGGAGGAAAAGTGGGGCAAAATGTAGAACATAAAAAGAAAAAGAAAAACTAGTTTAATGATATTTCTCCAATAAAATTACTGAAAGAACATTTCATTGTTGTACTAATTGTGAATACGACCCATTCTATCCACATGGTGAATAAAAATGCTATAGTTCCATTTAAGAAATTGTGTATGTATGTGAGTAGGGATGTGAAGAAGACTCATTAATTTTCTAAACCTCAGTTTAAAAAAAAGAGTCTTAATAATGGGAAAATCTTGCTAAGATTCTTCATGCTTGGAACTTTGCTGGAGAAAATTCATCTGCATAAACCCATAAATGTTTCTTTTCTTCTTTGAAGAGAATGACATCTGCTTTCCAGAACAAAGGTAATATTTTTGATCAGTACGTTTTGTGGACAATCTTGGATTTTGCACAGAAAATACTTTTTTATTTCCTTCAAAAAAGTGTTATTTTCTGAGCAGGAAAACTACACACAGCTTTCCTGAGCAGAAATCAGTGTGTTTGCACAAGCTGAATAAATTATTTTTTTATTTGTCTACAAAGCACAGGTTTATTTTTGCTTCCTTAATATAGTAACATTACATAAATTTGAATGTCAATTTAAAATCAACATAAATGTTATAAATGGTCACATCACATGACGGGGTGGGAGAGAAGTCTATTTAATCTTGATCACCCCTACATGTGATCCTCTTGGATCTTTACAATATGACCCACTCTCTTTCCCTCAGCGCAGTATGAGATTTTTCTGTTCTTTTTGGGTCCAAATAGGGCTTTCCCCCCTTTTTACCATTCTTTCGCCTATTCTATACTGTGTTTGTGGGACTTAGACAATTGGCTTTTAGTGGTGTCATTTAAATAGGCTTTCCTATGACACATAGATGGGGAGAATTTAAGACTTTGATTATTACATTTTGATACTCTTTTGGTACAGGGTAGGGCTCTAGAAACCCCCTTTCCTACAATCCAGGGGTGAGGAAGGAAGATACCCTTGATGCTAACCTGGGATTCAGGCTCTCGCTTACAGAGTTTTGAAACTTGGGTGGGAATCCCTGGGTTACTTTCCAATGATGCTGGGCTAGAGAGCAACCAAATAACATTTGGACTGTATTTGGGGGCTGAGGTGTTTCACCCAAGGAAAGACTGAGAAGGTAGTCATGGGGTGATATCTGGCCTCATCTGGACCCATATTAGATGCTCCCCTCTCTTGCTCCAATTGCAGGCCAACACAAGTTAAAGTAGCCCTTATTTGATCCCATTTTCTGTATCTGGTCTCATCATTTCATGGTTGATAATCAAATTACATGTGAAATCTTTGTTTTTGTAGGCACAATAGAAATGTTTGTGTGAGAGGGAGAGAGGGAGATAGAGAGTCAGTCTATATCATGCTATCTAAGCTTTTAATCCATATGATTTTATCTAGAACTACTGTGGAATGTCACTTTGCATTTGCTTTAACTTTGCTTTGTTATTTTTGGTCACCGGAGTCATTCTGTATAATCTTGCCCATCCGTTCCTTGTCAGATACCTTCGGGTTTCTCCCACTGTGTGCCTTGCGTGGTTCTGTGATGTTGCTCAGGGTGGTTTGGATCCTTTTTAGATTTCTTAATGCTGCACCTTGGTGATAAAGGCTTTGCTTTAACTAAGCACAGCAGATAACACTGGGAGACGCAGCAGAGATAATCTTGTCTTCTGGTAACATTGATGACTTGGAATGGGAAAGCGGGGACAGAGTTTAATTTCTAGCCTTAATGAAATATTCAGCCCAGCTGCCAGTATTACCTGCTAGTCACTTTTATTTTATTTTATTATTTTGTAAAGAGAAGTAGAAAGGAAGAGGTGTGATTAATATTATGCTTCTTAAGGGATTTGAATGATCCACTCCTGGCAAAAACAATTTCCAACACCCAGCATAAAATTAGAGCTAACGGAGAGTTCTGTCACCCAGTATTAAATCTCTTTGAATGATTAAAGCCTACCTTGCTTTTCTCACATTTATATTAATTGGAGAATAGTTCTTCGCAAAGGAAGTGATAATTGCATGGCCAGGTTTTCAATAAAACTTCAGTCCTTCTCAGCAACTCTGCTTTCCCCCCCTCATCCTCCACCAAGGTAGCCAGGTAGAAAAGCACAATTTCCACTGTATCCCATTGTATCCAAGATGTATTTAGCCCTGTTGCATAGTAAATCAATTCTAGCATCAGAGTGCCTCAAACTTTTTAGGCAAAGATATGCTTTTAGCCTTCCACGTTTTTGAAGGTGAACAGCATCATTCCCTAACTGTGCTTGCTGAAATTCATGGGAGTTGAAGTTCAATACATCTGGAGGATCAGTTGTGAAGTTGGCATTATTTTGCATCCAATGTAAAGACTTTGATATGTAAATAATATGAAGTAGCTGTTACTGCAATAGTCTAGCCTGAGCCCAAGGTCTACAATTTCATATTGGTTAATATTTCCACATGGCACTCCATAAGATGAGCTCCACATGTCTGAAAGGGTCACGGAGAGCCTGTGTAGGCAGGCACAGCCACATTGCCTTAATTATGCAAGCTAGGTCTAGGCCAGTAAACAACTTTTGTCACACAGTCAGTAGTGCCCTCCAGACACGGCCAATCATTAAGCCAAAGAAAGAGGCTTCAGTCCCGAACCGATGGCTTGACAGGATTAGCGTGTCCGTCTATACAGCCTCTAAGAGGTCCCTCATTTACATACTGTTCTAACAATTGGCCAGGCTGGCTAAAGCCCATCAATTCTGATTTTGACCTTTCGGAGGCTTTGTCTCCACTCTAACTCCTATTGTTCTCCTCGGGAGAAGGCTAGCCTCCAGGTACAATCTTCCCTATAAAAACCCCAAGCTTGAGCTTCTTGTCGGAACGCTTGTGCCTTGCATCTCAAACTGCTACTGCTCTGTCTGACGAGCCTCCCCTCAGCCTCAACGTGCTGAGCTACTACAAACCCCAGCATCTCTCTCTAACTCTCTATTCCTGGACTGCAGGATCAGGTGAAGTATCACCCCAGAAATCCTCTCGAAAGCCCTATCAATTTTCCTCACTTTTTGCTTCCATAGTTCTTGGATGAGTGTGTGAGTGTGTGTGTCGTTGTTTGCTTAAGTAAGGAAAGTTTAATAAAATCTTTAAATTGAACAACTTGCCTAGTTCTTGGCATGGCCCAACCCCATATACACAGGGTTCCAAGATCCTGCTAAGTTACCCTGCCTTTCGCATTGCCAACCAGTGCTCTGAGCTAATTCCTAATTCCCCATATTTTGAGCACATGGAGATTCCCCCCAGGGACCCCCAGAAATCAGGGTAACATAGCCCCATGGTATAAAATTCTAAATCTAGATACCATATTAAGCTGCAAATTATTCAGCTAATCTAGTTGTCAATATCAATCTAGGGCCTTTTCCGCACGTGGAGGGGGAAACAGGGGAAAATGCGCTGAAATGGAGCTTACCGGCAGCCAGGTAAGTCCGTCCCCATGCGGAGCAGCGCGAGCTCACTGTTCTGAAGTCCCCAGCATCCAAAATGGTGGCTCTGGCATCCAAAATGGCAGCTTCTGGTTGGTGGAGACTCTCCACCAACCAGAGAAGCTCACCAGCCGGAAGCCCACCCCCAGCAGATCTGCAGGCATGCACTGGTGCGCACCTGCAAATCTGCACTGGAGCGTGGGAACAGAGTGGCACGGAGTGGTGCCCGCCGTGCTTTTGAAAAACCTGTAAAAACAGGTTTTTAAAAAGCACGCTGTGCAGCCACTTCGGGTCACTCCAGAGCAGACTGAGGTGTGGAACTGCGATGAGTAGTCCGACCCAGTCTGCTCCCATGGTGTGGACGACCTCCGTCAGAGGTCGTACCACGCCATATTACTTACCCTGTGTGGAAAGGGCCTAGGTATGATAATTTTACCAAAGAAGCAATGTATTTGGAAGTCTTTGCTCAAGACGCAGTTTTTAAAATATCAGATTTTTTTTTTAAAAAAAACTGCTCTAAATCACTTGTTAATAGTATCCTTGTTTTGTCAGACATTTACCTAGTGTTCGGAAAACCAAACCTCTGTTTGCTCAGTGTCAGTATTTCATGCTAGAAAGAAGAGGTCATTAAATGACATTTGCATGGAGAATTTATTCCATGAAGCAACAGGGTTTTTTTTTAACAACATATAACAAATCTTTATTAAATACACTGTCCAAGTAGAACTTTTTTGTAATTAAAGATTCATAAATTAGCACAATACTTCTCCCTCCAATCCAACACTCAGCTTTCTCCATCCACTCTCTCTGTTCTCAACCTCTACTCTGTGTTTTCAGTTAAATTTCAGTTATTCCTTTTCCCCCAACTAGCCCCTCTCTTCGGCTACCTGGGGTTCTATTTGCTCCAGCCAATCATTTTTAAGACTCTTGGTTGTTAAGGAGGCTCTGTTGTTAAGTTCTCCCTCTCAGGTTCGTCACAGATTTTCCCTCTTTATTCTCTCATTGTGTTGCTAAGGCCTCTACATAGGTCTCGTCAAAAGCAATGAGGATTCTCAAACAACAATTATACAATCCCATTAAATACAATACTTACCATATCTATATCTATTAACATGCATTAACATTTTACCAGTTTAATATAAACAATCAATATATTAGGGATGGGCCAACCAAATCCTTGTATCCTCAAATCCTTGAATCTTGGGAAAGGATTCGAGATTTGGAGATCTGAATCCCTCTACCAAAATAGGCCAATGGAATCTTTTGAATCCACCAAGTAGGCCCTTGACATGCAGAGGGCCTACTTGGTGGATTCGGGCCCGATCGGGTAGAGGGTGGCCAGGTGGAGACCAGAGAGTGTGAGATCACGCTCTTCACATCTGTCTCCCAGCTGTCCTGGGCCCAATCAGGTGAAGGGTGGCTGGCTGGAGACCAGGGAGTGCGAGATCACGCTTCTCGCATCTGTCTCCCACCTGTCCTGGGACCGATCAGGCGTAGGGCAGCTGGGATGAGAGTGGGGCCTCTGGTGGCCACAGAGCCAATCTGGTGGGCTCTGGAGGTGCCAAATTTGTTTTTATTAAAAATTGGTGCCTCTGGGGGCCACCAAAGGCCTAATTGGCTGGCAGGGCCCTGGGTGCCAGAAAATCAGGGCATATAGCTGCCCGCATGCTGAGGTTGCCTGTTCCTGGGGCTGTCTGTGCTGGCTTATGCTGCCTGTGCTCGCTGGGCTTCCTGTGCTTGTTGGGGCTGCCTGCCTGTGCCCTCTGGTGCTGCCTCCCTATGCCCGCTGGGACTGCCTCTGCCAGTTGGGCTGCCTGTGTTTGCTTGTGCTGCTTGTTCCCACGACTGCCTCCCTCTGCAAGATAATAAAATATCTCTCTTTTGACTTGATCCTTCTTTCCCTTGCTTTTTAAACCCTTTTTAAAAAAAGGATTCAAAAGATTTGAGATTTGTAAGATTCGTGAATTCCCAGAACCTTCCAGGGATTCAGATTTGGATTCGGGAAAATTCTAGATTCGTCCCATCCCTAATATATATCATTTCCATTAACAGAATAAACTGCACATTAACACTTTTCCACTATACCTGTGCTCAGGCTGTTCCAACAAGGTATCTAACCCCCTCCAAGGTATACCTTTCTACAAGGGTAGATAGCTAGGATGAAGCAACAATTTTCAATGCCTAGCACTTTGAGCTTCTCACATGGGCTGAATTAATGACTTCCTAAAACTGGGATCATTGTACATCTCAGAAGTTTTCATGGCATGGTGAAAGTCCACAGCTGATTATCACATTAAAACAATTAACACCAGATTTTCTTTGATTGTTTGCAGGGCTGGGCAGACCTGTTGAATCCATTTCCATGGGCTTCTGCGTCTTCTAGTCTCCAAAACTGTCCCATGCCAGTTCCAAATAGAGTATTTTTGGGTTGTTGTTTTTTTTTGTTATTATGTGCCTTTCAGTTGACTCTGCCTCAAGTCCATCATAGGGTTTTCTTGGCAAAATTTATTCAGAGGAGGTTTACCATGACATTTCTCTTCAGGGCCATCCAGTGGGTTTCCATGGCTGAATGGCAATTAGAACCCTAGGATCCCAGAATCCTAGTCCAACACTCAAACAACAACTCCAGGCTGAGCTTATTTTGTTTGTATGTATTCTTAAGCAACTTTTTTTCATGAGTGGACATGTGGATGGTTGCACACTCCCATTTACCAAAGTGTGTTGGTGCACTTTTTAGAAAACACGTGCAATATTTACTTCGCATTTTTTAAAATGTGTTCATATGTGTACAGATTGTGTAATCTATGTTTTTCCTGGAATGCATTGCAAACTCAAAAATGTACAGATTACATTTAGTTCCATGTCAGGTCTGTAGCAATGGTTAAACTGATCGAAATAAAATGCCTACTAGTGTAAAGAGTGTGTTGGAAAACATGAGTATCAAGCAAGAAATCAATGTTTGAATTTCAAACTGGGGTAAATGGGTACAAATTCCTACTTCACTTCACCACCAGAAGCTGCTAATTGTATTAGCATTAAGACAACATGCAAATTAACATTGCTGTTGTTGCTGAATATGTTCACTATTCCTAATATATGTCTGAAATACAACAACAACAACATGAAGCCTAGAATAGCTTGCACAAAAGCTGGTCCTTGTTGGCAGAATTACACAGATCAGTTGGTTTTCAGGATGCTGCGATATGTTTGTACATATTCCATCTGTTTTTTTCTTCCCTCTCTTGACATTCACATATGTGTTCTATTGTGAGGCAAGTTAAATAGAGACTATTATTTTCATTCAGAAATAAACTGAACTATGAATAATGATTTGGGTATTATGAACTGGATATTGGTGAAAAATGGATGTTTTGTTATCAGCTAAAATGATATTGCTCCAGCATAGAACTGTGGTGTAAACAACTGTGGTGCTCTCAGTATGATGCTAGCAGTTGAACAGGCTCCAGAAGTCCTTGCAGACATGAGTTCAATGGCACAGCATATATTAGAAATGTACTAAGTCCTTGAGATGAAGTCTGGGTGTGTGGCTAACCTGAGTGGCAGGGCAGCCCTAGCAACAGATTGTCATGTAACCAAAGTGGCTCTGTGTGAGAGAAATCTCAGCCTACCACTTTTATTGTGGAGTGCCCAGGCCTGCCTTTCTTTCTCACAGACTGGAGTGACACTTTTCTCCCCACCTTCTATAGCACCCTGCCCCCAACCCCCATACAACCCTGTTTTTCCCTTTGAAACTACCATCATAGTATATAAAGGGTAAAGCCTCACAGTTGTTATTTAGAATGATTTCTTGATCTGTGGTAGCATGTTACTAATTGATTAGAACTAACGAAAAGTACTCTACTGAGTCAGAATTTATAAAAATATAATGTGATCTTTATTAAAATAGCAAATAGAAAAAAAGTATTGGGTGCCATAAGTAATTCCAAGCTATACAGAACTTCAAAAGATATTTAACCAGTTTCTTATAGCTCAATTCAATATACAGACACAAGTCTTTGGCTTCCCTTTTGTTCAAAAGCTTAATTCCCAAGTCTGGGTCACACCTTCTGACCCAACTCAGAAATGGTTTGGTTTCTCCTCTGTCTCTCCCTAGACCTCTGAAAAGACAACCACACTTAATTCAGACAACTCCCCTGGCTGACTGATTAGCTATAGCTTAAAACTCTCTCTCTCTCTCTCTCTCTCTCTCTCTCTCTCTCTCTCTCTCTCTCTGGAAATCTCGCTGAAGGAATCTGAAAAATCCAAGTCACCCTGCCTCATATATAGACCTTCTCCTCACAAACCTCAGCCCCTCCCTCTCATTAAGTGACTGGGTTTCTGTCACACAGAGCCACTTTGGTTACATGGCAAGCTGTTGCTAGGGCTGACTTGCCACTCAGATTAGCCACATCTCCAGGTTCCACCACAGTCATCTTAAAAATGATCACTACTATTAGGCTGCTTTGTCTACTCATGACAAAACTCCTAAGAGCCACTGCCAATAAAGAATAAATAGTGCTGGTCTGAATCAGCTAGTGATGTGAACACAACTTCATGTAAATAATAAACATTTTGAATACATGCCTCACTTGAGGGGAAAAAGATTAGGACAAAACAACAGTTTCTTGTGTAGGCAAACAGAACACTGTTGGGTTTCTGAGACAATGGCCATTTCTGCACCACACTGTTATAGTGCTATTATTCCACTTTCAACATCCTATGGAATCCTGGGATCTGAAGTTTAGGAAGGGGCATTTAGAATTCTCATCCAGAGAGCTGTTTGACCTCAATAAACTACAAACCCCAGAATTCTACATAATGTTGAAAATGAAATAATAGCACTATAACAGAATAGTGTGAAAATGGCTTCTGTCTTGTAAAATCTGAAGCCCAGGTTTAGTTTTATTACACACATTTATCACAGCCATTTCTCTTCCACAGCCCTAGTTATCTGTGAAATAGGTATAACTAGGCTATTGTTCTCCAAGTCATACTCAAGCCAGAGGTAGATATATTGGCATCAATACTGCTTACTTATGCTCAATGTGTTTAATATGAAAACTCTGTGATGATGACCCTATTAAAAAAGTAGGCATTATCCTATTTAATCTGTATAGTGAGTGAGGCTTAGATAGAAAGTAACTTGCCAAAGGTCATCATAGCAAAAGATAAGATTTGAATCAGGGACTTCTTTATCTCTTGCTCTACCGCTATATTGCCTTATAACTGCTTTGTAAAGTTATCTATTGATAGCTTAAATGTTCAGATGCTCCTGCATATCAGTAAGCTGTATATCTCATTGTTTAAAGAACAGCCATCTGTGCTTTCAACCTAGAGAAACTTGATCCAGGATGCATCCCTTCCAGAAGTGGCTAGCAGGAGTTTAGTCTTCATTCCATGCTAATAGGGCATGGATCAACAATTCAGTTATGACATTTTAAGGTCAGGACTGTTCAGTTGTTTAAGAAGCACAGAGAAAAAGGCAGCACCTACACAGTGGTTTACCTTCCCCAATTGTGAGTCATCCACAGCTTGAGATAACTTTATTTTATACCTCTACAAGAGCTGCTCATTTTTTTCAATGGCTAGTGAAACAGCTGCCAAAATGGTGATGAAAATGTCTTTTCCAGTTGTCAGAATAAACGCTCAGTCTCAGTCTCTATCAAATTGCTGAGAAGACATAAAATATAGTTGCATCATGTCTATGTAAATGAAGTTTAAAATAAATAGACTAAAATGCACGGATGGGAAGTGAAAAGCCAGAATACATTGTAAATGGATTTGTTGCTCTGGGGAAAGGTGAACCACAAGGGCTTACCCTTTCAAATTTGCCTGCCTGGAGTGCTCACTAACTACAAGAGGAATACCCTAGATCATCAGAACTTTAATCAAATTTAACTAATGAATTTCTTGGAGATCAGAGTCTGAATTGTTCCATCTGAGAGAGCATCCATTTCATTTGGTAGCTTAGTGCCAGGGCACATATGTTTTGATAATGAAGCAAAACATTTGCTTTGGCACATCTGGGTATAGCATGAGAACTCTGAAATCCTTGTATAAATTGAGCATATAAATTTCATTCCTAATCATGAGTATAGCTCAAAATATTATTGGATATTTTGGAATGGTGTCTAATGGGATCATATTTTCAGGCAGTAAAATTGTGGTTCCAATCCCATTAGAAGCCAGGTGGAGGACACTGAAAATGGCCTCCATATGGTATATCATCCCATTCTTGTTGCTGTGACCATCATATTGTGAGTCAATCTGCTTTGATTCCATGTCATTGGCTTGCAGTTCTGAGGATGGAGAATCTCATTTGATATATCTAGCCCATGAAGTGGATGACCCTACATGTTACAACAAAGAAAAAAACATTACCAGGCATGGAAATCCTGGCAGCCTCCACATGGAAAATGTGACAAATAGACTGGCTCTAGGTCAGTGCATTTAGCTTAAATGATCTGTGGAGCATGATGCCAATCACTTCTCTGTATTGGTGCAGAACATCAGTACTAGGAAATACAGAAAGTCAGATACAAATTATTTCCTGTAGTCAATGCAACAATTAAAGTTCCTTTCAACTATCTATCCAGGAAGGCTTAGAGGACAAGCTATATTTCATGCTCAGAGGCTGCATCATCCATGAAGTTATGTAAGAACTTTGTTAATCTGTTTCCAGAAAGACCTAAATGGCAACAGGAATCTCCTGATTCTGTATAGATGCAACTAAATCCAGTGCCATGTGGAGACTAACTTATATGATGGTATTGGCCAGCATCCCCTTAATGAGTTACAATGGCTGAAGTCCAGCTTATACCATTATAACTTCCTATTTTGGTCATGGCAGAAGATGGAATTCTCTTCTGACCATGAAATGGCCAATACCCCCACCCCATCCCACCTTTTCTCTGCTGCAGTGACACACATCCTCCAGGACTTCTTGGGGGAAGGAAGCTCTCCCAAGATCCCTGAGGATAACATCATTGTTATGTGTTTAACCATATGAACATAGTGAAATGCTTTTTTTGCCACTCCCCTCTCTCCTCTGGCAAGGAATGGCTGTGTTAAGGCGGCAAAGAAAATGTGGTTGTGCTGAGTTGACAGTAGTCATATTGTAGTTATGCATATACAACATATATCTTGATCTTGGCCACTATCTGCATACTAGCCATGAAGAGAGAATCACTGAGTACCAGTTAGGAAATGAGATCTGACAACAGAGCTGGTGACTAAATAGCCATTTTATTAACCATTTAAACCTTTCACATTGAACCTTAATGGTCTGAAGAGGGGAGGAGCATACAGTGAGTTCCCAACCTGATCTTCTCCTCAGCTACACCAGGGTAAATCACCGTTTTGGCTGGGCACTCAGCCAGCTATCAACAAATCAGAGCTTTTTAGGACTGTCATGTTCCATGACAGAAAAGGAAGTCTCAGAGTGGTCTCTTTTTCCACCATCTAGGCCCAATGATCCACAGAAGCAAGTTGAAAGACAAGAATTACTAAATGTGGCAAATTACTGCTTTTATCCATACAGGCATACCTCAGTTAATGAAGCAGGTGTGTTCCTGGGCTTTGCTTCTTTAATTGAAACTTTAGTACCAGGGGCATAAATAATATGGGAAAAAAATAGGGATAGTTTTTTATGCCACAAAACAGAAAAGCAGTTCAACATGTTTCAGCAAACAATTTATTCAAAACTAGCATCATGCACATGTGAAATGAACTAAGCAGGTCAGGTAAGCCTGGCATGAGTAAACCAAAACATCCTGAATCTTCTAGAAATGACTTGAAAGCTTTTTTTTTCCAAAACATGCCCTGTTACCCCAAAACATGAGTGACTTGGGGTCCTCTCAAAATGCCAGTACCTCCACATGACAGTGGGGAATTAATTAGCTCAGAATTAGAAGTCCTGCAATAGTGGGGTAACTTAATGAGATCTTTCCCCTATGTTTACAGGGTCTTGCAGGAAAGAACCTGCCAGAGATTCCAATAAGCTAAAATGTAATTTGTTGAAAGATTCACACAGGCATGCAAAAGATCCAAGCACTCATACAAGAGATAGCCAAAGGATAAAGGGAGGAAAGTAGTGGATAGATTAATTTTAGGGTTCAGGTGATAATTACCGATTCAAAGAGCAGCAAAAAAACAATGATGTGGCTTAGACAGATGACCAAGGACTGTACTCATTTGGGAATCAGAGTGACAGTGTCATGACCAGCAAGTGAAGTACTGTATCTGACTGCTCAAATCGGAGGGCTTCTCTGCCCAAAAACTACCCTGCAGGTATGGATGTGAATGACTCTCCCAGCCAAGTGAACAATGAGACTTGCAACACAGACAATGGAGTCTGGATGGAGTTAATGGTCTTAGTGTTTAGGTGACAAAGAGGTAATGGCTGTGGGGGACAATGCAGGGAAATTTGAGGGAACAGGGCTGAAGCAATTATGGTTTTGTTGGGAGCTTCCTTTTGGATTTTGTATTCTCAGAGATGTTCCAGCTTCGGCTTAAGCCTATTATCTTCAGAGTTGCTTAGTAATCTGCCTGACAATGACTTTGGCTATGCCTAGAATGGATGTTGGCTGACCTGCCTTGCAATCATACATTTTCAGTCAGTAAATTTCCTCTGCCCAGCTTCATCTTCCAGTCACTTCAGGTTCCGTTTCATATCAATGCCAATTAATGTATTTGCCAATTAAATAATATTTTGCTAATTAAATTGTATCAATCTTGAGGGCATGCAGGGCTGTAACATGCCCTGGGGTATTTTTTTTTCTTCCAACATCCTCCACTTTTCTCACTATTTCCATTTTGGTGGCCAAACTTATAGATTATGCCTTTTCAACATATCGGTGTAGCTGGTGAGCTAGATTAATCTGTTTAATCTTTTTCTTTCTGTTCTGTTCTTCCAGCATACACAGTAAATGATTCTGGAGCTGTCTACCTTGCCTGTTGTATATAAGCATACACAGCTACCAGAAGATCATTTAAAGCAGAATTCCATTCCTTCCCAAGCCAAGCTTTACTGCATTTTTAATGCAGACAAGCTGCTTCAACCCAACACTGAAAGTCTGTCTTTCTCCAGCTCTCTTCATCATGTTCCCAGTGCCAATGCTGGGGCAAAAACAAAAACTTCCGACTAGACAGAATACATGAAGGAAGTTACTGGGCTGGACTCTAGTAAAAAAGACTTTGTAAAAGAGAGGTTTTTTGTCAGAAGTTTTGTTAACTATGGTATTTATGGGAGGTAAATATGATCATTTACGTCATAAGAGTCTTATGTGAATATTGTTATCAGTAGCTCATTGTGGGAAAGCTAGATGTTAGAAGGATGCAAATAAATTGTATGTGTCTAGACTGAAGAATTAACATTTCACATTTTGCATTGGTGGGATAGTTAAAACTACACAGAGGAACACTAAGACACAATGAAGCAAGAGATGGGAGACTTGCTGTTAATTTAATCAGTATGTTAATAAAGATCATAGGACCAGAGGTCTTCCAATCATATATGAAAATTTCCATAGGGACCTTTTTGAAATGTGGATTGAATATGATGACATCCTTCGGGTGGCTGACTTCTGCACAATACCTGGGGACATTAAAAATGAAGCATCAGAAGATTTAGTTAAAATAGTGCATTGATTAATATGGTATAACTACCAGGAGCTTCTGGAAATACTCACTTGCAATTGTTATTTACATAATGTAGGCTATTATATATGCTTAATATGCTATTTGCGTTTGTGAAATGAGGAAAAAAAATGTAAAAATTCAAGATCAAATCCTTGCTCATAGGCCAAACATTGAGATTCTCAAATAACTTTGGGGATCTTTGAATATTCTCAAAGTCAAGCAAACCTTCAAAGTCTTTGGCTAGGGATATTTCTTCCTGCTCATTTGCTACACACAAAATTACCTATCTGACTGGAATCCAATGATTTCTGCTGCTTACTGAAGACACCTTTGTGGATATCTGAATGTTTCACTCTTAACTCCTTAACTTTACAGTCAGTTTGCATTGTCTCAGCACAGGGAATGTATGCTTCATTTGATTTAGAAAAGCAGCTCCCAAACACAGCCCTCTCAGTAATTTTTCTTCCATTTTAAACTTCAAGTGTTAGCTTCCTTTTAAATTTCATATTGATTTTAAGAACAAAAAAAAATGAGTCTCCCATACACAGAGCTTTTAACAAACAGACTGTAATAGTAACCAGGTCTTTATGTCAGTTAAAGTGGAATAGGTGTTAAACTACTTTATTTCCTGAAAGAGTTACTTTTTAAGTATTTTTAAGACTGAGGGAAAAGATATAGCAATGCCCTATCATACTGTAGTCTGATAGCACTATATTCAGCTTTAGCTGCCATGGCAACATTCTGTGGAATTCTGGGGTTTGTAGTTTAGTGAAACTCAAAAGCTCTTTGGCTGAGACCTCTAAATGCACCCCCCTACATGGAAATTCCCAGGATTCCAATCAATATTTCCTTGGTAATTAAAGTGGAATAAAGCACTGTAACAGTGTAGTGTGATGGCACCCTTCAATACAGGTCCTTAGATTTAATAATAAGCTCTGAGTTTGAACCACCTCCCTAGCATACTTGGTTTAGGATCCCCTTTCTGGCTTCAGCCCCCACTCCCACCTTGCTTTCTTCACTCCCTATTCTCACTAATTTACCTTAATTAAACTGACAAGTTATACAGTTCAGTGATCCCATGAAAACCATATGAACTGAAGCATAGTATGAACTAATGCTAGCAGTATATGAAGTGGCTTCAAGCAACAATGAGAAGAACAGAGACTGGCAATTTCCTGATACCAATATTACTTCACCCTTAACTGTCAGGCTCCATTGTCATTAATAATATATTTATAACAGTGCTATCCAATACTTGATTGTAGAAGGAAATGCAATTTTCTAGATGTAAATCTTTTAAAATTTTGTTCTTACAAGAACAAATAATTTCACCATTTTTCATCTTATTGTGAGAAAGTTCTCAAAAACTATGCTGTTTCTGAAGGATATCTGTAGTTTAGGAGTGCAGAAAAATGAAGTGTTTTTTGGGGGGGTATTGCATAGAAAATGACATTTTCTGCCCAGAAAATAAGTTTCCTGGCAGAAAACCAGCAGGAAATAACATTTCTCTGCAAAAAACATTGTTTTTTCTGCAGGAAACTTGCCATTTTCTGACCAAAAATGCGCTTGCCCCCCCCCCCATAAAATAAGTCCTGAACTGTCAAGATTCTTGCCTATCCAAAAGCTGCCTGATCAGGACCTCTTGATACTTGAAAAATCCATTTTGACCATTTTTTAAAAATATTTTAAAATATTCTCTCCATCTTTACTCTCTACTGCTAAGGTTATGCAAGCAGGTTTGTCTATCTAATAATGCTGGTGAATGTTTTGCTCTTCATTTGTTGTGAAGTTCAGTTTCCAGAAGTCCCAACCATCATGGCTAGTCAGAAAGGATTATGGGAGCTATAAAACATCTAGAGGGCCAAAGATTCCAGATCCCTAGTGTATTATATTTTACTGTTGAGCTTCTTGCCCAATCAATTTTCTGAACAAGTCAATAGCACCACTTTCTTTGCTATCTGTAAATCCCTTCTACATTTTTGTAAAATGCCGGAGTTTGATCCCAGAATGTATCATAATGATCTGGAATGAATCAGAGTTTACTGAAGCCATTAGTAATCAACTATGAAATAATGAGATCAGACACAGAAAATTGAGTTAAATAAGGGCCATTTCATTTGACCTAACTTATTTGAAGTTGCCTTGGCCTGGAAATGGAGCCAGAGGAGGAAGCATCCTAATGCTGGTCCAGCTGAGGTCCAAGTGTCAACTCCCATGACAACCTCAGCCTTTCCTTGGGCAAAGCCCCTAAGTCCCAAGTAATAACCCAAGTAATAAGGGTTGCTTCCTGGTCCAGCTTAATTGGAAGGTAACCTAGGGACTCCCACCCAAATTGCAGAACTGTAGACATGAGATCCTGAATCCCTTGAAGATAGCCTCCTTCCCCATCCCCTGTGATGCAGATCTCTAAAAGGGGCTTCAGAGCCCTGTCCTACACCAAAACAGTGCTGAAAGGTGATAAGCAAAGTCTTACATTCTTCCCCTGCTACCTGTCAAAAGGAAGACTATTTAAAGACATTGTCCAAAATTAACTGTCCAAATGCTACAGATATGATATGAGATGGGGGAGAAAAACAGATAAAAGGGGAAAAAATGTCCTGTCCAGCTCTGAAGTCACCAGACAAGTCTCACACTACACTGAGGTCAGGAGGGTGGGTCACACTGTGAAGATCAAAGAGGGTACATGAGGAGGCTATCAGGCTTAAACAGCCTAATACACGACCCCATTATGTGCAGTGATTTGGAACAAAGTACCAGTCACTCAGTATTCTGGTCTCTTCCATGAGGACCACAAAATGGTTACCCTCTCCAGCAGTTCACTAGTCATACAGGTCTGGGTAAGTATTACAAATAGAGAGAGGTGAGCTAGCATGGTGTAGTGATTTGTGTATTGGACAAGGACACTGGGAGACCAGGGTGAAAATCCGTGCTTGGCCATGGAAACCAAGGAATAAAGCCATCAGCTCATCTTGTCAACTCTGACAAGCAGCAGGTTTCCATGGTTTAGACAGGATTCTTTAAACCCTAACTTGAGAGTCCGTAGTGGCCTCCTATCACTAACTAGGCCCAATTTTTCAGCCTGGAACAGAATTTCTTTCTTTCTTTCTTTCTTTCTTTCTTTCTTTCTTTCTTTCTTTCTTTCTTTCTTTCAATTAATCTGGAAATGTTACTTTCTTGGTCAAATCTTACACAACTCTCACAATCTCCCAGATAGTGTGTCCAGTTGGAAGTTATAATCCAAGAAATAACTTTTCCAAAATCTGGAAAAAGGAAAATTTTCAGACATCTGATTTAGACCTAAACATGTCCATTTGTAACTAGATGCTGGGACAGAGGGACACCCTGTTGTAAATACTGGGATAGGTTACCACATGTGAATCCTTGAAATATGATGGGCTTTAACCATTAAAAAACAAACAAACACACAGAACAAAGCAATACAAAAACTGTATGGAAGGTATTCCACGTTTTTCTCCCACTGAATACTAACATATATCGAAACATTTCGATATATATGATACCATTTCCCTCCACAATTTGTAGCATCCATATTATTTAAAAAATACTAAGAAATTATAACTCTGAGTTAATGTTATTCCTTCTTTGCTTGTTTGCATCACTAACATCACTAGCTAATGCAAACAAGCAGTTACAACAGATAATTGCTCAGCTATATCCATGCCAACTGGATTTCTTTTTTTAGCATTTTATTTTTTATTATGAACTTGATTAACATAAAATATGTACTCTAGCAAAATGCAAAACAAAACAAAACAGATGTTCATCCTTACAGTTCAACAGGCACACACATATTAAACACAAGTGTAAGGGCAAAACTGATGACATCTCAGACTGGGCCAGTCCCATTACTGTGTGAGAATAATTAATATATAAAAAAGAATTCCTACCACATGATGCAATATTGCATACATTATTGGTAGAAGAGTTTTAAAATCTATTTTACACATTGTTTTGAGTGTTCCTCAAACTTTCTGTAGAAATTTGTTTTTAGGCTTATGAACCATATTCATACATTTTTATTCACGAAAAAAATATATCTTTCATTGAACAAAACCAGTCAAATGCCACAAGATATTTCATTCTTGTGTCAGATGGTAGTGCATCTCCACAAAGTCCTCATTTTTGTGTGAGTTCATGCAAAGACATTGGTGGTGTGATGGTGTGTGTGTGGAAATTACATTTTTGCACAAAAAATATTTTGCATGAAATGAAATGTTTTTCTGCAAAATGACTGATTTTATGCAAAATACATTTTATGTTCAAAAAAAATCTCACAAAATGTTCACAAAAAGTCCTGAAATAATCTATCTATCTATCTATCTATCTATCTATCTATCTATCTATCTATCTATCTATCTATCTATCTATTATTGGGGGAAAATGGTAAAGGCCCTCATAATATCATCCAGGCAGATTTCTATTTTTTAAATATTTATTTATTTATTTTTGTTCCCAGAGAGATTTTCAGATCTTTTGTCTGCATGTACTAGAATGAAGTAAGAGAAGATTGAAGTCTGTAGTTGTGGTGTTTCCCGATTCATTAAAAATCCCTTTTCAGTATTTTCTCAAAATTTTCTTTGTTCATGTAAAATCTACCTTGCTCCATCTAATTCTGGCCTATCTTCCAAACCATTTCATTCCATCTCTTCCCCACAGAACACTCTTGTTTCCTTTATCTGGACTGACTCCATGATTCAGTATTCAGAGTTGTGTATCCTCTTTCACTTTCCAGGAGATCACCCACCATAATTCCTACTAGTCTTGGCTGACTCAGTCCATGCTACCAAGGAGAAAAATAAATTAATCATTCATTGAATTGTAAGTTTGGCTGTAGTTCTGGTAGTGTTTGGATGTGCATGCGCAAAAGAAAGAGAGCATGTATGAGAGAATTCTCCTGAGATACTATATCCCTATATATCTGAGGATATATCTCTGTTTGACAGGCCCAATGGAGGGGTCAATACAATGTGAGAGGACGTAGAGATTTTGTTCCATGCTTCCTGCCCTTGTGTAGGAGAGGGGCACCCATGTTAAAATAACTCTTCAGTCACTGCCACTGCAGCTTTCTCTGTTTAGAGGACCCCCATATTCATTGAAAAGGCTGGAAGCAGTCATTTTTTATGGTGATTTTATGATAGGGTTTTCTTGGCAAGATTTTTTCAGAAGAGGTTTGTCATTGCCTTCCTCTAATTCTGAGAGTGTCTCACTTGCCCAAGGTCACCCAGTGGGTTTCCATGGCTGATTGGTGATTTGAAACCTGGTCTCTTAGAATTCTAGTCCAAAACTTATATCACTATAGCACTGGTTTACTAAGAAGTTTTCCTTTTTCTGCCCCTCAGTTTCCCCAGAGATTTCCTCCATTCTTCCCACAGGAGACAAGAATGTCACAAATACCAAGTGAGCAGGCATACATGTTACTCCAAAATGTGGATGCCACAAGGGCCACCCCGTGATGCCAATACCTCTATGTAAAAGTGAGGAACGAATTAGCTCAAAGAGGAGGCTTGTGAGAGGGGGGTAACTTAGCGAGATCTTTTCTACCAGTGTTTATAGGCACATGCAGGAAAAGAACCAGCCAAAGATTCAAAAGTAAGCTAAAAAATGTATTTTATTAAGGAGAATTCACTCATACATGCACACAAGATACATACAGTCAAGCATTCACACAAGAGCTAATTGAAGGAGAAAGGGAAGAAAAAAATTATGCATAGAGATGCTGAGGGTTTTTGGGGTTATATAGTTACCATTCCAGAAGAGTAGTGAAGAGTTTGAAATGTGACTTAGGCCCTTTTCACATGCGGGGGGGAGAAACGGGGCAGCGCACGTGGAAACGGAGCTTACCTGAATCCGGGTAACTCCGTCGCCGCGAGGAGTAGCGCGCATTCGCCGCTCCACACTCCAGCGTCGTCCAGCGGTGTCTGACGGCACCCAAAATGGTGGCTTCCGGCTTCTGGAGGCTGTCCACCAACCGGAGAAGCTCGCCAGCCGGAAGCCCACTCCCCGGCAGCTCTGCAGGCACGCGCTTGCACGCGCCTGCAAATCTACATGGGGTGCTGCGACAGGGTAGAACGCTCATGTTTAATAAAACACATGGTGCCACCCCTTACGGCCGCGTCAGGGCAGTTTGAGATGTGGAACCTCAAATTTTAAACTGACCCTGCGCACTCCAAGGTGTAGACAAGCTCCGGTCGAGGTTGTGCTATGCCGTGTTATTTACCCCATGTGGAAAGGGCCTTAGACTTCTGCCTAAGGGCAGACAGATCAGGATTCAGAGTGACATAGTGGGGTCCAGCATTTCATCTGACTGCAACTGACTTCTCAAAATCAAGGGTTTATATACTCTGTTTCTCTCCCTGAAGGGGTATGAGTTCATTGCTCTCCCAGCCTGGTGGACAATGGGACTTACAACACAGACAATGGAGTGTGGAATGAACGATTGGTCTCAATGTCTTGGTTGAGTGGGGGTTTCTGGGCTAGCTGCAGTAGGATATGCACACAGTAGGGGTTCTAGCCTCTGCATCAAGGCACCTTATTGTGTTCTGATGTTGGCGTTGATAGGATTAGCTCACAGCCATTAAGTCAGGCTTTCTTGGCTAATTCCAGTGAACTTTTAGCCTGGCCATGCTGAGATCACCTCTGACCTACTCCCAGCCAGTGTCCCTTTCTTCCACATGGCCTTGCCAGCCATAAGTATAATTTATATTTCATGCCAATTAAAATATCTGCCAATATGTTTTACCAATTAGACCATATCAAAATGTGGAGGTGCCATGGCCTGGTAACATACACAAGAGTCGAAAGGAGGAGTTCTTGCAATAAAATTTTTTATTGTAATTAAGTAGCTATATCATGGTTAAAAATGAATCGTATATACAACAAGTGCCATCCTTTCAGGTAAAGTTTTAGAAAAATTACAAAACTCACAGAACAAGCTTACATCATATTCAGCCATGACTAAAAGAAAATGTAACACCAGAGCATTTCTGAGTTATGCAGGCCACTATTCTACTCATGGTGGAGTCCAATCTGATTCTTGGATGTCCACCTAAAAAAATAGAAATCTGAAACTTTGTATAGCCTCAGCCGTGCTTCCCAAAGGCATGGCATAGTAGCCAAACCCCTGCCTACTGTGCTATCTGTCTCCAAAACCCCATTGCACCACAAGATGCTATCCTTTTTTTAAAAAAAGAATTAATTTTTATTAAAGTTTTCAATGAAAAAACAATAAAAAAAACCCTCCCCACTTCCAGACATCAATTTTCCCGGTTGAATTTGAGTTTAACATTCTATTCTGCATAAACATTCCGTTCTGTACATTATCTCTATTTTACAACAATCATAAACTATTACTTTTAGCTTATATTTAACTATTTACATTTTTATCACCTCATTTTGTCTTCCTCCTTTCTCACAGCCTTCTTTCTTTTCCCCTATTTCATTCTTTTATCCAGTTCAATACCTCTCGCCATTTTCTTTCAAAGCCCTGGATTGGCTTATTTTTAAGTGAAAAAGTTAGCTTTTCTGTTGCTACCATATCCAGGACTTTGAATTTCCATTCTCTTATATCAATATATTTTCCTTCTTTCCAATGCTGAGCATAAGTCAATCTTGCTGCAGTTATTATGTTAGGGCAACAAAGAGAAACAAGATCTCATCAAAAGACACTGTTATATATACCAGTGTCTTTTGATGAGATCTTGTTTCTCTTTGTTGTCCTAACATATTCAGCAAATAAAGTTCTGGCTTCATTTCAAAGTTAAAACCATATATTCTTTGAATTTCATCATGTATTTCTTTCCAAAACTTTTTTGCTATTTTGCAGGTCCACCATGTATGAAAAAAGATCCCTCTTTCTCATCACATTTCCAACATTTTCCATTCCCATTTCCTGTTATTTTTTTTTTCAGTTTTACAGGCATCATGTACCATCTATAAAACATTTTATAATTTTTTTCTCTTAAATTCAAACTTGGTGTAAATTTTACATCTATCTTCCATGCCCTCACCCATGTATCCAACTCAATTGGATGTCCTATATTTTAAGCCCATCTCACCATGTAATTTTAACAATTTCTGGTTCCATCTCTCTTTGTAACAATATTTTATAAAATCTGGAAATTCTCTTTTTCTGGTCCCCTTTCAGCAATACATCCAGTTCATTTTCACTTCTTTCAAACTCATATAATTTTTGATCCATTTTAAATCTCTCTTTTATTTGTCTCCATGGGAACTAGTTAATTTCACGGCCTTGCTCTTTCAATTCCTCTTCTGTACTCATTCTCAACTTTGTACCATCCCTTTTCAATAGCCCTTGATATGTCAATAATTTACAAGGTGCTATCCTTGATGGTAAACTGACTGGAAGGAGGTAGAAGTTTTCACAAAGGACTCCCCATTGTGTTACTGTTGTCTCTTGAGGTCACCTGAAGATCTATGTAATTCTTTTCCCAAAAACCTACATTTGGTTAACTTGCAGTAAGCCAAACAGCTGTGCTATTCTTAATGACCAGCATGATGGCAGAGCTTTATTTCACAGAGAAGGTGTTCTCTACTGTGGCAGTCCAATTATGGAATACTGTTTCTTGGAGATTTGATCAGTGCCAACACTGATGTAATTCCAGCAACAAGGGAAACTTTTTTCCCCCTAAAACATAATCCAAATTTGCACATGTGCCTGATTTTAAATAGTGTTAAAATATTTTATTTGATACTAAATTGTTTTGTCTTAGCTCATTAATTGTTCTTAATTAATTGCTCTTATTGTTTTAAATTGTTTTGACTTTTTATTTGATTTTAAAACTTCCTTTGATACAGCCAAGCCATGCTATTTGTTCGTGTTTCATGAACACTTCCTTATAATTCCCAGGTCCTTTGCATAGAATTAAACAATGAGTTCTCTTTTGCAGGGAATTACTTGGATTTTCTGAAGTTTGAGAACGTCCATAACAGAAAAGATACAAACAGATTGAGCATAATGGGATGAACATCTGAGGAATATAAACCAAGCAGATTGGATTTTGAAGGGAAAAAGAAAAGAACTGTTAAATATTTTTTTAAAAAAAAAAATCTCTGGGATTTTAATAAATATGTGTAACAGATTATTTAAAGTTTTAAAAACAAATAGTTTGTCCAGAGTTTTAATAGCACTTTAAAGTATATGGATGCATTTGAGTTGTAAGCTAGGCTATTTAGATAATGACCTTAAAACCTCCTCACAAGCAAGAAGAAGCTAGGCAGAGTACATGTTGAAATGGAAGGACATGATCAATCACTTGCAATTTAGATACAATTTTCTGTCCATACTTTTAATAAGTTAATAATTATAGAGATCATGTCTCAAGTTTCATTTTCAGATTCACAGAAGCATACTTAGCAATTGCCATTGACTACTTGAGTTGCAAAGTAACTGATCCCACTATTTCTTTAAAAGTGAGTTCTTACCAGTATTGGCTTCTCCGATTCTCTGACAGAGGTTGAAAAGTTCCATTCTGATTTGTTTTTGTTTGTTTTGCTTTTGAGAGAAGAGCAAAATTGGATTAATGCCCTAATATTGATATTAGTGATTTAATGAGTTGCATAGAGACTAACACATGCTTCAGTGATGTTGTTACCCTAAAAGTTGGTGGATGTTGGGGTCCACTCTTAGTGCAAACATCTCATTTGAATTTGGGGAAACTATAGCTCAAAGAAGGCCACTGAGAAGAGCGTAACCACAGGACATCTTCACCTATGGATAGTACTGACTGCAGTGTGGCTCCAGTCAAACATAAACAAAGTATTTTATTTGGAATCAGCAACACATAGGAAATCAGACACTCTAAGAATCATACAAGGTTGTCAGAAAGTAAGACATGAAAGGTTGGACAAAGAGAGAAATTGGAGGAAGGGGGTAATAGTTACCAATCCTGGAGGAGGCTGAAGCAGAGAGGCTCAGATAGCGTCTGAGGAAATCACAGATGAACAGCAGTCTGAGAGCCATGTATTAATCTGAAATGCCACCTCCAAAGTGCTACAAGTTGCCAGGACCAAAATTAGGGTTTATATACCCTTTTTCCTAGCCTGAGGAAAATTTCTCATGAGGCTGACAAAGGGTTCTGGAATAAGTGGTTCCTTTGACACCAGAGTGACAAAATCTATGGGAATCATGATAATCTCTTGAAGTCTGGACTGGTAGGAAGTATAGGGTGAGATTTGATTGTCTTATCTGGGACTATTTGGAAATGTAAAGATCTGAGATTGATGATGAGATTAACTTGAACTCCTTTTATGCCGAGGCTTTCTGCCTAATCCCATCTGAATGTATGGTATGACCACGTCTCAGGTTGGCTTGACCTCTTCTAGTCAGCATGTCTTCAATTCATGTATGTGCAGCTGTATGAAAAAGTACATCCCACGGGGTGGCGGTGTAGGGGTTGGGTAACAATATTTTTAGAAAATATCTGTGAAAATACTGGGTAGTAATACCATTCAACTGCAAAACTAGTTCTCACTATTGTCCATGTATTGGCAACTGAGACATTGTGATCCTTATGATAAATATAGCAAAGAAAGTTGGAAGTTGGTTGGTGCTCATATACCACAAAACTGGGACAGTATGGGAGCAATGCACAGTGTTCATCTCAGTGAAGACTGAGCTTCTTTGTGTGCACCCATATGCAGCACTCATTTCTAGGAAGAAACAGTCGGCTTTCACAAAGACTGTCATGACATGTCCGGAGCTTTGAGTCAGTTTAAATGTTTCAGAGCATTTTAATATTTTCTTTCTATATTCCCCAAACACAAAAATACAAACCTTTCACAGCTGAATTTGGAAACATTACTGTGGACATGCTGCCTGGGGGATTTTGTGAGTTGTAGCACAAACAGTATCCTTGTATCTCACCAAGGGGTGACTTTTTACAGATTTGATATACACCTCACATTTTTTCCTATCTTGATGAGTTCAATAAATGGAAGATAATGCCCTGCTGAGCCTGATATTATTTATACATTCCCAACTTAGATAATTTTTTATAGTAAAGAAAGCTGCTTCTATAGCACTACAGATGATGTTTCAGAGCTTTTTTGCCCTCAACTCTATTCATTTCCCTATTGCATAGTAAGTGATCAGGATTCCATCTGGAGTGACATGCACATCAACTGGAAAATCACCCAGAGTATTCAGGAATCCAGCTTTTCAAACAAGTGTCCAAGGACAGAACAACTCAATGGGCCATCACTTCTGCAGACTGGGAAAGCCACTATTATTCCAAAGTTCACTAGAGAATTGTATGTCCAAGAAATGGTTGAAAATATGTCAATTCAGTCCTCCAGACATTTCTTCACTTGAAGATACTGGATCAATTAGAACAAGTATATTGGGAAAGATGTGTTGGGCCAATCACATGTTGAGACAGCTTTATGGTTATCATGGCAGCTACTAAATTCCAGTTAGGGCTTCTTGAGATGGTCCTGGCATGGATATTGAAATGCTCCAGGACAAATGCAGGTAGGCCTTAGCTTGTGGTACCTCAGTGTAAGTATTTAAAATTTACAATGTAAAAAGGAGAAAAGGAGGGGGAGATAAAAAAAGAAAAAAGAAATGTGGCAGCACCTTTAAGATTAACTGGCTTTTATTTTTTGCATAAGCTTTCATGGATATAAACCCATTTCTTTGGATGCAGTACAGAGTGATCATAAATGCTCAGGTATAAAGCATAGTCACACAGTTGTGGAAGTGTGATGGAATGTAATAATCCATATAATCCAGAAAGATCAAGATCCTGAAGGGCTATGCAATGTGATACAGATCTTTCAGATCTTTACAATGGTCAGTTAGTGCTGATGTGTGAAAACAATAAATCTGCATATCAAATGTCACTTTCTCTGGATTCACAACTCTCTATGAGTTTGTTTAAATTTAGTTATATGTGCAGTAGTGAGGACTCTTATATTAATTGTTGTGATGTTATTGGCCCTTGTAATATTGCTCCCAGAGTAGATGTGGGGCAGGACCGGCATCTGGTTTTGTCCCTGTATTTCCATCCATGTTATGTATTGTGTTGTAAGTGAGTAATTGTTTAAGAATAGGAGGCTGTCTGTGGGCCAGTAAAAGCCTGCCTCCCAGTGCTTGTGAGAGGTCTGTCTGTGTGCTCCTTTGAAGAAGAAAAGTCATCTAATGGCAAGCCAGCTTAGCCCAGCCAAGCTCCTTGATATTAGCAGTTGCTGTTTCTTCTGGTCACATTGGAGAGCATCTGCATATTTCTCTAGGCTGACAAGTGTTTTGATGTTTTATGTTTGAACTTCTTTAAAATTGAATAAAATTGCTAACTTTGTGACTACTTCATCTCCATCAGAAAACTTCAAGGGGAAAAAAGACTAATATGGTTTCACTTGGGCTAACATAGAAAAATATTTGCATTCCTTTTGCATTGTTTCAGGAACTTTCATCCAAAAACTAAGCTGAGACAGCAAAGGTTAAACCCAACATATCTGGTTCATCCAGATATTTTTCCCAGATACTGTCATGAGGTGATATACAAAAAAGACATGGGGACTTGGACTAGTTTGGTGTCAAAAGAGGCTAATATTTGGTTCCTTATAAATCTGTTGACTGATTAGCACTTGTGTAGCATTGTGGTAACTGTGGTGTCATAGCTACAATCAATGAACATGTTCAAAAGAGGTGTTTCGGACACCTACTGGAAGAGTGAATGGAAGCAGTCTATTTTTCTTTAGCACCAGCTAAACGACAGTGAGCCATTTATTCATTTTCACTGGTGAGAACCTTTACAATTTGCTCAGTGTGTGGCTGGATGTTCAAGAAGATATTGCTGGTAATATATCATAACTGAACAAACTGCTAGGCAGTATAGGCTGAAGAAAGCATATTGCTCTTGTTTTTCATGTCACTGAAATGTTATTTCTTTGAGGCAGGCAACATCGCTTAGGACTTTTAAAGTTTTGCTTCTCTGGTAAAAATGAATTCCATTACAGATAAAGATACTTCCTTGCTTTTTTGCGGGGGGTGGTGTAGAATTAAAGAGTTTATGGTTGTATACACAGATTCTTTAACTATGTTGCAAATCTAAACCTTTAAATTCAAGCTATTTCAAAGTATTTGTACTGAGGCCTCCATGGGCTATGGCTGTCCCAGAAAGGATGCTCTTCAATAGATATTGCAGACTTGGGCACCACTGAGGGTCCGTTACACCAAATCTGAAAACACTTCTGCCATCTCAGGATGATGTGGAGACTACTAGGAATGCGTGAAGGATATGATTCCAGTCTGAGGTTCAACAAGCTTGGCTTCGTCTACACATCCTAGAATGTCCACATGGTAGACAGTTAGATCTCTGGTTTCCTCCTATTGATGCTTTTGCAAGGAGGTCTTATAAACCTATTTGCATATGGGGCCAAAAAGTCTAATCACTAGTGGAGCTTGGGTTATACATGGGTAGGATGGAAAGAATATTCCTAATTACACATTCCCATTTTTTAAAAAAATGCATTTTCCAACAGCTGGAAAGGCCTGCTGGGGGAAAAAATAGATCAGCAAGAATTATGAGCAATTTTTTTTCTGATAGTTGAAAGCCCTGAAATGTTGCAAAGGAATTATTCTGCAAAGAAAAATGCTTTTTGTATGTGTGTGCAAAACACCTCCCTGTTTGTTTGTTTGTTTGTTTGGGTGCAGAAAATGAGTTTCCCACACAGGAAATAATGTTTCCTCTTCAGGAAACTTGCTTCTTCTGTGAAAAACCAGATTTTAGGTTTTGTGTAACCCATACCCCATACATGTTTTTTGTAGAAGATAGGTCTTTCACAACACTTTGGAATAAGAGGAAAACTACAAAGGGGATTTCAGAGTATGTACCCACCTCTACCGTCTACTGATGCAATATTCTTTTGATTCTAGCATACTTTTTTATTTTTGGGAGGGAGCTGGTATGCCTCAGAATGAACTACTGGACTGCTGCTAGCAACCATTCTCATTTTCTAAGAATTTTCTTGGGGTTCAGAGTCATTCACAAAAATGCAGGCTGCACTAGAGGCTTTCCAGAACATTACAATATGTAACAAACTTTGGCCATTTCTGCACGGGGCAGTTACCGTGCTATTATTCCACTTTCAACATCCCATGGAATCCTGCGGTTTGCAGTTTAGAGAGGGGCCTAAGGGTAGCCTAGAGAAGAGGCAGAAGGGAAATCAACTCACTGTTACATCTGGTCAGAGACAGTAGCCTAGATCTGGGAACACAGCCTTTGGCAAAGATGGAAGCTAGAGGGCTGTGTGTGTGTGTGTGTGTGTGTGTGTGTGTATGTGTGTCCTGTGCCTTTATGCTGTAGCAAAAAGATAAGACACTGTTTAAATGGACTCTGATCTGTTTGAACTTAGACATACATACAAAACTAATATGTTGTTCTGTTTGCTGTTTTAATAAAGATTATTTTCTTATAAAGTTGGTCTCAACTGAATGATTCTCAGTGGTTATAATGAACCAGAACGATGCTACCATAAATCTTTAAAGAAGATTTAATTAATAACTGAGAGGCTTTATCCTTGTTAAACAAATGTGGTGCTTTTCAGGGAAAGCCGGAGCTGTGTATAAAGCAGCAAGGCACTTTGGCAAACTTGGGGAGTAGGAGAAACTGCCATTCCAGTCTGAAAGAAGAGATAGCAGGCCTTGTTGTTGTGTCCATGGTGTGTGTGTGTGTGTGTGTGTGTGTGTGTGTGTATCAGACTATTTCAATAGAAGTAACCATTTTTCAGGTACTTTATCATAGCTGTGATCATTCTTTCCATACCTAAGACTGTATATGGACATTTTCTTTGGTTTTGACTCAACAATTCATATTTTTCATTGGTAATTTTATTTGCATTTATACATAATTATCCTCCAGTAATTCATGCTGACTTAAAGCAGGGGTGAATGAAAAGTAATCCTGAGGCTGCATACACAACCCGAGACTGGCTTTTCAGGCCTTGACCTCTCCAGATTCCCCATACCAATGTATTCTTATTCTTATTCTTTCACGAAAAGGAGATGATTTACCTTTTGTGAAAGCCTCCTGTAACAATCATTCCCTTTTTAAATAAGATGCACGGCTCCAATGCTCTGTTTAATATTTTAGAAAACCCTGTCTGTTCTTGGCTGTGTTGTTTTTGTTTTGGGTTGTTGGCCATTTTGGCCCCTGGAGGACATCTCGCGCAGAAGACTGTCCCGTGGACACATGGGAGTTGTCCACCCTGATTCAAAGAAACATGGCAGTGCTCAACCTAAGTATATTGCTATATTGATTATATAATCACCATGAAACAATTATTTGGGTTAGTGCATTTTATATGCTTTGTAATTTGGTGTATAAATTCTCATTTCTCTGACTTTATTGCCATTTTAGTGTTAAAAAGATTGTGAGGTTCCTTAACTAGGGCCTGTGGTGAAATGTAAGTCAGTAAAGGTCTAGGGGATGAATTTGCATGCAATCATGGCATTTTCACGGTTACTGAAATGAAATGTCATAGATCCCTGAGAAGATTTATTAAGTTATTTATTTGCATTGGTAGTCCATCCTACCATTGTTGAAACTTTAAAAAGGCAAAATAGGCAGTCCCATGTCAAAAACAGAGGGGTAGAAAATACTAGAACATATGCAATTGGGAATTTTGCATTACAACCTTATTTACTGTAAGCTATTTTGTGTTCCCCCTATGCTGTGGTGAGGGGGATGCTGAAGAAATACAAAATAACACCTTAATAATGGATATGGGGGGAAAAGTATAAAGCAATGATTCAAAACTGCATTTCAGCATAATCATTTGACCATTGGCAAATGAAAGTGTAGAAACAGGTTTGAAGCATTAGTTTTGAGCTACTGGTAAATTCTTTTTCTCTCCTTTCCTTTCCTTTCCTCCCCCCTTTTTTTTGAGAGCAAAGAAAAAGGTGTTTTCTGTTCTTATAATTCTCTTTATAGTCTCAAATGCAGAATGCTGAGGGAAAGCTTAATGTTAGGATTTTTTTAAAAAAAATCTGAACACTAACCTGTTGTAGATGAGCTACTGCCATGTCTGGGACATGTTTAAAGCAAATGAAAGAGAAAAACTCAACTCTACTGAGAAGCCTAAGGGAAATATACACACAGAGTTAATCACAGAATCAAAATCTGTCAGGTCACTTGGTATCTATACACCTATTTTGTCTCCTCCATGAGAAAGACTACATCAAATGACCTCTCAAGCAGACCCAGAGCATCTCAGGTAAGGAGAAGTGTCTTTATTTTAAGGCTAGAGTCCTCAAATAAGGTAAACAGCCAAAGCATCCTTGAAAACAGCTGCAGCATGAATGGCAGTGGTATAAGTAAGTGGCTTCAGGATACATGCCGTGGTAAGATCCTGATAAGTAGTTGCAGGATGAAGAACCTAGGCAGGGATAGGTTGGCTGCGCTAGTGGCCCAAGGATCAAGCAAAAACACAAACAAACCAAGAACAAGAAGGTATCTGCCAAGACACAAAGGGTGGTTCACATCAGCTACCCCAAAATCACTCCTTACCTAGCACCTTGTCTGGGTTTCCCATTTGTAGAAGGCCTCATCTTCCAGCTGCCTCCAAAATATGACAAAAACCCAACCATAATAGGAAAAAAAATCCTATCAAATAACTATCCTGTATCAAACAGCACTAACATGAGAATGGTTTGCAAGAATTTGAAATATAACAGTGATGATAAAAATATAGCATACATCCCAATTATGGGACCTTTCAGAAGTAACCAATTAAGAGCCAAAGGCTTGTCTAAATGATAATAAAAAGTCTCTTCCTGCTAACAAAAGGAGAGTAGAGGGGTGGTCAATTCCATATTACTTACTTTTGACAAATAAAGTAAAAGAGGTACTTTTTAAAAAATGTAATTAAAGTCATAACTAAGTACTTGCTTGGGGGTTATAACTAGAAGTAACTACATTTGCTTAGAAAATAACTTTCCAAGATTTGAAAGGCATAGCGGGAGGGTAATTGTGTTAAGAAAGAAAGAGATCTATGGCATGGTGACATTAAAAGGTAAGCAGTCTTCTTCTTCAATTGATCTCACTAATAGGAAGGAGTTAACATGCCCTAGCTCAAGAGCTGATGTGGATTTCTAATCAGCTTGTGGGCATATCCTGGGGACAGGAGAACTGAGGATCTGCCATGCCAGCATACCCACATGTCTGGAGTTGTGGTTTTAGTGTGGGGCAAACTGAGGATTTTTTAGGGGAAGGAAGATTAATCTGAGGTTGAAATCTCTTTTCTTTTTTTCTGAGAGATATCCAATCAGTCTTGTGATCCCAAAAACTTTAAGGCCATTTCTGCCCTAAACTGTTATGGTGCTACTATTCCACTTTCCACATCCTGTGGAATCCTGGGGTTTGCAGTTTCGAGAGGGGCATTTAGACTTCTCAGCCAGAGAGCTCTTTGGCCTCAGTAAACTACAAACCTCAGAATTCCACAGGATGTTGAAAGCAGAAACTAGCCCTATAACAGTGTAGGGAAGAAATGGCCTAAGAGTACAACCTAAAAGGTCTGTTTCTCTCCCATTCTATTATATATATTATGTTACTGTGATCACTGAGTAAAATTTAAATGAATAGTCTATTTAATGGACATTCACTCCCAATCTCTCTTCCTGATCAAAAAAATATAGATGTCATGGATATGATGCATTATCAACTGGAGTATTACTTTGCATACATGGAGAGATTGCAGCAAATATGATTGATTTTTCATTCCTCCACATATTTTTTCCACCGGGTAAGTCAGCATTACCATTTATGTTTCTCTCCAGGAGGTTGTGAGGCACTGACTTGCCCAAGGACATTAAATGAGTCATCAGCAAAGCTCCAGTGTCCTTTGGCACTTTTACATCACATTCCTATGACACTTCAAGCATCTACATCAGATAAACATTTTATTCTAAGATGTCTCTTCCTATATCTCAGTTTCCCTGCCTCTTTAATGGGATACCAATCCTTACTTCCCTCGTGATGTTTTTGTTTGTTTAGCATACTACTGTGAGCCTAAATTGGCTCTAAAGTCAACCGTTCTGGGAACTCTGCCTCAGTTTAGACATGAAAGTGGATAAGAACATTACAAAGCTGAAATATAGCATCTGTTTTCATAAGACAACATACATACTAATCGGACATGCAAATGAAAAACAACCAGGCTGGGAACCTGATGCCCCCTTTGCCTAAACTTCTCTCTCTCAATCTCTAAAAAGTTTTGCTTTGAATTCAGAGCTTGTTTTCCTATTACATTAGTGTAGAAATGGTGGCTTTGACACAAGGAAAAGGATACATTAATTTTATGTCTTCATGTTTCTCTTCAATGACATAATGCCCAGTGGCAGAATTTTCCGTGTTAATCCTTCTGTCACTAAATACTGATAAATTATTCCTGTCCCAGCAGACCATTATGGCTTAGATTTTTTTTCAATCTGAGCTGTTGACTAAGCATGACCTCTAGCTTATTAATGATGGCCTTATCTCATTAATAATCACATTCAGCTTGGTGCAACACAGAGGTATTGCATTCCAAGCTGTAGTTTGTTCATTGTCTCTCTATGTTTCTATGATAGTGTTGCAAAGCTTTTTTTTAAAAAATAAAATGTTTGAATTTGCACTAATTAGAAATGAGTTTTGTCAGGTTGGATGATTGTGATTGAGGAATCTCTCATCCTAGCGAGGTTGAATTTTGATTAGTGTCAACTTCCCTCCCTCCCCTCCCATCCTGGCCCTCTTTCTCCTTGTTGAAAAATTAAGTGATGGGGGTTTTGCCTTTGTATTTTGTGTGAGTTTGTGTAGGTGGTGGTGAGGGGTGTAGAAGCTCCACAGTCCTTCTTTTACTGTTGCTTGACTTTGACAATTGAGTCAACTGAGTTCAGTTTAGGGCACTGCTCAGTTCTGCCTGAATCAGTATTGAGCAGTGCATTTCAACACTATCCTAGAAAATTCTTTGGTGAACTAGAAAGGAAATTTATAAAAATCCAATGGCATTCCTGTCCAGGTCTGGACTGCCCCCTTTACACTCTAGTATTATTGCAGACTTATTTTAGTAAAATGGAAAATACCCTTCACAAAAATATACATCAATATATTTTGTACAAATCTATATGAAGATCTGCACTCTGTTCTTCAAAAGCCTTGTATGTATTCTCTTCATAATACTAACATTTTTTATTGTGAATGTAATCCCTTGGTCCCAAATCCTTTCCCCCCACACTAAACCAACTACATTATTGTCACTGCAAAGTAGCTTCCTAATACTATAAACAATGTCCAGTTATGACATCTATGGCTATTGATATGTCACTAGGCACTAGCATTTATCATAAGATAATTTCCCAGGAGGACTTTTCATGCCCCAAAATATCTCTTAGATACCTCACAGGTCTAACAGAGTTAATGACATACAGTAGTTCTCCATAATGTTCCTCTTCCTAGCACCCTTTTATTCTCAGTTATGTTGAGCAGAAAATGTTAAATGAAATACCAAATGAGAGTGAGCTACAGCTCATGAATGACAGAAGGTTTTTCAGATAACTTCAATAATTTCATGCAGTTCTTTTTAAATTATGCCCTTAAAAAATAGTTCAAGAGAATATCAAGAGAAAGGATAAAAGAATTTTGGTTAGCAAGGATTCACAAATTTTTGGTACTGAAGGATCCATGTGATCCTAGTTTTGAGTTTATGGGTTAAATGTACACACATGCACAAAAACAGATACACATTACATGCATATACATCCTACAAACACACTTTGTTTGTACTGAGACTCCATCTTCCGTGCTCTTCTGTCCCACTATGCCTCTCCTTCAGTCCTGAAACAGAACGCTCTTTTCCTCACTCATCATCATCATCATTATCATCATCATCATCGTTGTTAACTGCCTTCAAGGTAGCTTCGGCTTTGATGAACAAGAGATGTCTAAATTATCCTATCTTCAGCTGCCCTGCTCAGGTCTTGCAGAGTCAGGGATGTGTGCTCCTTGATTGAATCTATCCATCTGCAATGCAGTCTTCCTCTTTTCCTACTGTCCTCTCCTTTACAAAGCATTATCGTCTTTCCTAGTGAAGCGTATCCTCTTATGATATGCCAAAATACAGCAGCCTCGGTTTAGTCATCTTGGCTTTTGAGGAGAGTTTGGGTTTGATTTGCATTCATCGGTCTTTTTAGCAGTCTAGGGTATGCATAGAACTCTTCTTTAGCACTACATTTCAAATGAGTTGATCTTCTTTCTATCAGCTTTCTTCACTGTCTTGCTTTCACAATCATACATAAAAATTGGAAATACAATGGCATGAAGAATCCTAACTTTAGTATTCAGTGGTATATCTTTACACTTCAGGATCTTGTCTAATTCCTTCATAGCTGCTCTTCCAAGTTCACTGATCATAGCAGGAGGGAAAGACTGATTCCTTTGAAAGTGGGAAATAGTCAGGTTGAATTTGGTGCAATGACAGTTTTAGGACATCCATGGAGAGTTACATTCAGGTTCTATGGAACTTGCAATTGTGAGCAGACTGGAGTTCAGCCATTTGTATGGGAATATTTCAAAGCTGAATTTAATTAGTATTTAATGCTGAATTCAATTTATGACATACTCAGTCCTGCTCTACCAAAAAGTGTAGATAGAAGGCAAAGTAACAGATTGAAACTAGGGCTACAATTTAGTTATTTTTGTTATCTGACCTAGCTGGAAATACTTATGTACTTGAAGTTCAAGATAACTATTTTTAGTCATTCAGATTAATCAACAGCCACATTTGGGCCAGATTCAGTAAACATGCTAGTGTCATATAGACTTCTGGTTGTCATAGTATACCTGGTGGTAGAAGAATTATCCTTCACCCCCAGCAAGGCCAAGTGCCCATAATCATAAAAATCACTGAAACATTTTAACACAAAAACAGTGAAGTTACCCCATGTTAAGCAGCAATTGTAGTGCAGTGCAGTTATACCTTTATTGTTGGAGTCAGGGACAGAATTGATTACAAATTATTTCTAAGCTCTGCCAGTCCATTATTCATGTCTCTTTGCTTAGTTCATAGGTTCCATGTCTGCTCTGAAGAGATGTTTTGAGTAAGAACAAGAGTCCAGAATAATAAAGCAAGCACACGGCTGGGATTTGTCACTTTATAAACAATTATGAAATAATCTAGTTCAGCATACTGATTTGCCATGACTTACCTCTGTAAAAATACTGCAATGAGCTATGTGCTCCATGCCTCTCTTTTCCCTTAAAAAGAGATACAGGCTTCCATCTAAGGTTTTTACTTGAAATGCAGAAAGCATCAATCTTTATTTCAGTGTTTTGCAGTATATGAAGCAGTTTTCACATTTATATGTTCTCCATCTTTCTATATCACCTAAACAAGTACATTTCTGAAATGCAGACTATTGCCCTGAATGCTCATATGAACTTTCCCTCTGATGCATGAATCTGAGGAGATATTGCATTGTGTTATATTTTAGGTAGATATTTTCCATAATTTTGGTCCAAAAATAGATTCCTCTCCCCTGCCCCTTAACAGCAGGTACAAGGACTGAGTTGGAGTTAAACTCTGAAATGTAGAATCTTGTCCTGACATGGGTTGTGCTTCAAACTTTAATTTTATTTTCTATATCCTCTATGCCACTCCAAATCAAGTTGGAATTTTAACTTGTTATTTAAATGTGTGCTCTGAGCAATTATATTAAATATAATTCCATGACATTAATGAATTTATTCCATGACAATTATATCTGCCTTATATGCAGAGTAGTAGATAGGTTTGTACTTAAACCAATGGCCTTACTTTGTCAATGAATCAAATTCTCACTTCAGAAAAAAAACTTGATGGTAGAATGACTGTTTTGATGCCATTATTCTTACTGTCTCTGGAAGAGAAAAGAAAATCTCCTTTCTCTTTCTAGTTCAGCAATGACTCTGATGCAAGGTTGATACTTTTTCCAAACAACAATAAAGCTACAAATCAGAATAGAAAAGGAATGTGATCCCCTGAGACTTCTTCCCTATACAGGACTTGTTCAGGATGGAGGAGGAGATTTTTTTTCTTGATGGGGTAAAGATGCACTTACATATTGTAAGTGATGTCTTCATCATTTTTGGGTAACATGTGAAGTTTATATGATCAAATAACTAAGTTATTTTTAAAGGGTCACAGTGTAGCCCTTTGCCACCCTCTGGTGGTTTATGTAGAACTCTCAGAAGTTGAATGCTAGTCTTTGGTCTCACTGGTAACATGTCAATGTTGAGGTACCAAGACAATGGACAGTGATTGTATAGTTACAGTTGTGCTATATTCTGCTAGCCTCTTAACCACCTTCAACATTTATTGGTGGTTTATGAGTCTTTTTTATATGAATTTCATGGTATCTTTACTAAAGCTCCTTAGATATTGAAAACATTAAAATTCCTGGAGTAATTTTAAGAATGATAATTCACTATGTTTATTCTTGAGCAAGTTAACTGAAGATCTGGATCCAATTTATGATGTCGCTTTGATAGACATGAGAAGACATCTTCATTGCCAAGATTCTAGTGAAGACTAGTTGTTTCTGCATAACAATATGGCACATTCCTGATGTTCGTGAGACAGCCCCCCGCCAGCATATGACTGAGATGGCAAATGATTTTCCTATAATTTGTGCAATTTGTCCAAAATTTAACTTTGTTTAACTTCCATCTTAATAAAAAACTGGTGTCTTTCTCCTTGGTGAAAGTAAGCACAAACATACATAGCACGCACAACAGGACAGTTTGATCACAAAAATGTCTGTCCAATGCCACTGCTTTTACTACAAAGCACAAGCTTTCCAATGCTGCATATTTTGTAGGGATTTATGAAAAGTCACAAGTTTTCTCCAAGGCTTGTAACAACATCAAAGGCTTGATGTGTCAGAGTGACTTACATTGAAGAGAAGTTTTAAAGTTATCTTATTATTGCATGAAGATGAAACAAGCTAGGATTTGCATCTCTTCCTTCTAGGCTGTTGAATGCACTAGAATGGTCCCTGGATGACTTTGTTTTAAATGTATCAATTTATTTTCTCTCTCCTCGCCAAAAACAAACAAACAAACAACCACCCCTGAAAGCATCAAGTGGGCCCAACCTCAAACTAGTCAGAAATCCACCCAACAGCCTAGACAAAGAAGATACACTCTGCTAACTGCACCCTTAACATGGTGAGTTTCACTACCGATTGTCTGCCATTTGTTCTGCTAAATTAACTACACTAATCACATAGCCAGAAGGACTTTTTTTTTTTTGCAAGACAATATAATTTGCTTTCAACTTCCTGCTTCCTAGCTATTCCAAGTCTGTAGCTTGCACCTAAGCCAGTTCCTCACCTCGCCACAGGAGCTTGCTTGCCAACCTCTGCTTGGCACTGAGATTTGGATGTTAAATGACTTTATACTTATGGCTTGGGAAATAGGCTCTGTGACCTTTGCTTTGAAAGACATTTGAGAGCTAATATTCTGCAGATGAATGTTTCATGATTTTATTTGTATTTTAAGGCATGGGTTTAGATTTTATTTTGTTGACATTTTCAATGCATTAACTAACTAGAGTTCCCATTCAGTTGGACAGTGACTGAGATGCTTTATAACTGTAATAGTAATAAAAAAAATCAAATCCATAAAGGCCCTGTAACAGTGGTAGCATCAGAAATAAAGCTTTATTGTCCCTTGAAAGTATATGAAGCACTCAATGACAGTGAAAGGATGATAAGAGTAATGTAACCAATTCAAGACTTGAAAAACTAGTATGGAAATACAGATGTCCCCAGCTGAGTAGTGGGTGTTGTATCATAACACACCATTGAATCAGGACCAAGTTACATCACCAGTGGAATTTTCCAAAACAGTGGTGTAGTTGAGTAAGTTAAGACTCTGGCCATTTCTACCCTACACTGTTATGGTATAGTGCTAGTATTCCACTTTCAACATCCTATGGAATCCTGGGACTTGCAGTTTAGGGAGGGGCATTTAGAATTCTCAGCCAGAGAGCTTTTTGGCCTCAGTGAACTACAAACCCCAGATTTCCACAGAATGTTAAAAGTGGAATCATAGCATTATAACAGTATAGTGAGGAAATGGCCTCTGAATGGTCTTAAGACTTATATTTTTTAGCAATAGGTATAGGCCTCAGAAGTAAAACTTCTGCAGGTAGAGTTTGAAGGTTCAGGAAGGGTAGAGGAAGAGCCACTCACATTCTGTCAGTTAAGCAACAAGAAGATTATAGGCCCAATAACTGCTCTGTAGAAAATGACATCTCCTTTAATTGTTCCAGTCTGGCCAGGATAGCCCCAGTTAATCATCTGCCATCCCACTTTCTCAGTTACATTTGTAACATAACTGGTTTCTTTTTTCTCCTCCCACATTCCCCCTTTCTCCCTGGCTTCAAATGCAGCAAAATGAGTTCAAAGTGCAAAATAGTTTGCCCCCAGTCAACTGAGCTGGAGGGAGAGGAGAGAAGAGGTTGATGTCTTGCTCTTTCCAGTAAGCTCAAACAAAAGCTAATGCTGTAGCCTTTGGGATCAGGACATCAAAATTGTTATTTGAAGTAAGCAAAAGGAATAAATACACCTTGTAAAATCAGACAGAGCTGTGCCAGTGAAGGGGGGCTTTCCTCGAGGAGATCCTCCTTGAGTTACAGCACCCTTTACAGTGTGTTCCAGGTGATCTTTTAAGCACTCTTGGCCTTCCACATGTGGAATTGCTGTGGTTGTGAGGGAACAGCTCTCAGGCACTCCCTCTACTTCCCTTGAAAAAGGGAGAGAAATAATCCTGATAGAAACTGACATGCTGATATTCACTTAAATTATTCTGAAGAATTTTGTGAGGTACTTGTATGACTTTTGCCCAGAATGTTTGATATTCTTTAAGTCTCTCCCCTAAATTTTTAAATTAATTGCTTTGTAGCTTAGTCTACCTAAAGACTTTCCGCAAAAAAGTCAAGGTGTAGAGTTGCTTGAAGTGAGGTATGAGAAACAATTAGATGGAGATTTAAATTTTTCATAAAGTAAACTAGAAAGCACAGGCCTTTCTGAGTATGCTTGGGGAGAAATATCAAGTGTCAGGACATAGTCCCAAATCTATGATTACTCAAAAGTGCTTAAAATGGGGCGGGGAGGGGGGACATATAAAGAAAATTCCAGTGCTGAACTATCTTTATAATGTCTAATAGATCTAACAGCCACTTACTGATTGTACTGGCCCAGGAATCTTGAAATGGCATGGGTTGAAAATGCAGTTTTGATATAATAGGTCTGGTTTTATTTTCTTTCTCTAATGAGATAGTGCATGTCTGATGTCAGTTGGCATCTTCAACTCAAGTTGCTATTAGTTGTTGTGGAAAAAGAGGAAACAAAACATTTTATTTGTGTTAGAACTAATTGGAAAGAGACTGGTAGAGATAAAGAAAATGTTGTTTGTTCCCAGAAACTTAAGTGAAATAGTTTGTTCTCAAAGAAGAAAGGTGATTATGTATAAAATCGTAGAACCATATAGTCAAAGAGTTAGAAGAGGTCTAATGGGCCATCAAATCCAGCCCACTGCTCAATGCAGCATCTCCAGCTAAAACATCTCTACCACATTATTAGCCAACCTCTTTTTGATGATGTCCAGAGAAGGAGACTTGGCCACTTCTTTAGAGAATTAATTTCATTACCAAATTATTCTTAATGTCAAGACATTCCTTCTAATGTTCTATCTTGGAGTTACTTTTCTGCTGCTAATGGATGTGAAATTTTATTGCTTGTAATTTACTAATCTTTGTCCCCACGCCTCATGGCTAAGAAGGGGAATGGCCTCTGTCTGCATCTAGACCATCTTAACTGACAAAAGAAATAACATATGAGACAATATGTAGGCCTGTGACTCTAGCATCATCACTGTTCTCCTCCTGTTATGATTTATAACAACTTGTCCTGATGAAAAAGTCAGTGAAGCTTCAACAGCTTGCATGATCTATTTTGTGCTTTTTAGCTGGCCCAATAAAGTATCACTGTTTTGTGGATTTTGGATTTTGTTGTATTTTGCTGCAGAGCCAACATGGTTACCCCTCACATTAAATATTATCTTCCTCCATTACCACTTGCCACCCAAAGAAGTACAGAAATCCTCTGAAAATTTGAGAAGCACCCTGAGTCCTAGAAACTGAAATCCACATCTGCAACCCAAGGAGTACAGTGACTCACAGACAAAACCTGGTTTAATAGGTGACATTCACATGTTATTGCCAGAATATTAACCATCATAGGCAGGAGTTGTAAAATTACAAGCTGAGAAACTAGTGTTAATGTTGAAAATAACAGGTTGCTGGCTGTGATCTGAAGCAGCTTTAGCAGGTGATAAATGATGAGCAAGTCTTCCCTAGAGCTGCCTGATTTTCTTTCTACAGAGGTGCTGCTTTTCACTATGAGCTAATATTTCATAGAGCATCACAACATGATTAAGGATGCATCACTCTCTTGTGTGCAGTCTGACAGTGCTAGATGAAAAGCGGCAACAGTGAGGAAGATCAAATGATCTTAAAGCTAATTATGTAACTGTCTCTGATACATAGACATAGTTGAAGGGGCATTTTTAAAAAGCAGCAGTTACGGAAATTTTCAGGAACAGTTTTTCTGCAGCTCATTAAGGAAAGCCAATGTAGCTGGGATCTCAAGATATGGTACAGACATGCATTAAAGAGCAGACCAGTAAGGCTGCACCAATATTTACAAATGAGACCATGCTATAGATTTCATGGTGAGTGGAGTAACAGGAAAATGAATACATCTCAATATAGTAATCTTTTGCAGACAGAGGGCTTCAATTACAAATGGAATTGCACAGCCCACCCATCTTTTCTTGGTCATTTTAATGAGGGCAATTGTGATAAGAATGAAAAAGGCATGAGTGGTCCTCCCATTTGCTTAAAAGCTTCATACCTGAGCATGGTGTTTACCAGCTCAAGCCTTCCTCGTTGTTCTAGGATCTGAAATTCAACGAGTAGAGTCATGAAATTGGATAATTTCAATGGTGATACCTAGATTGTGGAATATTTTTCTCAAGGGCTATCGAGGTTATATGACTAACTCATGCTTGCTTTTTGACAACTAGCTGAAACACGGTTTTTAATTAAGTTTTTGCCTTGAATTTATTATTTCTATGAATTTTCTTTTGGTTCTTTAAAAATCCCCTTATGCCTATTTTTTTGAATTCTGAAATGGTTGGTTCTAACATTTTCTATTGTAAGTTGCCTTGAGAGAATCTAGTGGGAACATGGGCTAAAATATTTTAATAAATAATAAACAGTGCATTGTAGAGCAGCAAAATCAGTTTACATTTATGTGATTCAATCCTCTGCCCTCACCCACTTGTCATTTGAAACCCCCTCACACACACCAGCAATACTACATAAACACATTTTAAGTGTGTCCCCCTTCTCTACACATTTTTCTCACTGATGGATGCTAGGGAAGGACACTGCTAAAATCAATAAGGTGTGTTGAAAAAAATCTCATTATAGCAAGTATGAGAAAATCAAAACTGAATGAAGATTTCATCAGTCTAACATCTACTTTTTTCACAGATGTGTTTTCCTGCCTTTCATCCACACAGTGATCTGGAGCACATGTGAATCCATTTCTCATTTTTAAAAGAAGTAATTACATTTCGGTTTCCACTTCACAAAATCAAATCTAATTAGAATACAGGGGGAATACCCTGTATCACTGATGTTGCTATTTCTCAAGAAACTCACTTGAATTTGGTTACCAAATGCTGTGCTCCAGTAAGAGAGTTGAATTAACTTTGCAATTTTAAAGAATAGCTATCTAGACTTTACCAATACAGTTCTTTATTATGATCCATAGATCCAAGGAGTTCAAATACACAAAATGTAAGAAAAATTAAAAACACAGAGAGTAGTTGGGTCAAATCCTACAGGTATAATTTAATTCAGACATTCAGATTAACTGTTCTCTAATCCTAAGCACCTTGGACAAACACTTAACAACAGTTAAGGTCACACTGGGATTCTTGTCTCTGAATGGAATTTGACATAAAATTGGGCTAATCAGCCTGGTGGATTCACCAATAATGGATTAATTATATGTTGTCAAACCTGCTTATACCTGCTACAGGATAAAAGAATGTGCTTCATGGATTCACCTTCCTGTATATGGCAAGGACATAGCAAATCTACCTCAAAGAATTTCAGAGGGAAAAAAATAATCTGACCTTTATGAAAAGTTTATGGGAATTAAATACAGTCAAATTCTTTCAACTTCACAAAGACAATCAGGAATGTCATCTAGATTCCACAGGTACCTGGAGTTGTACTAGATGCGAAATAAAATAAAATAAAATAAAATAAAATAAAATAAAATAAAATAAAATAAAATAAAATAAACATTTCTTACTTGCTTCTCCCAGCTCATTATTAAAGATTGTCTGGGTAGGCCTGCTAGAAGAGATAGGCCTTTAGTTTCTTTCTTTCTTTCTTTCTTTCTTTCTTTCTTTCTTTCTTTCTTTCTTTCTATCAGACTGCTGATTTAGCTGTCAAATCTGCTTTGACAGGTCACTCCACAGTTTAGGGCTGCTGATAGAAACGTCCTTTGGGTGACCATTGTCAGTCTAGCCCTGGCTGGTTTAAGTAAAAGGCTCCAGAAGACCTGTGTATATGGGGTGGTTTGCACTAGAGGAGGTGATCCTGCAGGTAACTTGGACCCAAACCATGTAGTGCTTTGACGGTAATAACCAACACTTTGTACTTTGCCTGTAAACTGATTAGCAGCCAGTAGAGTGATGTTAATATCAGTGTGATATGCTTGCTTCTTGAGGTACCTGTAACCAATCTGACCACTATATTTTGGACCAATTGGAGTTTCTTAACTTTGTACAAAGGTAGCCCTATGTACAGTGCATTGCAGAAATTCAACCTTGAAGTTACCAGCACATGCACTACTATCTTTAGGTCTTCAAATTCTAAGAAGGGGCATAGTTGCTCTATCAGCTGAAGCTGATAATAAGCACTCCTGACTATCACATTTATCTGAGGTAACATTTGGAGGGATGGATCCAGGAGCACTCCCAAGCTGCAGACACAGTCTTTCAGGGGCTGTATGACCCCATACAGAACTAGTTGACACACCTCCAACCCTGGATTAAGGCCCTAATAGTAAGTACCTCCATTTTATCTGGATTCAGTTTCAATTTGTTTTTCCTCACCCATCCCATAGCCTCCTTCAAGTATTCATTCAAAGGAGACATATAGGTATTAGAAGTATTACCTCATAAATATTAGAAGTCATCCATACTGGCTTGCTGGGTTGCTTCTTCACAATGGTTGAGAAGGGCTTTTGACAGAGTTCCTCACTGTGTGTACTTAGTGTATACATACACAAATTGTTTGGATGGTATATTGAACATCTATGTGTAGAGAGAAGCAGGAAGACATGATTGTGAAATATACATACACAAATTGCAGTACTCATGCTCAGCCACCCTTGAGAAGTTTTCTGGATTAAGACTTGTATCAGAAGACATACATCACACAAGTGGGCAGTAAAGCTAGAAGCAGTGCCAGCTTATTCAGTATTATTAGAATGAATGGATGAGCAGTTTCCCTGTATAGTTGTAAATCACTGGTATTGAATCTGCATACTCCTGAGCTGCTTTTTTTTCCTGTTGTGCATCTAGTGCAGATGTGGGAATAATACTATTCAGGTTAAGACTATTAGGACTTGCAATCTAACCACATCTGGTGGGTCATAAGATTGCTTCCTCTTTTCTAGCAACTACGGGAATGTAGGAAAGAGGAAAGGAGGGGAGAACAAAAAACAAAGATACCTTGTGTGTAGTACTGGAGACAGCAATTTGATTGGTTAAAGCTTGAGTAGAATTTGACACTACATGGAGCACTGAACCAGTTGTGTTCCATGCAACAGCACTGTAGAAGTGCTGAAATTTGGGCTCCTACAGCAATGAGAAGTGCAGTGTGGTTCCTTCCCTTCACCTTGGATTGTGACTGGCATGCTGGCTCTTGTGCTGGGTCATTGCCTAGGGATTCCACTCTCAAGACTGTCCTCCCTTGTGGGAGTCTTCCTTCTTCCTCTGAGGGTAGTTCTGGCCAAGTGTCAACAAAACCCCAAACAAAACAAAGTTGTGACAAACTCTAGCATATATTAACAGCAACACACAAATAGAAAGAACAAATGAAGGAAGAGAACAAGAAAAGAAGGTGAAAACCCTATGAAAGTGAGAGAGAATTGAAATTAAATTCCTTCTCACCCTGACCCCCATCCCCCCTCAAATGGTAGGTAATGAAACTAAACCATCATGAGGGCAGGTGGGAAAGCTGTTCAAGGAAAGTGGCTGAATCCGGACACCAGTCTCAATGCAGGTCCAAACAGGAAATCAGATTGAAGAGTGCAGTGCCTTGATATGCCAACTAAGACTCTCTCTTTCTCTTATAACCACACACACTGCCTTCTTCAGATTCTCACTGAGTGACATGAAGAATGTTTCTAGTATTTTGTCCAGCTGGAGAGAGGCCGGTAAAGAGAGAAGTGCTCTCAGATGAAGACAAGCCATACTCCTTCCTGCCTGCTTCCACATCTATGTTGCAAATGGGAATTTCCAGGACAATGGAAACTCTGGATTTTCCTTGATTCTGTAACAGCTCACTCCCACTGTCAGCAATAATTTTGCTTTCCTTCAGGCTATGGAAGCTCACAACATTGTGTTTGCACTGCAGCTGTGAATTTAACCAGAAGCCTGCTTTTACAGACATATTTTAATTAGGACTTAACATGCAATGAAGTACTTATGACTCATTTGGAAAACGTATTAATGAAAGACTGCCAGCCATGCTAGGTATCCAATTAGCTAGTTATCTTTAAATGATCAAAATATATTCTCTATCAAGCAGTGCACAGTGGGAGTTGAGACACAGTAGTGGGCTGTTATCCCTCTATTGGTAGCCATCAAAACTTCTTTCTTTTGTAGTATTTTTTTTTAAAAAAAAATTCACTAATTCACTCTTTGCAAGACAATGCTCAAGAGTCTGCATCCTATGGATGAAGTATTAAAGATTTCTGTCTTGTTTTTTGTGGAATGAGAAGAATTCCTTTATTTGTTGTTCCTAAGGGGTTATGTGCCTTGCATCCTTCTCATCGTCCATTCTGAGGAGAAGGAGAACTACCCAAATAATAACAATAGTAATTGTGGACAATGCTCAGTTTGTGAGTGTTCAGTTCCATTCATTCATTTACAACTCTGTCACAGCCACTGTTGTCTCAAGAGGTATCAATTGGAGAGTATGTTAAATACTTATAAAATCGAGCCCTTCCCTCCAAACCAAACAACAATAACAAAAAAATCATGATTCAATTGATAGTATGATTGTGTCAAAATTCTTTTTAAGTGGTTCCTTCCCGCTGCAGCTAATCAAGAAGTTAAGGGAGGAGTTATGAAACCAAACTAATAAAATTGCAGAAGTAAACAAAAAAGGTCTAGGTATGGGCCATATGTAAAAAATCTACTGTTAAACTCAATAGTGTGCAGTGTAATGGGTTCATAATAATGTCTTAATTCTGCGGTGTCAAACTCAATTTCATTTTGGGCCTCATCAACATTATGATTGCCCTCAAAGGGTTGGTTGTATCTGTGAGACTATATAAATGTATCTCTTCCTTTTTCATATTAAATAATTGCCTCTGCATTTGATTTGATTAAATTGCCTTCCCTCTGCATCAGCTTTTCTTTTCTTGGAATTTTGGTGCTATTTGATTGCAGTTTATGGTCCCTATACCTCTGTAAAGTGACATAGAATTGTTCAGGATATCCAAAGTGTACCACTTTCTGCTCCTCAGACCCTCTCTGTGCCTCTTTCTGCCTCTTCTACCCCTTTCTGTACTTGGTGAGTCTAATCCCCACATTGCAGAACCTTGGCTGCCAATATTCTGAAGAGGGGCCCAGCAGCCAGCACTTGTAATCTACTTCTACTTCTGACTGATCCTCTGACCAACTCTGGCGAGCCACATGGAGCATTGCTACGGTAACCCACAGCAATGCTCTGATGGTGAGACTTGGACTGGAACAGTGTAGGGATCAGGCTCACCAGGAGAGGAGAGTGCCGCAGCTGCAGGAGACGTGAAAGGGCCACATGAAATAGCCTGGCAGGCCGGATTTGGCCTGCAGGCCTTGTGTTTGACACATATGTCTTAATTAAAATGATGTAGAGCACTAAATGAAGCAGGTTTGCTTATCAGGAGATTAAACTATGCTTAGCCATGTTCTCTAGCTCCTGCAGGGAAAAGATTGTTCCCTGTGCATTCCTTGTCTAAACCCAGGCAAGCAGTAGAGAGATGGAAAGAAGTATGTGTCTGCCTCTCTTTTATTATTATTTTGTGTCTCACCCTATTTTCCTTTCCTCTATTCTTACTTTTCTCACTCATCCAGTCTCCCTCCCTTACCTAATCCCCCCTCTTTTTTCTAATCTTACATTTCACCTCTTGAGCAGATCTAGAAAGGAGTATAGGTAGGTGTATGTATGTGTCTGGAGAAAGAGTGAGATGGGGCAGAGAAGAGTGAAGGCAGGCTTGGCGTGATGTTGGATATATAGCACAATCCTTTCTACTCAGAAGTAAGCATAGTTGTATTCAATGGGGCCTAAATCTACTGAAATCATCTTAGAAGAAACCCCATTAAGTTCAACATTTGTGAAACTTTGAAACAATATTTTAAACCAAAAAAATTTCACTAGTTGAACTCTACCAATATATGAGCATACTTAAGAAAATCATTAATGTTGCTTCCATTTCTATGAAGTCTCAACATTTGAGAATATACTACACTGGAACCTATATCAAATAAAGTAAAATGGGACTTGTAATAAATTTTGGAATTTTATTTATTTATTTACCAGTTTAGTTATTTTGGGGAATATTTGCAAGGTGTGGTTAGTTGAATCCATGGATCAGAATCCACAGATGTGGAGGACCAACTGTAAATGCCTTTTCTTCTGGTCTTCATAGCAATTATCACCTGACGAAAGGAGTTAGCATCAGTTGACGGTATATAGACTAGGTGAACCTCTCCCTTTACGTCTAGATATTTTTTTTAGAAAAAATTCATCCTATCTATGTCACTGTTCTTAAATCAAATAGTATAATATATTCTGTTAAGTCTGTTCTGATATTTTTTTAACATCTTTTACAAATACCATCAACATATATTTTTTAAATATCTCATGATGTGTGCAAGAAATTGATTTTCAGTCAGATCCATGTAAGAATGCTCAAGCCAATCCAGGGAAAAAAAATGACTTGTTAAGAAGCAAATCTGCTGTAAATCTGCAGTTAAAGTTCTGCTAAGTGTGAAAAGTGGGTGAGTGGGAGAAATACAACTTTCCTTTTGTTTAGTGAACATTCAGTCAATTCCTGAGCATTTTCAGGAATGCTCATATACAGGGATACTACATCTAGTTAACAACTAGATATCATCAGAATCTAATTACCTCCTCCTCCTCCTCCTCCTCCAAATACAGGTTTGATTTGAAGAATGAATCAGCTTTTTAAAATCCATGTCTGTAGAAATGTGTTCAAGAATGAAATCACTACCTGAAAAAGTGTGGCTGGGTACAAGAACAGTATTCTTGTTGATCTTAAATGAGAAGAGGAATAGGGGCACCTTCACTTTTTTTCACAGCTTCACACCCACACAGTATTTCCCAGTTTCTCTACGCATCCTTGGAATAGTCACAACTGCCCATTATCATGATTGCCCCTTCTCTATCTGCTAGTTTAATGATGACATCATCAAGTTTTTATAGGATATTCAAAGTAGAATTCCCTTTACTAATCAAACAATGCACACAGAAGTACTCCTCCTTCCATTACCTGATTTTCCTGACCACCAAAATACTATAACAGTACATTTTACAGTCCTCCTTTGACATCCAAAATATTAAAGTAGATTAATGGTGGTTTTGGCATTGTGTGTTTTCAAGCTTTTATCAAGTATTTACTCTCTTCTTTTAAAAGGCAACCAACACTGTCTTCCAGAAAAAGTTTTTGGAGTTCCACTGTGGATCTAAATGGCTCATATCAAGTGGCAGAAACAAAATACATTTGCCGAATTTGCTGTTGTTATGTCCATTCATTAATTCCAGCTTATGATAACCCTGTATAATGTTTTCTTAGTAAGATTTATTCAAAGGAGGTTTGCCATTGGCTTCCTCTTAGGCTGAGAATGTATGACTTGTCTGGTTGTGTGTTTCCATGGCTGAGCAGTGATTTGAGCCCTGGTCTCCTGCAGCCCCAGATCAATGCTCAAACTACTACAACACACTGGCTCTAAGCAACAAAAGGTACCTTTTGCAGAATACTACATGACAATCTGCTACCTATTAGAGGTAAGACCACTGAATTTTCAGTACTTTTTTTTAATGTCACACTGTCCTTTCCTTGCTTCTTTGTCATTTCCCCAGCCGTGATTTGATATATAAAAGGATCCCTCCATTCTAGAAGTGAAAGATCTTGCTGAAGAATCATCATTTCCAGTCTAGATTGTCACTGTTATTATCCTTCTAACAACGATTATTTTCCTTTGACAGGTACAGATTTCTGAACATATGGATCTATTTTGGGTTTTCATCAAGAATATACCTTACTTTCCTCTCTCCTAAGAAGTGGTGGAATTCATGGAAATAGTGTTCTTTCCATACCTAAAGTTCAGTTCCTTATCCAAAATATCCAGTTCTTTTGATTTTTTAAATCATTAGCACTAGCTCTAATACTTTCTTACACATGCTTTCGTATACTATTAATCTTGTTAATCTGTTCCTTAATTGTTCACATCAGCAAAATCATAAGATCAGTAGAACACTATTTAATAATTGTGCATCATTTCTCTGTGCATTTCTCATTGCTTGAAAAGATACTGGGATCTTTCTTTGCCCCTAAGGCAAGGGTGGAGAATCTCTGGTCATTCAGATATTCATGAACTATTACTTCCATAGTCCCTCATCATTATTCAGGCTGGTGGAGCTACCGAGAATTTGAGTCCAACAATATCCAGAGTGCAGTAGGTTATATAGTCCTACGCTAGATCACATCTGAATTCTTTAATTTTTATAAATAATTATATTCACATGTCTTCATGCTTTTTGTTATGGGTCAACAAATGGGCAATGCATGAAGCTAATACCAAGCAGGAAGACAAAATGATCCAAAATAATTTAAGTGGTGGTAAACTCAGTACAAAATTTGATTTTTTTTAAAACTAACACCTGAACTAATGGTGAACTTCTAATTTATTTATTCTATTTCATAAACAAGAACAGTTAATTTGGAATGCCAATGTCTAGTGAGAAATCTGGATGAAGGTAATTTTCAATATATGTTGCGACCTTGTACCATGCAGTCTGGCTTGTCATTGGACTTCTTTTTTCATACATAGGAAGTACCTTGATCTTTAGACTGTGTTCAGGCTATGATTTGCAAGCTTGGAAAAAGGCTTCCATCTGCTCATAACATTTTAGGGCCAGACTTCTTTGACTCAAGTACTGGGAATATCTACATTCCAAAATAAAGTTTTGTGTTTCCCATTGACTACCGCATTTTAGCTAACAAACAAATAAAACAATATAATGCAAAGTGCAAAAATGATTAAACTATGAAGGTATTCACCAAATTGTATTAAATTTTTCAAGTATGCCCTCCCCCCACCAAGGGAATTTCAATTGACTTTTCAGACAAATAGAACCAATGTTGCTTGTACCACACTTTTACACTTAGTCTTTAAAAAAAAACCTAATAACTTGTATATTTGATTAAGAAATTGAATGAAATTTGCAGAGATAGGAGGGATCAAGCCTGCAAAGCTTGAGATTAAAAAGTACAGGGAGAACTGTCTTTACAGTTCTGGGACCATAAAAGGGTTTACCGTAGCTATTTTTCTAGGAATCCTGTGGACCGCTACTTTTAAAAATAATGAACATCATAAAGGTGCTGTTATATAACAAACCTGCAAATATTCAGTAAGATAGTTTCAGTGGCTTATTTGGGAGTCCAATTTCTTTTGAGGGGCATTGTAAGTTATTCACATTCTCTTACCTCTCTTACTCGTTTGTAGTTTTGGTGGAGGGGCAATTTGTATGAAGTAGCACAAATTACAGGAGTTTCCTCAGACAAAAAAAGTGGAAAGTTTCAGAATGATAGGTGCAGGGAAGAAATAGTGATGATGTTTGATAACCAATGTAAAGCTTTTAAAAAAAAAACTGACCAAAGAGGGAGATGGAATTTTCTTTCATGAAAGTCATAGTCCTTCATAATCCCTTCCTCAAACTGCAGAAATTGAAGATCTCTTGGTAAAACATGCCCTGGAATTAAAAAATGTTCTCACTAATCACACAAGCACACTTTTTTCCCCATGCTGGACTTCTCAAGAAACAAAACATAAAATAATCTATTTCTTCCTGTGTTCCCCCAAATGTGAAGCCATACCAAACATTGGCTGAGGTCCATCTTTCTTTCTGTTAGCTTCACAAGGAAGTTTGTACTGTCTTAGGAAGCACCTGAACTGGTATAAAGTAGCCTGAATCCACTGACTAAAGTGGCAATTTGAGTGTTATCTGAATCGAATGTGCATCCCTTTACTGCAAGTATGTAATTAGATCTGTCACAATTGGCCATATGGAGCAGTGAAACAATTGTGCTCTATCCTCCCTTGTTGATATGACTGTTCATTTTGGATGGGAGTAGTTGGGACAGGATATAGGTATAGGTTGTGTCATTGGATTTTATAATCCTGTCTTTTGTACAGTACTCTAAAAAGTAAATGTTTTTTCTATAACTAGGCAGGAAGGTTTGGTGTGGAAATAGAAGCAAGGAACCTAACACATCCTTGGGAGGGAAAAATCAATCATTCCAATTTAGTCTTAGCATGTGGCTTCTTTATTATATATTGATTTTTCTTCTTTTCCCCCCGACAATCAACTATATACAGAATAGGAAGGGTGGATTGTAGACCATGCCCTACTTCTAATCACTTCATCTCCCTTTTTCATTCCCTCTTTCCTTCTCTCTTTCTTTCTTTAAAAATTCATGTCATACAGCATTAGAAAAATAAATGGCACGTACAGATACTTGCTGATTAAACTAATGGTGAATTAAAACAAGGTTGATTAGGAATTCTATTTTACCACAGCATGCCCAGAATCCAGCAATTCTCTCATACTAAATATGTAACACTTCATTTTTTTAAACTCACTGATGTATTAAAACTTTAAACATCAACAACAGAATGTTTCTCTCACACTTCATTAGCAAACTTTTCCAGCTATAAATCAAGGCAGGCTAAAATGTTTGAAATGCTGAGCCAAGTCTAATACTACATTTACTACTCTATTTGGAAAATTTGGGCAGTTTTTCCTACAGATTTCTCTACAAAATGTTAATTTGGCAAATTATTGGAGATGTGCAAAAAACAAATAAAAACCAGGTATCACTTGATAGTGACAGTGGGCAGATTTTCCCTGGAGTGCAACAAAGCCAATAAGTCACACACCAGCAGGAGATTCAAAATAGTGAAAAAAATAGTCTTTTATTCAGCCCAGACTGAAAGCGAAAGATGTCCAGAGAAATTTCCACAAATCAGATGTGCCAGAACAAAGAAAGGCATAGACAGTTATATTTTTCATAAGAAAATGAATTAGCATACTAAGTTATATCACTTCTATATAAGATCTGGAAGGCTTCAGGCATCAGAACATGAACTTTGGCCCTGGCCAATAGTAGCCCCCCCCCACCATATATGACTCACGTAGCACTTATCTGTTATTTATTGAAAGTGGATCATCCTTACATTCCATACTCTAGGAGCTTGGCACTGCTGTTTCCTTTGTAATATCCATTCCATTCCCCAGACCTATATATCTTCCTGGTAAAATTGTTGCTTCTCCAGGCTGGCATCCTAATTCCTATGTATCAGTCCACCACTTTTTAATAACCACAGGCTAGTAACACAAAGAGCAATAGGGGAGGCCTGGTTAATTTATTTCTTTATACTATTCAATGTTACTGTAAGTCCCATCGTTCTTAGACTTCTCTATCATCATTGAAGAACAATGCATTTGTGACAGTCCCCTAAAAATGTTGATGTATAATTTCTGAAAAAGTATGTTAGTCTGAGTTATTTTATTTTATTCCATTTGTTTATAAATTTGGAACTTGACTGAAGCACACTGGACTGTCCATTTTTGTTATTGTGTGCACTTCAGGGCTGTTATAACTTGAATAACATTTGAATAGATGACCAATTTGAAAATGATCTTAATTGCTTATATGCATTTCAGTTTTTAATCACTGACTGCTTGCTGTTATTCATAGTGTCAGACTACTTTCTGTGGGTGTGAATCTGAATTTCACAGACTTTTATATGAGCTGATCCCATCGCACATCTCAGATGTCCAAATAATATATACATATAAAAACTATGGCCAAGATCTGGCATCATCAGATGCCCACCTCCCTGAAACCTACTGTTTCATCTTGGCAGTGTCTCCACCAAAGTGTCTCCAGGGTTCTGCAGAGCAGGATGATTTCTGTAGCATTCTCCTGGTTGTAGGGCATGCCATGAACAAGCAGTTGGAGAGACTCCTTAAGGTCCTTGTTCAACTGCTTGTCTTGAAGTGCCACACAGAAGGAAGAGCAATGCAGATATATTTTACCAGTACCCTACTCTGCAGTGTTTCTGAAACCCTTCAGCTGAGACTCTGACAGGCTGAAATGATAGGTTTCAGGGGTTGTGTTCAGTTTTTAATGACCACAAACATGAATCCCCAACTGTTACAAGATTATGACTTCTGAACTTATCTCATAACTGCTGAACAGGATGCCAATTGATAACTAAATATTATTGTTATTGATATACATATGGGTACTAAACAAATTGTAAAAATGTATTGTAATTAAAAACACAAATTTAAATGTGAATTTTGTGAGCAAAAATTAAATACTATTAAAATTGTCCCCCCTCCGCTTTTTAAAATCACAGTTTACTGAGGAAATGGAATGGATCAAACTTTGTAAAAGTGGCACAGAACAAAAGATAGATTTTGTCTTAATCGCTTGCAGAAATACTATGTTTCCTGTTTGAAATCCACTCTCTACCAGTTCAATCCAGATGGGAAAAGGTGGCTTAATAAGACTACAGTTTACATATATAAACAGGGATCCTAACAATCCAGAGATCCTAATAATCCAATTTAGAGAGATTATTATGATTTTCAGTGGTGGAGCAGTGAAATGAGAGGGTTCTTTGAGTAGTCTTTTTTTTTTCTTTTTGCTCATTTAAAACAAGTACCATGGCATTATGCATTATAGCACTAGCAAAGTGCTTTGCCCTGAAGTGTTTGGAACTTTTTCTTTTCTGGGACTACCACAACTCTGGGCTCTAAAAATCACCTATCAGATGAACTCTTCCATTTTCAGTTTCACAGGTTCCAGGATCTAGCTTCAGGGGGATCCTTGCACCCTCAGGTGATCCCTCGGTATGTTTTGAATCTTGGCAGATAGAGGTTGACCATGTTAACTTCCTTTTTTTATCTGCATCAATCTTCACACTTTATCAGCAAAGTTCATGCACCTTTTGGGACTTCCAGAGAATTGAGAGGGATCTATCAGATGGCTGCTTGAGGCAGAAGAAGTACTGTGGTTGCGATTTAAACAGTTGTGGCCCTTTACTCTAATGTGATGGGCCTTCTACACCCTATGATCTGCTTCAGAGTCGATCACATTCTAGAAGGCTGGGTGAGGCAAACCACTCACTTCCCTGAAATGAGCATTTCCCCATATCAGAAACTGTTCCTTCCTGCTTTCTTCATGTTCTTCATGTCTGCTCAGTTGTCTGTTCTTTCTCCCCTGAGGTTGTACCATTTAGAATGGAGATTCCCATGACCTTTTACCATGTGGACCCATGAATTTCTTGTTAGATCCTGATATCTGACAGTGGCAGTAGGATGAATTACATCTTCACTTTATGTGGTCTAAGACAAAACAGCTAGGCAAGGACAGCTCATTTCTTTATGGAGGTTCCAGCTAATTAGATTTGCCCAATCTAGGATATAAGGTACTATTTGTCAGTGCATCCACAATATCTGGGGCTTTGTTTATATGTGTTTGGCTTGCCTAGTATCAGTTTGGCTCTGTCTCAAGGCAAGTCATCTTAGTAATTAGGCTTTTGCCTTACTAATTTTCTACCCATTCATTCTGCACAAATACTGCTATATACTGCTACAGCAGCTGTGGAGCAGAACTTTCCAGTTTTCACATTCAGAGGGTAGGGCAATGGTGCTCCAGTGCTTTCAAGATTTATGTTAGGGTTCAGACTAGCAATCAATTGGCCACATATTTGGGTGGTGATGCAACAGCCACCAGCACCATGTCAGTCTTTACATCATTTCCAATCTAGGATGAATAGATGGTGCCCTCACTTACCACCCAGGTTTATGTGCAAACTTAGTACACCTGTGTAGTGATGGCAGCATACATCTCTCCCCAGAAGGATGACTTGTATTTGGAGAACCTTTCTCGTGAATTCCAACACTAAATTCAAATGACTAGAAGGGCTAGCTTCTAGGGCTAGGAGTAACAAGCAAGGCTAGTTCCTTCCTGTGGTGGATATGGAAAAGGGGACGAACTGGCAGATAAAAATGTACCCAACCTCCATGTCATGAAAGCAATGCAGTCCCTGAAATCTCATGGCTATGTGAAGGAGCAGTTTGCTTGGAGGCATTTCTACTGGCATTTGACCAATTAAGGCATCCAATACCTGTGGGATTATCTTCATTTGCCACCTGAAATTGTGCTTGCCACCTTGTGCCGCAGCCTTCCCGAGACTGGCAGACCTTGGCCCAAAGGCTTGGACGGTGAGCATCTTGCTCATCTCACATGAGGAGAAGCTTACAGAGACACATATAAACACAGCACTGCTCTATCTGGTGCTGATAAGAAAATAGAAGCTGGTGCTGGGGCAGCTACTGAATTTCGGCTTAGAGGTGGATTTGGGGGTGAACATGGACGGCCACCTCAGTAGAACTCTATTTTTATTTGTTTGCATCTTGTTTATAATAGATAGGTGAAAATTTTCAAAAAAACAAAAACAAAACAAAAACAAAGAAAGAAAGAAAGAAAGAAAGAAAGAAAGAAAGAAAGAAAGAAAGAAAGAAAGAGGGGAGGAGCGGGGAGGGGAACGCTGGACACCATTAAAATCCTGGGGCATCAGGACAGCTGGTGGCGGAAGCTAATCTGCAGGTTTGGTCATTTGCCGATTGGCTAACCTCTCATGCGCTGTTCTGTTCACCCCACAGATTGGCAAATTTTAGCGAGCATTGCCAGATATTTACCAGATTCCAGTTGTTTCCTGCCCTGCTTGGGCAGGTATTGATCTGGAATGCTCAGAGCTCTGTGTCCTCCCTGCTTTCTTCCCATTGGTTACCAAGTTTATTGGTGATGTAATTTGCATTCTATGTTATAAAATTGTGGCTGTGACATTTAATCATAATTCTGAGTCTGGTCTCTGTGTCTCCGTGTAACCAGCCTAGTTATTTTGGCAGATGATCCAGAAATCCCATAAACACCTCTCTCCATCTATGGAAGTAAAAATGGAATAATAACAAAACAAATATCTAGGATAAGGCAGTCTCTTTCTTCCTAATGACAGGACAGCTGCTACCAAGGACAAAATAAGATTTACTTAGGAGAAGGACTGATAGTCCCAAAACTAGCATTTTTGCAAAGCTTACATAACTCTGCTTTTGATTCTGTCTTTATACAGAGGACAAAGACCTTTCACCATAATTGCTTTAATTAACAAGGTCTTTTATTAACCCAGATGTTGTCACTGGCAACAGGTCTTGCTGGAAAGGAAGGTTTCATTCTGAATGCTAAATGTCATTTTCCAAAGTGTTCAGATCCCTCAAAATGTTTACAGTAAATGAGGATGAGAGGAACCTTTAGACAAAAAGCAGTATTTGAATTCTTTGGGTTTCATGTCACCAAACAGGCTTACTGAAAAGCACCAGCTCAACTTTGTTTTACCTCCTGCCTTTGATCTAATATAATATCTCCTACACACAGTATGTCTGTGAGGAAACAATTTCTATTAATAAATTGTTTTCTACTTCTCTGGAAGCCTCATCCAATTAAATGTTCCCCACTGAACCTCATAGCACATGAAAGTTAATGTTTGTTAGATTGTTTTTAAAAGAAAGTAAAGAAGAAGAAGAAAACCTCAGGATGTAAGTAGTTACGCTGCCTTGACTATCAGGCTATCTATCTCCTCTTCCCCCACCCCAATCCTTCAAGACTTTTTGTTGTTGCTGTAGGTTAAATTGCTTACCTCTTAGTTTTATGTAATTTAGAGTCACTGTGTGACTGATGTTCCCAAGCTTGCTTCATTGTAGCTTCTTGTTAGTGCTATTCATCATCACATCAGCTCTTTTATCTTTCAGGAGAAATGGAAGCACTGGATGTTGGCAAAGTATAATCACAATACAGCAGGCAACTAAACAACTGCATAGGAAGACTGGCTAATGATATCTTTTAAACAATAAGTCCCCATGTTGGCTTTAATAATGTTTTTGGATGTGATTTTAAGAACAAGAGATCTGTTATAAAGATGCATAAGGCACAGTATGTTGGGTACATTTTTATCCTTTCTGTTTAGGGCTGACTATTCAAGATCTTGAGATACCAGGCCCAAAACCTGTGATCAGGAGATGCTCTCTTGTGATGTCACAAGTGGTGGGCCCTGGTGATGTCATTAAGCATGATAAAATTAAAGCATCAACCACTCAAATAGAAACCATCAAGTCTAACAAATGAGAAAAATATATGTTCACATGTAAATTTATCCAATGCACTCTCATCTTGAGATTCTTCCCTCTTGCCTTGAGAACTGGTGATTAAGACCAGGCCCTGAAAAGTGGCAGTCCTACTGCTCTTCAACCAGAGAGGAGGACTTTAATTTATATCATACAGTGCCTCATAGAACACCAGAGCTGCCACCAGTTTGAAAAAAAACAACAACACAATATTAAAGGTTTAAATATTGCTCAAATGTCATAGCTGTCTTGAAATTCACTTTAGTATGTGCTGGTTGCAAAAGCAGGCATACTCTTCAGATCTCACCAAAGCAATCTCCTTGTTACCAAAGAGAACTGTGACATTAGGCAGAAGTGTTCAACTTTCCTTACAAAAAGGAGGAAAGTTGTCAAAATTACGGCCCAAGTTGCACTGAAGGAATCAAAATGTATTATGAATACAGGATACAAAATGAAGAGATTGTTTATATCTTAATCTATGTTTTGTGGAAGAGTAAAGATTTTCATGTCAATCACACATTTTTTTCCTTCAGAAAAAAGAACCTACTCCTAACTGAAATGACTTTTTAAAAGCCTTTGAAACAAAATATTGTTATTGTGCTTCTGACACTCACACAGAGGAGAATGACAATTCGACATGGAGATAGACAATTAGGGAACAATGTATAAGATAAGGCATAAGGCAGTACTTTATGTGAGATGCGAGTTTCTCTTACAATAATTCTCAAAAAAAAAAGATGTGCTACTTTATCTCAGTATTTTAAAAATGAAGGCAAAAGGAGTCTTTTGGCAACTGTAAGGCTTGCTAATTCTAGCCTAAGGGCTGATTTTATCTCTTCTTCAGATAGCATCTGTGAAGATGTGGGCAGTAGTCCTTGAAAGCTTATGCTGGAATAAAATGAACAGTCTTAAAGATGCCAAATAACTCCTTTTCTCTTCCTCTTTCTCAGAAAATAACTTAAAATAATAGGTAACAACATCAACTATTTGAAATAACAATTTGTGTAAGATGAGATCATGTTTCCTGTTGTATGGCTTATGCTGAAATAAACTGGTTATCTTTAAAGGTGGCAAAACACTCCTTTCCCCTTCCCTCTCTTATAAAAAATAACTTAAGACTTCAGCTGAGATCCCACATTGGCATCTAGCTCTGCACACCCAGTTCCTTGTCCTGCCATCTCACAGCAGCTGTCAAGCTCAAAAGGGGCTCCTGATACTGTTCATCAGTAGAGAAGTGAGGCAAGGGGAGGAAATTCAGACCATGGAGAACCATCTGGTCTCAGCTCAGTTGGGGGAGGAGGCGAGAAATGAAGGTGTGTTCTTGAATGGAGTTTATGTGTTTTCCCTTCCCTCAAGATCTCAGAGCAGCTAGATCCCCATGGTCTGAAATGCTTCCTCCCCTCCCAACTGCCCTCTCCACTGGCACACAACATCAACAGGGGCTTTTCCAGGCCTTGTTAATTTTTGGGCATTGGGAGGTTCAGGGATGGAATACAAAAGCAACTGAATAGCTTTCTGTGTCTCATTCAAAATAGGATTTATGTACTCCAAAATTTGGGTGCCACAAGGGCTCACCAATGATGCCAGTACCTTCATTCAAAAGTAGGAAATCATTAACTCAAATTTGAGAGGTCTGAGAGAGAAGGATAACCTAACAAGATCTTTTCTACCAATATTTACAGGGTTGAACAGGAAAGAACCAGCCAGAGAGTTAAACTGTAGATTAAAAATGTGTTTTATTAACAAGACTCACACAAGCACACAAAACCTCAAACATTCCCACATTCACACAAGGACTAACCAAAGGAAAGGGAGGAAAACTGGGATAGAGGATGTTGAGGGATTCAGGTGATATTTACTGGTCTAGAGACTAGCAAAGAAAAGTGGTGATATGGCTTAGGTAAGCACCTAAGGACAGTTCTCATATGGGAATTGGACAGACAGAGTGGTGTGCAGAATGCTGAGAGATTACAGTGGACAGCCTGAAATCAGAATTACTTATACTTGAAAAATATCCTGCAAGTATGAGTGTGAATTGCTCTCCCAGTCAAGCAGACAATGGGAGTTGCAACACCAGTAATAAAATCTGGACAGAGCTAATGGTCATAGTGTTTAGGTGACAAAAGAGTAACGGCTCTCATAATAGCGGAGTATTATGGAGAGGTGGGTAAACCATAGGGAAACATCCAGGTGTTTGGGGGTTAAGGTGTCATAGTTAAGACTAACAGTTTGGAGGGCATTTCCCCATTTAACTCTGAGAGGTCCAGCTCATTAGCATAAGCCTATTGTCTCAAGAGCAGCTGCACTATTAGCCTGACAATGATTCAGTTCCTGTCTAAGAGGTGGGTGTGGCTGACCTGCCTTGCAATTTCACATATGCAGTCAGTAATTTGCCTCTTCCAGCATGGCCTTTGCATCATCCCAGGTATCATTTATATCAATGCCAATTAATATAGTACCAATTAAATAATATTTTGCTAATTAAGCCATGCCAAATGTGGGCACACGTAGTGCTATAGCAATTATGCATGTGTAAGCTGCATTTTAGAGAGCAAGAGTAGATTGTGTGCTGGACTAAGACTCTAGGAGACCATCAGCAGTGGAACCCCAGTGGGTTATCTCTCAGCCTCAGAAGAAGGCTGGGCAAATGCTGTCTGTATAAATTCTGCCAAGAAAACCATGTGACAGTTTTGCCTTAGGTTGCTATAAGTCAGAAATGACTTGAAAGCACACAACAACAGCAAAGCAGCAGTTAAGCACGCATTTAAGTCAGAAGCAAGATGATGAGTATTACATGACAATAGCTGTTATTTGAAATAACAGTGTCTGTGTGAGATGGATATTGTGTCCAGTTGTACAGCATTAGGAATGTAATTCTTCAGTAAGTTGCTTTTTGAAAGGAGCAAAGAGTAAATTTAACAATTCTCTTCCTGCTGTGAGAAACTTTAAGAATTATACAGTTTTCAAAGCCTTTTGGCAATTTCTGACTTGTTCTCAAAAAAGTATGCACTTGGTTGTTCTTCACAGAAAGTGTCATAAAGTGCCTCCTTGTGCTGAAAATGTTGTTTTCTATACAAATCAACTACATCAAAATTTTGTACAGAACAAATACCCAATTATAGCATTTTCTATACAAGTAAAAAAAGTCTGTACAAGATATAACATTTCTGTGCAGACATGTTACTTTCTGTGTATAAAATGCTGTTTTCTGCACAAAACAATCACAAGTATATTTTATGCAGAATAAGTTCTGAACTATGAAGATTCTTGTTAGTATAAGATAATTTTTTGTCAGGATTTCTCAAAACTAAAAAAAAACATTTTTGATCATTTTTCTGAATATTTTTAAATATTCTTTCCATTCTTATGTGGCACATATAAAGTATCAGAGTAAACCCAATACAAACTTCAGTCCACTTGGTTTTGATAGAGGTGGGAACCATGCAGCTGATGGTTATCTATAATTCCCACCATTGACTCTGCTGGGCAGGTCTTCTGGGAGTTGCAGTCCAACAACTTCTGGAGTGTTGCATGATCCTTATCTTCAGTTTAGATTTGCAGATTATAGTGCTATGAGAGAAAGTTCATGATGATTCCTTTGCCTCATTAATAGAATTTGTACATATTTGTGATGCCCTATAAAAGACTTCCCCAAAGGTAGACATCTATTCATTATATGAATATAAATTAATTTTGTGTGAAAACATTCTAACTAATCTCTGGGTTGTAATTACAATGTGAGTTTATCTACATTTAATCTTCTTTTGTATATATATGCTTTCATTTGTTATTATTTGCATACATCTTGGAATAAAGATATTAAAATTTAATGAGTCTAATGTGTTTATTTGAAGAAATTTTACAATGTGTAACCCAGTTTATTTCATTGGTCTGCCATCTGAGTTATATCAACACAGAGAGAAAAAGCTAGAAGAGTTTGGATCTTCAACTCTAAAATCTTGTTTACTGTACATGCATTGGCATGATCACTCATGTGAAGTAATATAACACAGTGTAAGTATTGAATGTAATTTCAACCTCTTTATTAATTAAGTAATCGAAGCGATTGAAACAAGATTTGGTCCCTCATGTACATTATATGTCCTCATTTATATGGCCCTGGGTAAGTCTAGAACTGTGATATCTCTGAATACCTCAGCTGTTTCTGATTCCACTGTGCCTGCTGGTACAGACTGGAAATTTGCCATTCAACCTTGGGCCCTTTTCGCACAGTATTTCCGATGTGCAAGGACCCCTTGAGCGTCGCGGACATGTGAAGAGTGGTCCACATGAGGCACTCACATTTGTTCAAGGGCCTGACGCAGACCGCTCATGCATTTTTTCATTTTCAGCTTGAAGCCGAAAATGCTGCGTAATTGCGCATCACTCTGGGGCCCTGCGCGCACTTGCCTGGCATGCAGAGCCTCAAAAGCCAGGCCGGTCATGCTTCCTGTCTCAGTGCAACCTGGGAAGGTCCCAGGCTGCACTGTGAAAGGAAGAGGTGGGGCTCTCGTGCGAGAAGGAAGCTTGTGCAGAGCCGAAGGACCCCGGATGCGAGAGCCTTTCTCCAGAGGCTGCTCGCGAAAGCCCAGCACCGTGTAAAGGTAAGATGCAAAAAGGGCCTTGGTGTGGCCAGTTTGCCACCTGGTGCTATCCTTCTGGTGGCAGGCCTCTCCATACTTAAAGTGGTTCCCTAAAATGATAGACATGCAATCTGCCCCTGGGATTGCATTTTAACGTTCCAAGACTGGTTTAATCTATTACGTATATGCTCCACTTGCAGGCCAGGATCACCTCCACAACATAATAAAGTGGCAGAATAGAATTTCATGAAGGTCTGTGTTATGCATCAAACAGAAATACAAACTGAAACCTTCATGTGGGGGAATAGTGCTGATTATTCATTCTTACTATGCAGACCTACTTCAGGTTACAATATGCTGTTAGTTATAAAAGAAAAAAAAATGTTCCTATTAACCATGTGTGAATGAAATGAAATGACCTCATCTTTAAAGAACTAATGGAATAAAGTGACAAAAAGAAAAGGAAAATTCCCTTGATGCAACTGTGTTATATATATGGAGATTAAGCTATAATCATGTATTTGTTTCTTTCAATTGTTTATTTAAAGAACATACACTCTCCCTTTTGCCACAGTGGCCTCAAGTCAGATTGCCATAATACTGTCTTAGAATATAATGAAAATAGTGTAAAATAAACAAAGCAGCATAATGAAATGAAAGAACTAGAGAAAGAAAGATAAAGGGCAGCAGCTGAAATGCAATCTTACATGTGCCTATTCAGAAGTAAGCTTTATTAAGTTCGGTGGGGCTTATATCCAGGTATAACCAATGCATTCAAATTACAATAAAGATTCCCACAAAACATTAGGAAAAACATCCTGATAATAAGAACTGACAAAGACTACCTCATCAAATGACACCAAATTGGATGGGTTTGCTAATATGTCAGAGGACAGGATCAAAATTCAAAGTGACCTTGACAGATTGGAGAGCTGGGCCAAAGCTAATAAAATCAATTTCAACAGAGAGAAATGTAAGGTCCTGCAGTTAGGCAGAAAAAAATGGAATGCACAAATATAGGATGGCGGCATGTGGCTGGATAACAGTATGTGTGAAAGGGATTTAGGAGTCTTGGTAGATCACAAGCTGAACATGAGTCAGCAGTGTGATGTGGCAGCCAAGAAATCCAATGCGATTCTTGGTTGCATCAGTAGGAGTGTGGCGTCTAGATTGAGGGAGGTAATGGTACCACTCTATTCTGCTTTGGTTAGGGTTTATTTGGAATACTGTGTCCAGTTCTAGGCACCTTAATTCAAGAAGGATATCGACAAGCTGGAGCGTGTCCGGAGAAGGGTAACCAAAATAATGAAAGGTCTGGAAGACATGCCCTATGAGCACCGGCTTAGGGAGCTTGGTATATTTAGCCTGCAGGAGAGAAGGTTAAGAGGGAACATAATAACCATATTTAAATATTTGAAGGGATGTCATGTTGAGGAGGGAGTGGGCCTTTTTTCTGCTGCTCCAGAGACTAGGACAAGGGCAATGGATTCAAGTTGCAGGAAAGGAGATTCCACCTGAACCTCAAGAAGAACTTCCTGATGGTCAGAGCTGTCTGGCAGTGGAATATGCTGCATCAGAGTGTGGTGGGGTCTCTTTGTTTGGAGGTTTTTATGAAGAGGCTGGATGGCCATCTGTTGGGAATGCTTTGATGGGTATTCCTGTATTGCAGGGGGTTGGACTGGATGGCCCCTGTGGTCTCTTCCTAATCAATAATTCCATGATTCTATCCCTCATTGGAGGTTTTTAAACAAAGTTTAAGTGGCCACCTCCCAGGAGTGCTTTACCGGAGAATTATTGCATGGTAGAGGTTGGAACTAGACAGCCCATGGAATCCTTATCAGCTATATGATTCAATCTGTACTGTTAATGTAGTATTTCTGCAGAAATCTATTCCTCCTTCTGCCCTCAGTTCAATTAGTTTCCTCCCAGGTAACAAAGCACCAGATTTCCCCTTAAAAGGGTCAAACACTGAAAACAGTCATTATGGGAATAGGAGAATATTGTGGATGTTGCATATGCCCTATTCAGGTGCCATTAATCCATGTCAAATAGACATGAAAGAACAAATTGACCCATGTCTCTCTCTTTCCCCTTATAACAATCCTTTCTAGTGGAGAGGAATTTTCTGAAAATGACAATCTCCTTTAAATAGGAAGAGTCTCCATGGACAGAAGAGTTTCTCTAAGCTGCTCTCCAGATAAGCAGAGTGATGGAAATGGATTCATAGGGACGAAGTTAGCCTCTCTCCCATGTTTAGTATCAATAATCGCTGAAACAAGAATATCTCCGTATCTCAGAAATGAGGACAGTACAAGTGAGCATATCTATGAAGGACAGAAAAGATTTTCTTTCTGGTTGTCATTCACCCTCATAGAATATGTTTAACTAATCGGTTATGTGATTTAGATCCCACTTTTTTCCCAATATAGGACCTAAAGAAAAGACTCTTTGGTTGATCCTCATCTATCTCGCACATGGAGACAAACCTGTGAGGAAAATTTTCATTGTTATGCAGGTTTGTTAGGAGAAACCATACTTTCAGTTACATTTCTAATAAATAGATAAACAAATATCATATAAAACAGAAATGTGGAAGACTAGCAAGAGCCAATATTTCTCCATTACCTAAGGACAATCAACAGAGCAGCGTAGCTCTCAAAGCTGACTGAGAAAGCCGCTGTCTACCAACTGGGTGACATTATGCACAGTTTGCTAGATGTGTACAACATGTACCCTTACAGAGGCTCACCCAAATTGTTGTTCTCCAAGTGTGCCAGATTTCAACTCTTCTTGTCCCTTGTCAATATGCCAAACTATCAAAGAATGATGACAGTTGTTCTCCAGTACGTCTGGAGGGCTTCAGGTTGGGAAAGGTTAATTTTAACTATTGTGTTTACATTACATGAAATGAAAATAGAGATTTCTACTCTCATGCTTGGGCTAGGAATATAAGTCTTCATTATTTTTCTTCTCAAAAGAAGCAATTAGTAAATTTAGCAATTTTCTTCCCACAGCGGAAAGTCCTTGAAAACCACAGTTTTTTAAAGGCTATTCATGATTCAGGAGTTATTCTGCACAAAATTTGCATGTGGTTGTTTTGCACAGAAAACAGCATTTTCTGCACAGGAAACAAATGCAAATGCAAAGCAACCTATGCAAAGCAACCGTGTGTGAATTTTGTACTGAATAACTCCCAAATTGTGAACATTCTCATCACTCCAGGATTTTTCTCATCAGGGTTTCTTGACTTTCAACAAAATTTTTTGAACCAAATGTTTTTTCTTAATATTCTCACTAATTTATCCCTAGTTTTCCACAACTGAATATAGAAGAAAAGTTCCATATCGGTATGGTACTCCTGATTATTAGAGTCACTAAAGTATACTTCCACTTTGAATGGGAAGGCTAATACCTGGGTTACCAGGATAACCTAAAATGTATTTTGCTAACTCTGTGAAGTGCCAGCATGGTATAATAGTTTGAGGGCTGGTCTAGTACTTTGAGAGATCAGGGTCTGAATCCCCACTCAGTCTTGGTAACATATTGGGTGACCCTTGGGCAAGTCAAAGGCCATTTCCACACTACACTGTTCTATAGTGCTATTATTCCGCTTTTAACGTTCTATAGAATCCTGGGACTTGCAGTTTATGCAGGAACATTTAGAATCCTCAGCCAGGGAGCTCTTTGGCCTCAGTGAACTTCAAAGCCCAGAATTCCACAGGAATATAAATATAACAGTGTAGTGCAGAAATGACCATAGTCTCTAAGCCTCAGAGAAAGGCAATGGCAAATGCTTTGATATAACGCATGAAAAGAAAACCCTGGGATATGGTCACTATAAATGGGAGTGGGCTTGACAAAATATTATAACAATATGAATATTTTTTTTGAAAAAAAAATAGAGTTGAACTTGAAATCTAAGATGTTCAACTGGGAGTTACCTTGTTATCCCTTCTCATACTTTCATGTGAATGCAGAGACTGCATCCAACTGTAGTCCCCTGACTGCAGAGGGAAAGAAGAAGAGACAGTTTCATCATTCCTAGGCTGAGAAGCAGATAAAAGTCCCTCCCTCCATCCTTACTGCCACTGTTCTGGCCTCAGAGGGAGAGAAGAAGAGGTAGAAACAACTTCATCATGCCTAGTCCCAGAAGAAGATGAAAGGCCCTCCTCTTTGTTCCAGCTGCCACTGCCCTGGCCTTGGAGGGTGCATGGAAGATGCAGTATCTGCTGGTCTTAATCCCCTCCCCACATTGCCATTCCTTTTCCTTTTGTGTCATGTCTTAATTAAATTGTAAGCCTCAGGAGGGGGAACTGGGCTTTTTCACTTTTTTTTTCTTTTGTAAAAGGCCATGTACAGTGATGGTATAATACTAATACTATTACTAATACTAATAATAGTACCCACTATTTTAATGAATAGCCATCCGATGCAGTGAAAGTGTGATTTTGCCACAGCCTGTTTCAAAGGATTCAAAAACAGTGCAAAAAAAACCTAGCCCAAATTTTTTTTTTCCCCATGTGAAAATGTCACAAATTTTAAGTTGTACAACTTTCTAAGTAGATAATCTTCGCTTACACTGTTGGTGAGAATAGAGAAGCAGTCAAATGAATAGCCAGTTAATCACTGATTTTCCCCCTTAAATTGTTTTTTTTTTAAATTGCCTTCAGAATCAGCTTGCCAACAGCTTGCATTTAAACACATGCTCAGATAAAACTCCATGCTTTCCCGTTCTTGTCAAGAGCTAGACTCATATTTCTGTGACAGATCATTCAGAAGGACAAGCGTGGGTTATGTACAGCATGCAGATGAGTGTATCAGCAGACAAACAGTTCTACAGAGGCCACGGAGGAGATTCATTTCAGCACCTGTAACTTGGTTATTAAGAAAATAAAACTCATAGATACAAAGACATAACAAAAAATGCCACAAAATGTACAATTCCCTTACAATCAAAATGTCATTGGAAACCTTCAAAGCCCTGCTTGTTCTTTCCCCTGGTGTGTTGCATTTATCAGGCACGTCATATACTGCTTGCATTCCTCAGTAGGATATTTTAATTTCCTTTGCAAGAATTCTGTTTTTTTCTACAGATACAGTCTTTATTCTTGTTACCAATAAACTTTTTTTTTTTTTTTTAAAAAAGGCTTTAGTGCAGAGTGTTAAAACTAAAATCTGCTTCAAGAGTTTTTCTGGGGAATTCTAAAGACAACTACTAAATCATGCATTTGGAACCAAACTCTTAAAGGTGAGAATATGGAAATACAATATTTAGTGAGCAATACTGGGATGCGAGTAACAATAAATGAGAGATGCAAGACAATTGAAAGTGTGACCCTTTAGGTGTTGTTGAACTTCAGCTCCCATCATTCTCCAGCACTGGCAGGATGGACAAGGGCTGATAGAAGTTGTAGTTCAGCTACATGTGGAGGGTTACACTTTACTCACTTGTTATAGACTGTAAGATACTGAAGCAGGACAATTCAGTCTCTTCACTATCCTTTGCACTTCAGTTGTCTTTTCCATTTGGCACTCAACATCCCACAGCTTCTCAACGTCACTTATGGGGCTGTTTCTTTGTTTGAGGGAGGTGTTACATTTTAAAGATTTTTTCTCCTTCTGCAAATATCAGGGCTTCACTAAAACATTTTGATACCACAGCTTTCTCTTGGACTGCAATTCCTAGAGTCTTTAGACAGTACAGCCAGTGGCCACACAGGGAGTCATCATTCAAGAAAGTAACTTGACCATGTCCCTTTCCACATCTTACCTTTTTTGGCACTGGGGTGCAGGGATCGCGTGAGCAGCCTCCAGCAAGAGGCTCTCGTGTCCCCACTACTTCAGCTCTGCACGAGCTGCCTGCTCCTGAGCAGGCAGCACAAGAGCCCCACCTCTTCCTTCCACAGTACAGCCTGGGACTTTCCCAGGCTGCGCTGGGGCAGGAAGCATGACCATTGCAACTCCGGAGGCTCCAGAAGCACGGGCAAGTGTGCATGGGGCCCTGGAGCAATGCGCGATCTTGCACCATTTTCAGCTGAAAGCTGAAAATGAAAAAGTGCGCAAGCGACACCTGCCCTACCCTGAAGAGTTATGCAATTGTGAGTGCATCGCGCAGATCGCTCTTCACAATCGCACAACTCTCCAGGCGCCCTTTTACATGGCAAGTGCTATGCGAAAAGGGCCCACATGTGGTTGATAACTTCCATTTGTTTCTACCACCCCTTTCCCTTCAGCATTCAGTTCCCTGAGCTTGCTCTTAGAGGGCACAAGTATGATTTTGACTGGAAGAAAGGCTAAGACAGACTCAATGAACACTATTTTTAATTCATCTGTGTATTTATTTTAAAGTATTTATACCTGTCTTCCTACAGGAAGGCTTTCACTGTGACTTACAAACTAATATGTTTAAAACAAAATAAAATGCCAGATCAAATTAAAGCAGAAGATAAACAGCAAGTAAGAAGCAGTAACTGCTAACAAGAATACAATAACACTGAAGAGCAAACGTGAAGAAAATAGATCGTATTTTCTTTGGCACCTAAAAGATAATAATGGTGGTATCAGTTCTACATTTCTGAGAATAGAGTTCCATAGTTTACACAGCCCCATAGGAAAGAACCTCTTTGGCACCATCACAACACACTCTTTAGTACCTACCATTCTAATGTCAGAGAATGCATTAGAGTTCATTCACACTATGCAATTATAGCACTGTTATTCCACTTTTACTGCCATAGTTCTATCCTGTGGAATCTTGAGGTTTATAGTTTGGAGAGGCACTAGAACTCTGTCTGAGAATTATAAATACCTCTCCCTAAACTTCCAAGCTGAGAATTCCACAAGGAAGAAGTATGGTAGTTAAAGTGAATCATACCACTATAACTGTGTAGCATGAATGGGTCCCTGGAAATATGCTCATCAATCTCTGCTGCTTGGTTTTGCCTCTGTGCTGGGACCCTGAAACTGTTGCTAAGATGGTGATGGGCTCAGCATTGGCAGACAGGATGCTATAATTTTGAATACTTATAGATATGGTTTTACAAAACAATGGAATCTCAGAATATAGTCTATTAAGTCATCATCACGTTAATCATTGTCATTGTCATCATCATCACCCAACTGAAGCTCCCAACAATCTAAGTACCATGAAAGCAACAGCAAACTAATGAACATTTAGTACACTTCTGTTTGATAATTCCAGGCTGTGTTAAAGTACATACAAGTCTTGGTGGTCCAGTGTGGCCTAATCATTCCAGTGGGAGTCTGTCTTCCCAACCCAGTCTTAGAGGGGCTTGAGCCCCCCTACACCCTTGCTCCAGCACCCCTGAATCTGTGATCATATTGACAACTTGATGAGCCTGCTAAAAAGGATAAAGCTGTTGATTATGGGTCTTTTGCATCATGTCTAATTTGATAGAATCCTATTCTGATGTTGTTCAAGCTATTTATCTTTAAATGCCAACAAGGAAGAAGAGTGATGAATATGATCTCAGCTGAGTTATTTGCATATAAAGCATGAATGTCTGAAGGGTGAGACTATCCTACTACAACTGTACATGTGTAGGATTCTATCTGAACTCAGAACTGCCTACTAGCTGGCCTGAACATATAACTGTACATGCCTAGGCCTTCCTTGTCCAGATGTTTGTACTCTACATGCAAATACATGGTTAGGCAAACACAAAGTGACCTGTCATGCATGATTTCGGAAAAGCGCTCTGAAGTCTGCTCCTCTCTAGCATGTTGAAGCTAGCAGCAGAAGTAACAGCCAAATAGGGCCCTTGGAGAGAAGGAAGAGGAGGAAGAGGAGGAGATAAAACAATATTCACCAAGCAGAAAGTATGTGCCACTAAAGCTGGTGTTTACACCACAATTCCTTAAAGAGGATTGTTAATGTCAGCCCAAAACTAGAGACTGACAGCTGTAATTAGCCCTGAGTTTGCAAGGCCTGAACAGTCCTGTTGATGACAGGGTACCTTGGATGTTTCCCATTAGTAGTCATCACAGGTCCAAGCTGACTTGATGGCAATCAAGAACAAATAACAGTAAAGCATTCAGTGAATAAGTTCACACTTTTACAGTATGGAAGATCCCTCTGCCCTGCAGTGTGGGAATTGGGCAGTCTTATCTTGGCTTAATTATATTTTTCTTAGTGTTGTTTTAGTAGCAACTTTGACCATTTCTGCACTTGACTGTTATAGTGCTATTATTCCACTTTCAACATCCTAAGGAATCCTGGGGTTTGCAGTTTAGACAGGGGCTCTAACAGTCTAGTGTGGAAATGGCTTTCCAATGATTAAGAAACTGAATTAAATGTTTCCCCTTTTCCTTTGAGGAATGAGTGGGCAAAATGGAGTCCTAGGACTACATATGGACCAAGGTTGGTATGGTGGCCTTTGACTCCCTAGCCTTCCTTTTGCTCACTAATTAGGGAGGAAAAAAGATGTATTGCTTCTCCTGGAAGTCTTTTAAATGGGTTGCTGTCCTGTTTAACATGGAGGTAGGAATGTTTATTTTTCAAAACCAGAAAAAAAAAATTTCTGGCCAATTCTAGTTTTCTTCCCCCCTCTCCCTCTCCCTCTCCCTCTCCCCTTCCCCCCTCCTCCTTTCATTTTTGGGGCAGTTTTGCAGTCTATATGGTACTGGAGGGTCCAGAGATCATAAATTTGGCCTCTGGACCTGCCACAGCTGCCAAGTGTTACATTAGGGCAATGTTCTCATTTATCTACTTCTGTTCTAATTATAAGGTCACATCCCTCTTATAATGGATTCAGATGCATTTAGATCTTTATTTGCCGAGAGTAGGAGGGAGGAAGGGGAAAAAAATCCTTTTACATTCATGTGAGTGTTGCTGTTTTTATTCTGCTAGCTAGCAGCTGGAGCTGTTCCTTCCAAGTTTAGTGACTTCCAGAAGCACCTTCAGGCCCCTTGAGACTATTTCATACTGACTGTGTAAGAACCCATCCTAACCTCTGGCATTCATTAATTTTGGGAAGGAGGTGACAACTGAAATCTAAGCCCTCCTCACCTCTTATCTCTCAACATTCCCTACAGCACACACTTCCAATGCAACTCTTTAAGAGAAATGTTGAAGCATGCAAAGGAACATGAGATGGACAGGTTCTGCCTCTCCCTCCCTCTCTCCTTCTTTCTGCTTCTCTCTCTCTCACACTTTCTCTCCTTGTCTCTCATATCTAAGCTGTTGAATTCAATCATATGGTGAAATATCAGAACTACTGGCAGATAAAATTATGCATATATCTCTAATAATCAGCCCTGGACATATGAACTGGAGGCAGACAGTGACTTTAAGACCTGATGACAACTCTATAGATGTTCAGTAACTCATCAGAAAAGAATATTTCATTTCACTTTTGACATTTGACAGACAATGGTGGGAATTTGACAAACAATGGTGGGAATTTGACAGACAATGGAGGGAAACACAATTCTTATGTATTTATTATTTGTATTTGTAATTGTTTATTGTTTGTTTATTTTATTAAAATATATATAGATCACCTTTATGAGCTTATTTAGATTTCAGAGCACGTGCAACATAAAATTAATATAAGAAAACAAAGCAGTGCATTATAAAATGTTACCTTTTTTTTTCCTTTTCATTTTCAGCAAAGCAAATGAATCTTCCTATTGGGATAAGAGTTAAGTGAGTCACTTCACTTTTTCCCAAAAGCAGAAAGATTATACCATAAGCTGAAAAACCATTCTTTCAATTCATGCTAACTTCCTCATGCAATTTTATTCACAACTTGGAAGCAAAGCTTTGCAAGCATTTATGATGTTACCTGTAATATGTTATTTCAGACAGGGAAGATAATGAAGGCATAACAATGCTACTTTTTCAAAATAGAACCCTGTCTGGTAATGTGATTATGTCTTCATGAAATGAGAAATGTTTACTCATTGATTCTAAACTTCTGGATTTGGAAGATTTTGGTGCAATTTTTGCTATTTTCACAATGGGTTTTGTAAAAATATGGAAGCAAATACATAAATTGGAAGTGATACATTACTAATGAGCAATAAGCAATGGTGAATGTATTATGATGTGCTAGTATGAGAACAATAATGAACAACACCTAGCACATTCTTTTTTAAAAAATAATAAAACAACACTTCTAACTCAGATTTGATTTCTATATATTTCTACAAATGCTCCAACCACGATAATATGAAGTTATAGCCATTGCAGAATATCAGTGTCTTGCTTAGCTTTTTGAAAGAAAGCCATGAATCTCTATCCCATATTATTCAGATGCCCTGTTTTAAAACAAGTTAAAGTAAAGAACATCAGAAAGAGATTTACAGTCTACCTGATAATCACCTGAAGTGTATGAGCAGTGATAGCTCATGGCTTCCATGTCACTGGAATGGACAGTCCACTCCAGATTTTAGTCCAAATTTTAACTGAATCTGTCATAGTGATAAGCTGTGGCACCTTGGATAACTCCTTTCAAATTTGGACTATTATTTAGAATAGTCCAAGGGTATGGAAGCCACCAGCTACCACTGTCTATACGGGCATAGTTGCAGGACGAAACAGAAGCGAAACATGAAAACCAATTCAGGTTAAATGAACAGTCTTTGAAATTATATTGTAGTCTTGTGACCCTAAGTGTAGTGTAGCATAGAAGTCCAGAGAGACAAACAGCAGGAGTCTTCTGCCATCTTTTAGAAGTCAAGGAAAAAGGTCCCTTGCAGAGAAAGCAATCTGCTCAAGCTGTAACATGGTTCATAGAATCATAGAATCATAGAATCATAGAAATGTAGAGTTGAAAGAGACCACACGAGCCATCCAGTCCAACCCCCTGCCATGCAGGAACACCCTCAAAGCATTCCCGACAGATGGCCATCTAGCCTCTGCTTAAAAACCTCCGAGGAAGGAGACTCCACTACACTCTGAGGCAGCATATTCCACTGCCGGACAGCCCTGACTGTCAGGAAGTTCTTCCTGAGGCTCAGGTGGAATCTCCTTTCCTGCAGCTTGAATCCATTGCTCCTTGTCCTGGTCTCTGGAGCAGCAGAAAACAAGCCCTCTCCTTCCTCTAGATGGCATCCCTTCAAATATTTAAACATAGTTATCATGTCTCCTCTTAACCTTCTCTTCTGCAGACTAAACATCCCCAGCTTTCTAAGTCTATCCTCATAGGGCATGGCTCCCAGGCCTCTCACCATTTTGGTCGCCCTTCTCTGGACTTGCTCCAGCTTGACCATGTCCTTCTTGAATTGGGGTGCCCAGAACTGGACACAGTATTCAAGATGAGGTCTAACCAAAGCAGAATAGAGTGGTACCAGTACCTCCCTCGATCTAGACACCATACTCCTATTGATGCAGCCGAGAATTGCATTGGCTTTCTTGGCTGCCGCATCACACTGCTGACTCATGTTCAGCTTGTGGTCTATGAACTGTTCTGCTCTCATTGAAGAGGCCCACAGCTTCATGCATTCAGCTCCACAACATATTCTTGAAATTTGCATCAGAGATTCCCAATGGGTTAATGAAAATGGGTGGCAATATCTTAAACATAGGACTACGGATGTTTTTTGAGAAGACGTTTCCTGAGTTTTGGGTCAAGTCTTTTCCCTCAAATTTGGGCACAGTTTAGTTTAGTGAGCTCTTCTGTGTCAGGCTAGGGCAATCTCATTAATTCATCTCCAAAGTCCCAAATGTAAATGAGAGGCTGGCTCTGGCAGAGTCTGCAGGATGTTATCACAGCTGTCTTCCTCCTTTGCAATCTGTTCCAGTGCCAAATGAAGAAAGCACAAGGCAAGTTGGCGGGCTGTCTGAATTATACATTCAAATTGCCTTCTGCTTAACCCCCCCTAAAATTCTAATGGCTTAATTAAGCTAGAAACATTATGTCATGTGTCTCAGTAAGTCCTAACATCAAGTTCTTTTCAAAAACAAGCAGCCAAGGTGGTGTGGAATTGAAAGGGTTGCTAGAAGCATCACGTTCCCAAGGGAAAAGAAGAAAACAAGAAAGATTTCCCTCAACAAGCACATTTTTCTCTTTCTCTGCTACACTGTAGTGAGGGTACCTATAAGACCATTTAGTGGATTTATTGGTTTTTCATAAATTAATAGTTCCAGGTCCAACATTCACCAACTTTTCTTTATCATTTTTTAACCCTCATTGGATCAAAATACACAAACAATTCAATATCACTTAAACTATTAGAAAAAAAATCATATGTAGAAGACAAATGCTTCCATCTAAAATACTACAAAGAGCAAAATAAAATTGTTAGAAAAGTTTAATAACAGCTTAAGTTGGATCACCAAATGATAGATTAGACATTGTTAAGATAAAAAGAAGGGCACAACTGATATCTAAGAACCACATACACACACATAAGGTGCTCTCTCTGGCTTGATGTTTTCAAATCATGCGAAGCTTCAATAATAGTACTATAACAATGTAGTGCAAAAATGGCCTAAAATGTTATCTAATAACTGTCTTTTCAGCAGAAGTCCAGATTGGAAAAACATTAGTGAAATTTTAAGAAGTTAAATCCTTCACAGTATAACTTGACATAATCAATATCCTACCTCAGCTCTATTGATATGTCAAAATGTGAGGGGAGGATATAAAATTAGCTTAGATATCAGTCTTGTATTTATTTATTCATTATTAATTCATATGAAATATGCTCAGTGCTTCATAGACAATTTTAAACTTTTCTTAAATGAAGGATCACCATTAAGTTTGCAAGAACAAATCCACTGACGTGTGAAAGTTTTCAAAAACTGTATAGTAACCGCTGTGGGACTCAGTTTGTTGGGGAAAAGATCTCCAATTTTCCCCCCTTTTTTTTGGTACTGAAATGTAGCTTTCTTTGCAGAAAAAATGTTTTCTGTGCAGGAAATCTGCTTTTGATCAGAATAAGTCATGAACTGTTAAGATTCTTGTATGTCCAGGATTCTTTTAATCAGAGTTTTCTAATGCTTGGGAAATGAATATTATATAAATATTGCTGAATATTCTTTCCACCTCTATCAAGAATGCTGTATGTTTAAAAACAGACAGAAATGTGAAACCCAAGACAGCTACATACGTTAGCCCATTTGAAGTCAATGGTGCTCACTGATGGGAAGGCAAGTCTTGGTTTGCCCAAATGCCTTTAGATGCGTTTAAACACTGGAATAGCATTTATTCTCCAGAAGGTGAAGCATAGTTTTTCTATTTCATTTTCTATTCTATTCTACTGTTATTTTAGTTTTTGTGTTAGAATCATTCTGAGCACTATACATTTTTAAAAGCTTTCACTAAAAATTAGCATTCATCTCCTTTTAATATCTTTCGTGGGTATACCATACTAAAGAAAATGCCATTGTGGCATAAAGCAAGTTACCATTAGCAAACCTTGTGCTTCAGTGAGGAAAACTATAGATAATAGACAGATGAATAGGAAAAGAATGAACATTTAGCTTACTTTTTACTTCAAATCTGCATCAGGTCCCTCCTCTCACACTTTATTACTAGTTTTCAGCATTTACAATGTACACAATTGTAGTTTAGACAGTTTCAAATACTTATGTTTCTTGTGGCACCTTAAAGACTCAAAAGTTTTATTTGATGTAAGCTTTCATGGGCTTCAGATCACTTCATCAGATTTATACCTAGACTTAAGGTTCCCAGGAGAAAAAGGGAAATATACCTCAATATGCTTGCAGGTTCCCTTTATAAGATAAAAAAAATAAAACCAAAAAAAACCCTGACACATTTCACCCTGTGGGTACTCTGAGGCTTTCTTCAGATGCTATAGATAGATTGATAAAAGATAGATAGATAGATAGATAGATAGATAGATAGATAGATAGATAGATAGATAGATAGATAGACAGACAGACAGACAGACAGACAGATAAAAGCAATCAGAGGACAAAATATAATTACATGTCTAATATCATTAATTGTTAATCATTGCTATATCTGTGCATTGGTTTTAGCCTGTACATGCCCACTTAAAGTCAAGACTACAAGACATTTCTCAACAATAATCTCAAATGCTGTTTATTGCCAGATAAAAACTTATGAATAAAAGGCTGAAGTTTATTTATATCTTTTTTCCTATGGTTAGAAAAAGCAGATAACATTCAAGGGCACATAAATGAATCTGAGCTAAAAGGAATTGGACTTTCTGAATACTCTGAAAGGTTTTATAAGAGCAGGGGCTACTCAAGTTTCTTTATTCAGGCCTACAGGGACCATTTTTTTTTTAAAAAAATAAAGCTCATCCTATTCTTTTTTCTTCTTCAGTAGAATTCCCTTTTCAATACAGTTCATTTTCTCTATTGCTGAAAAATGTAAGCTCTGTTGTAAAATGGTGTTGTTCCAAAAATAGGTCACTATGGGAGTTGCTGCTTTGTTGTTCCTTATATTACACTATGCATTTTAAAAAGACCTAGGTCATTTCCACGCTACAGCCCCGTCCCAGCAGGGAGAACACGTTGAAGCCGGTCTGTGATGTGTGCCAGCACACGATGTCATCGCAGTCCTACTCCTATCATGTCCCCAGCCATCATGATAGTGCATTATACTATGACCAGAAAAAATCTGGTAATAGGCCTCTTTTGCACAATGATTTGCATTGGCTGGGACTGTGCAAAAAGGATGGAAATGCTATCAAGGAGCTTCCTTCCTCAGTGAAGCTCAGGAAGAGGCTGGCTGCACTACAGAAGGAAGAAGCATGATCCAAGTGCTACCATCTGCTGGCAGCTGGCCAGGTGCGGAGGGGAGCATTTGGGACATTCGGGCATAGGCACTGCTAGAATGACACCAGGACATGTGGGATGCCTGTAAGGTGCAGAAAGGGCCCTAATTGTTTCTCCAAATAAAATCCCTGACACTTGCACTGTGTGGCATTAATGACAAAGATGCTACTAAAAAGGTTAAATGGTGAAATTATAGGTTCACATGATCTAGAAATAAAATTTGTTATTCTTTAAAGTGTTAACAAGATTCTTTCTTGGTTTTGCTGCAACAGCTTCCTACCCATCTCTTATTAGTTATAAGAAGAAATAACCTTCATTCAACAAAATTTGCTTTGTTACTATTATTTGCATCTTAAGAGAATTGTTTATTTTTCAAAAGAAATCCAGCAACATTCCATTCATTTTTCTCTGTCTTTTTTTCTTTCTGTCTTGCTTTGCCATTTAAATATAGTCAACAGCCATCCCAACTGCAACTTTTACAGTGATAAACAGCTCTGGATGAAGCCTTGTAGTAGATTAACTACAGTGATTTTTTATTGGATGACAGAAGGAGTAAGGACAGAAGGACCTTTGAAACAGGTCATATAAGAATACATGTACAGGTAGGGTGCTAAGAGATATCTAATGATCTAGTTTTAATTCATGGGAAGGTACAATGGAAAACACCGGACCACAACTATGGGTAGGTGGGAGAGTTGGTATTGTCTACAGGGGGCACTGTTGTCACATGCATGTGCCTTGCATTCCCTTTCTTCATCTGTAGTATGTGAGTATTCAAGGAGGTGTTGTGTTTGTGTATATGTCATTTCAGCTATTCTCCACCACTATGGTCCTTTCCGCACCTTACCTTCTTCCAGCGCTGGGGTGCGGGGATCGCTCAAGCAGCCTCTGGCAAGAGGCTCTTGCGTCTGGGTCCTTCGGCTCTGCACGAGCTGCCTGCTCACATGAGAGCCCCACCTCTTCCTTCCGCAGTGCAACCTGGGACCTTCCCAGGCTGCCCTGGGGCAGAAAGCATGACCGGCATGGTTCCGGAGGCTCTGCATGCCAGGTAAGTGCATGTGGGGCCCGAGAGCAATGCTTGATTGCACACCATTTTCGGCTTCTAGCCAAAAATGAAAAGCTGTGTGATTGGCACCTGCTGGCCCTGGAGCATCGCACGATTGTGAGTGCGTTTTGCAGATCGCTCCTCACAATCAAGTGATGCTCCAGGCACCCTTTCGCATGGAAAATGGCATGCAGAAAGGGCCTATGGCTTGGAGCAAGAGAAGCAGCAGCAATCAGGCGGGTAGGCAGGCCTGCAAAAGCAAAAGAACAACAGCAACAGTACAAGAAAGTTGTTAAGCTTCTGGCTGCAGCATTGCACAAGGAAGTATTCAATGTGAAGAGGGAATCTTTTTGAGTTCCCTGTCAAAGGATTCTGAACCATCAGCTTCTCTTGGATTGGGAAGGGCAAGCTGAATGGAAATGAAATGAACCATAATAACAGAAATGCTGCTACAATAACAGAAATACTGTTTTGTTTTGGTTTTTTTCTGTATTCTGCCATTACTACACAATATGAATTTCTGTTATTTTTTTTAAATGGTTAATTGCTACTTATTCCTTGCAAAGTAGGGTGTTTTAGTAGGGAAAATGAATCCTGGAAATTCAGCCTCTAAGTCAATATGCATAGTATTTAGATGTCATCATTTGGGCTTACTTTTGACTGAACAAATATTCGTAATGGAGCAATTTTATGTCATTTCATTCCCATTTAAGCGCCAAAATCACACTTCACGTAAGATGCCAAAATAGCTTGAGACTGCCCTGAGGAATGGGAAATAGAATTTCAAGTACCAGTCCTGGAGAATACTCAGATTATCTCAATAAGGCAAAGCCTAGTATGGATGGACAATAACTCACAGAAAGAGCATCTGAATTGCATTAGGAAGGTCCCAGGCTCTTCAAATCTGGGAATGATGTCTGCCAAAGACCCCCTAAAATTTCTGACGGTAGCATAAATAATACTGATCTAGAGTAACAACAACAACAACAACAACAACAACAACAACAGTACCATCAATGCATCAATGAGATATTTTAGAGTAAGACAGTTCCATTTGGCTGGCTGAAATGCCTACTGAAATGCCTATGAAAGTTTTCTTCATTCTAAAGTAGGAATCTAGGTTTTATTGTTTCTTGACCTTATTCCCCCTTGCCTTTGGCCCTGTTGCAGTGTTTTATTCTTCCAAAAAAAAAAAAGGTCTCAAGTCAAGATCCCAGTCTCTTTTATTTTACACACACCAATAGCTCGGCTGGATTCCAGGGTGTAACTGGCTGCATGACTTGATGAAACTGATTGTGCAAAAAGTAACAAGCCTTCAGACCACCTGTTGCACAATGGTTGATTAGCTTCCCATCTGTCAAATAGAAACTGAAAGGGAAGGTTCTGTATATGTTTGCAGAACAATTGGCTGAAAGGCAACTACATTTACACAATTTCTGAGAAAGCACAATCACTTGCGCAAGAGGACTCTATATAAGACAGCAAGTCTATACAAACTAAAATGAGAGCAAGTCCCACTGATTTCAGTGGAGCTTACCTCTGATCAAACACGCATAGGATTGCATTGTTGAACAAGAAAAGTCCTGCTGAATTGAACAGAATAGAAAAGGATGTGAAGGAGTCATATTCACTTCAGTTCTTTCCCTTGAAAAGATGAAGCCTTCTATTGGCTTCCAATATAGTTGAGTAACTAAGACACTAGTCCAAGAACCAAGAGAAAATAATACTGCTGATACATTGAAACTGATTCCTTAACCTTTTTTAGTTTAATAGGATTCACGGGATACTAAACGTCATTCTTATATAACATTAGCCAGTCAAAACGTACTGTGACAATGTGAATGCCCTGCAGTATAAGTGGCATTCTAAAATGTCTAATTAAATCTTTGTGGCTTTGCAAATTAATGAAGGATGGGCCTCATGGCAGAGGAGATGCTTCCACTGCATATTAATGGCTTGTATATTTTTTTTTCAGAAAAGGAGAAAATGCAGTCCCTCATTTGATCCAAAGCTCCACACAGTGTGATACACAGACAAATCATGTTCACAAAGAAGCCTGTGAGCCAGCATGATCATATGGAAAACACAATACTTTTTTAAAATAAATATTGCCATATTCATATTAACCCCTTTCCTGAAAGTGGGACTTGTCAGCGTGACTGATGCCTAAGTTATCCACATGGCTGCAGATACCATATGGAAACTTTTCTAACATATGAACTTAATGAAGACACACACACACACACACACACACACACACATATATCTTTAAATTGCCTTTCAGAAGATCCTTGATCAGCTCCCCCAAGCCTTTCAAACTCCAAAGGCAGTTTCAGGATAGAAAAACAGAATCATATAGTAAATGCAGTTGCCTCACGGTCCATCAAGTCCTGCTTAGTGTAGGATGCTGCTCAGTGCAAGAGCTACTCAGTGCAGGAACTCCAACTAAATATAGCTGTCTATCCTCTTTCTGACATTCTGACATTCAGAGAAGGTGATCCTACACCACTCTAGGCAATTGGCCTCACTGCTGAACTGCTCTGATTATCAAGAGGTTCTTTCTAATTTTCAATCAAAATCTACCCTCCTGTAACCATTAGAATTGGTCCTCTTCTCTGGGGCAGCAAAGAACAAACCTACACCCTCCTTTTCGTGACAGCCCCTGAAGTAGTTAAATACTGCAATCATGTCACCCCTCAGTCTTCTCTCCACCAAGTTGAACATGCACAGCTCTTTCAACCTCTTCTTGTATGTTTTGTTTTCCATACCTCTTATCATCCTTGATGACCTTCTCTGAACCCATTCCAATTTGTCTACATTTTTATTAAAATGAGGCACCTAGAACTGAACACAGTACTCCAGGTGAGGTCTAAACAACACAAGATATAGAGACTATTATGTCTGTCGGCTTGGAAACTATGCATTTATTAATGCTGGCTAAAAAGTATTCACTATCTTTATGGCAGCATCATACAGCTGGCTCATATTCAACATGTTCAGCAAGGTCTTTTTCATATGTAGTACTGCTGAGCCGTGTACCCCCATTCTATAATTGTGCATTTGGGTTTTGTGGTCTAAATTTAAAATATTGCAGTTGTCTCTAATCACATTTATTTTATAAACTTCTAGCCAATTTTTAGCTTATCTAAGTGCTTTTGAATTCTGTTCGTATCTTCCAATGCGTTAGCTACCTCTCCCAGTTTTACATCATCTGCAGACTTGATAAGAATTTCCTCCATCCCATCATCTAAGTCACTGATAAAAATGTTGAATAGCCCTAGTATAGAACTCTGAAACACTCTTCTCAATACCGCTTGCAGTGTGAAGTGCAGCCATGAAAGATGAGTCTTTGAGTACAGTATTTCAACCAATTATGGATCCATTAGACACTATTTCTATTTAATGAGTTTTCTAATAAAATTTTCATGGGGGTCCTTATCAAACGCTTTGCTGAATTCTGGATAAATAACATCCACAGCATTCCCACCATCTACTGAACTACTGACCTGATCATTTTTTAAAAAGATGATTTTAGTAGGATTTGGTTTCTTGACAAATCTGTGCTGGCTGCTAATGATCGCTGTATTGTCTTTAAGATGCTTGCAGACATCTGGATAATATTTTCTATTTTCTTTTCCAGGGATAGAGATCATGCTAATTGCTCTGTAGTTTATCTGATCTTATTTTTTCCTTTTTGAAGAGATTTTTGCTCATCTCCAGTCCTCTGGCACCTCACCCATTCTTCAAGATTTCTCAGAAATGATGGCAAATGGTTCTGTGAGTAAGACAGCAAATTCCTTCAGTACTCTGAGATGCAGTCCATTTGACTCTGCAGTTGTGAACCCATTTAGGTTAAAGAGGTGATTCCTGACTAACTCTTTATCAGTCTTGATTTGCAGTCAGGATTCACTGCCAAGGTCTCTGCTGATGCATAGAAGAACATATTCTTTTTAGAGGGGAAAAACTGAAGCAAAATAGGTATTGAGTAATTCTGTTTTTTCATTGTGATCTGTCAGCACTTTACCAGCCTTGTTGAGCGCAGTCTTGCCATTTCCTTGGTCAGTGTCTTGCTTTTAACATATTTGGAAAACAGAAACAAAACCCTTCTTATTACTTCCTGCTTCCCTAGCCAGTCCCAGCTTGTTTTGAGTTTTAGCTTTCCTAACACTATTCCCACAAGCTTGGGCTACACATCTGTATTCTTCCTTGGTGATTTCTCTTTCCTTCCATTCTTTATACATGTTCTTTTTTTTTTCTTTTCACTTCCTTCTCAAGTTTGCTGTGCAGCCACATTGGCTTTCTTAGATGTTAGAATCATAGAATCATAGAAATGTAGAGTTGGAAGAGACCGCAAGGGCCATCCAGTCCAACCCCCTGCCATGCAGGAAAACCCTCAAAGCACTCCCAACAAGTGGCCATCCAGCCTCCGCTTAAAAACCTCCAAAGAAGGAGACTCCACCACACTCTGTGGCAGCACATTCCACTGCCGGACAGCCCTGACTGTCAGGAAATTCCTCCTGAGGTTCAGGTGGAATCTCCCTTCCTGCAGCTTGCATCCATTGCTCCTTGTCCTGGTCTCAAGAGCAGGAGAAAACAAGCCCACTCCCTCCTCGACATGACATCCCTTCAAATATTTAAACATGGCTGTCATGTCCCCTCTCAACCTTCTCTTCTGCAGACTAAACATACCCAGCTCTCTAAGTCTGTCCTCATAGGGCATGGCTTCCAGCCCCCTCACCATTTTGGTTGCCCTCCTCTGGACCTGCTCCAGCTTATCCATATCCTTCTTGAATTGGGGTGCCCAGAACTGGACACAGTATTCAAGATGAGGTCTAACCAATGCAGAACAAAGTGGTACCAATACCTCCCTCGATCTATACACCATACTCCTATTGATGCAACCAAGAATTGCGTTGGCCTTCTTGGCTGCCGCATCACACTGCTGACTCATGTTCAGCTTGTGGTCTATGAAGACTCCTAGATCCCTTTCACACGTACTGTTAGCCAGCCACGTGTCCCCCATCCTATATTTCTGCATACCATTTTTTCTGCATAAGTGCAGGACCTTACATTTCTCTCTGTTGAAATTCATTTTGTTAGCCTTGGCCCAGCTCTCCAATCTGTCCAGGTCCTTTTGAATTTTGATCCTGTCATCAGGCGTATTAGCAACCCCTCCCAATTTGGTGTCATCTGCAAATTTGATCAGCGTGCCCTCTATTCCTTCATCCAAGTCATTAATGAAGATATTGAACAGCACCGGGCCCAGGACAGAACCCTGTGGCACCCCGCTAGTCACTTCTCTCCAGGATGAGAATCTGACATTGGTGACCACCCTTTGGGTACGGTCAGTCAACCAGTTACAAATCCACCTGACAGTAGCCCTGTGCAGTCCACATCTTACTAGCTTCTTTGCAAGAATGTCATGGGGAACTTTGTCAAAGGCCTTACTGAAATCAAGATATACTATGTCCACAGCATTCCCTTCATCTATCAAGCAAGTAACTCTATCATAAAAAGAGATAAGATTAGTCTGGCATGACCTATTTTTGAGAAATCCATGTTGACTTTTCGTAATTACGGCATTGTTTTCTAAGTGATTAGAAACTGACTGTTTGATGATCTGCTCCAGGATCTTTCCAGGTACTGATGTCAGGCTGACTGTGCGATAATTATTTGGGTCCTCTTTTTTTCCCTTCTTGAAGATGAGGACAACATTTGCCCTCCTCCAGTCTGCCGGAACTTCTCCTGTCCGCCAAGAGTTTTCAAAGATTATAGCAAGAGGTTCCGCAATGACCTCTGCTAGTTCTTTTAAAATCCTAGGATGCAATTCATCTGGCCCTGGAGACTTGAATTCATCCAGTGTGGCCAGGTATTCCTGTACTACCTCTCTATCTATTCTGTGCTGCATTTCCCCCACTTCCTCACCTGCTCCCCAACCGCCAGGTTGAGTGTTTTTATCCTTTTGGGAAAAAACTGAGGTGAAGAAGGTGTTGAGGAGTTCTGCCTTTTCTCTTCCTCCTGTTATTAATTCACCATCTTCCTTGCGCAGTGACCCTATCGTCTCCTTCTTTTTCCTTTTACTGCGGACGTATTTAAAAAAGCCCTTTTTATTGCTTTTAATGTCTCTGGCCAGCCTAAGTTCGTTCTGTGCTTTAGCCTTTCTGACCTTCTCCCTACATCTCCTGGCTACTTGCTTATAATCTTCTTTGGTGATTTCCCCCTTCTTCCATTTCCTGTACATGTTTTTCTTAACACTTAGCTCAGCTGAGAGCTCTTTAGTGAACCATTCCGGTTTGTTCAGATGCCTTCCATTTTTCCTCCTTAATGGCACAGTTTTAGCCTGTGCCTTCAGTACCTCCCTTTTAAAGAACTCCCATGCATCCTGAACTCCTTTCTCATTGACTATTCTTGACCACGGGATTTCAGCCAGCAGCTCCTTCAGTTTACAGAAGTCTACTTTTTTAAAATCTAAGACGAATGCCTGGCTACACTTGTCTTCTCTTCCCCACTGAATGCCAAATTCTAATAGGGCGTGGTCACTCTCTCCTCAGGATCCAACCAGTTCTACATCATTAACAAGGTCTTCCCTGTTGGTCAGGATCAGATCCAGAATATTTGATCCCCTTGTCGCCTCTTCCACCTTCTGGACCATGAAATTGTCTGCAAGACAAGCAAGAAACTTGCTGGACCTTGCCGCCTTTGCAGAGTTTGACTGCCAACATATATCCGGGTAGTTGAAATCTCCCATTATTACTGTATCTCTCCTTTTTGAATGTGCAGTCATTTGGTCTATGAAAGCGCCATCGAGGTCCTCAGTCTGGCTTGGAGGTCTGTAGTAAACCCCCACTATAATATCCCTATTGTTTCTCGCCCCCTTAATTCTTACCCAGATGCTCTCGACCTGGCTTCCGGTGTTCAAGTCATGGATCTCTTCACAGGTGAAAACATCCTTGACATATAAGGCTACTCCTCCTCCTTTCTTATTTGGTCTATTTCTATAAAATAGGCTATACCCCTCTATTCCTACATTCCAATCGTGAGACTCATCCCACCAGGTCTCAGTGATGCCTATCAAATCATATTTATTTTGTTGTACTAGGAGTTCAAATTCATCTTGTTTGTTTCCCATACTCCGTGCATTAGTGTAGAGACACTTAAGTCCCTGTGCCCTTCCTGCAAGTCCCATAGCATTGTTCCCCCCTTCCCACGACTGGATGCTATTCCTACTTGGCCAATATCATTTGGGCCTTTTTCCCCTGCACTTGCCGAGTCCTTATCCTGAATAATCTTGTCTCCCTCCCCAGTTGTACTTAGTTTAAAGCCCTCCTAATCCTCCTTGTGAGACTGTTTGCAAAAACGTTCCTGCCAAGTTTCGTGAGGTGCAGCCCATCTCTTGCCAGAAGCCCATGTTCCTGGAATTTCAAGCCATGATCCAAAAAGCCAAACTGTTGGCGGTGGCAAAATGTGCGGAGCCAGCTGTTGACCTCTACTATTGTCCTTTCCCTTCGTGCACCATATCCTTGAACAGGGAGGATTGATGAAATGACCACCTGCGCACCAAGGTCCTTAAGTTTTCTCCGCATAAGCTCGTAGTCCTTTGTGATGTGGTGAAAGCTGCGCTTCGCCGTGTCGTTGGTTCCAACGTGAACCAAAACGAGGGGCTTACAGTCAGTGGGCTTGACCAGCCTGGCTAGCCTCTCTGTTACGTGGTTTATCCTGGCCCCAGGAAGACAGCAGACCTCTCGATTGAGCTTGTCCGGTTTGCAAACTGCCGGGTCGGTTCCTCTGAGCAAGGAGTCCCCAACCACCAGAACTCGCCTCCTCTGAGGCCTGCCCGGGGTTCTTCGACAAGCAGATTCTTCCAGGATTGCCTGGGCATTGTGTTGAGGCCGGGAGTGCTGGTCTTCCCGATGTTGGATGCTGTCCTGTTGGTGTTCAAGTTCCAGTTGCCGAAGTTGGATTCCTTTTTGCTGATGTTGTGTTCCCTCCTTCTGGTGTTCCTCATCATTCACAGCACCAAGAACGTTGAAGCGATTCTGTAGTTTGAGAGTCTCTGTTTCCCTCCTGTCCCTTCTACTTCTCCGTGTGACATTCCTCCAAGCATCGCTTTGCTGGCTCACGGAATTGATTTCCTCATCTGGCAGCTCCTCCGCATATCCGGTCTTCAGGAAGGTCCTCTCTGCCCTATCCAAGAAGTCCTCACCTTCCCTAATAAGATGAAGATTAGAAACCTGTGCCTCCAGCTGCCGCACCTTGACCTCTAAGAAGGTGACCAGCTTGCACTTGCTGCAGGTGTACCCGACATCTTGTGGCAAGAAAAGGAACATGCCACAAGTGCTACAGGTGACAGCAGCAGCTCCCTCACCTTCCATACTTGATAATACAGAGAATAGAACAAAAAAAACAAAAACAAAAACTGGGCCTCCTTTCTTAATTTGAGCTGTATAAGCTATGTCTGCTCAGGTTAACTATCAAACTCAGTTGAACTCTTCTTAAATTTGTTCAGTCACTATAAGGATTGGTTGTTCCTAAACTTGAATGGTTGAACTTGAAGGATTGAAGTAGATGGATGAAACTGCGCGTGCCATAGGCGCACACCGCTGGGAGTTCCTAATAAAGCCTCCTTCCCCTAGCTGGCTCCTCCCCCTAGCTTGATTAACTCTTCCTAGTTTGATTGACAGTTAACTGACTAACTAAGAAACAATTAGCTGACAATAGGCTGTGAGCTCAGGGAGAGCACACAGCCAGCGCAAACAAAAAAAAAACAACACAGAGAAATAAGCAAACAAACTCAGCCCCACAATCCTGCAAAAACACCTATCAAAGTTGTCTTCGCAGACCCAGCTCACCTTCTGCTCTCTCCTCTGGAAAATGAAAAATGAAAAATGAAAAATGTTTCCTATTTTTATTTTTTCACAAAATTATTTGTGATTGTACTTTTACCAACTCTTACTTCAGAAAATCCCATCCATGTTGGATATCTTTTTTCCCATTAATATCTCCAACCATGGGATTCTACCCAGTATTTTTCTGAGCTTGACAAAATCAGCTTTCCTGAAATCCAGTGTTTGTGTCTACTGTACTCATCTTTGGCCTTTTCCACAATCATGTTGCATCTTGGAGATTTCAGAGATTTGTCTCTGAATAGCATCATCCATCACCTGTCTTGTTTTAGTGGCCTATAGTGAACTCCAACCACAGTGTTGTTTTTATTGCTCTCTCCATTTATTTTTAGCCAAAGGCTCTCAACTGTTCCAGTGTGAACACTCATGTGATTTTCTGTACAAGTGAATTTGTCTTTGACATATAATGTTACTTCCCCTCCTTTTCTTCCCCATCTATTCTTTTTTGATTATATCCGTGAATTGTTATATTCCAATTATGGGAGACATTCCACCAAATTTCTGTTATACCGATAACATTTACATTTCTGCTCTAGGATTTCAAACTGGTCTTGTTTGTTTTCCAAACCTGAAGGGTTTTTTCCCCATCTTTTATTCTTCTGCAAGTTTTCATTTGGCTTCCATTCTCTCCTTTAGCTTCCCCTCTAGAATCCACATCCTTGAGCTTAAAGCTTTCCTTTGGACTGATGTTTGAGCTGTCATCTCCAATCAACCAACAGTTTAGTTTAAAGCCCTCTTGGTCAGACTTGTTGTGCTACTGCCAAAGACATTATTCCCAGTGTTTGTAAGGAGTAGCCAATCTGTAGCCAGTACTCCGCTGTCTAGGAAGAGAATACTATGGTCCCAGAAGCCAAACCTCATCTGTGGACATCATCTGTATAGCCACTCATTCACTTACAGCATCTTCCTGTCCCTATGTAGTGTTCTATCTTTCACTGGTAGAACTCATAAGAATAACATCTGCACCCCTAAACCCTTCCCTTCCCATGGCTTTATAATCTGAGCTGATCTGTTCAACAGTGTTCTTTGCTATGTCACTTGGGCCCATGTGAATGAGAAGAAAAGGGTACTGATCTGTGTTCTTGAAGAACTTTGGGGAGTTGTCAGTGACGTCTTGAACACACCAGGGACATGGTATGCCTGCTGATTCATCTTATCAGGTTGACACCCAGTTCTCTTAATACCTCTGAACAACAAGCACTTTTCTTTTCTTCTTGCTGTAGTTAGTTGTTATTTAACTCATTCCTTGGCTTGCAGTGTCTCTTGTTGCTGGATTTGTTACTGTTGCATCTTTGCCACTGTAATCTTCAGGAAAGGTGTAGAAGTGATCGCTTAGTTGGAGAGGTTCTGAATCTCTTTTGTTTGACCTGCTCTTGAAAGTGACTGTCTTGCAATGGTTCAATACTCTTCATTTTTCTTGGCAATTTCTTCTTGTTGATTCTGAAAAATCAGTTCTTCCTCTGTTTTGTCTAGGAAGTCCTCAGGTTCAGTATTAGCTCTTAAAGGGACACGCTGGATACTCCTCTTATGATAGTTGGCCTTCATTTTTTTCACCTAAAAGATTGTTATGTCAGGTTTCAGAAATTATTTGTTGTTGGTTGAAAAGAATTCCAAAGAAAATGTTGAGGGGACAACTTCTAAGGGGGAATATCTGAATAAAAAAAAAGTGATGGCGCCATTTTTTCTTGTATGCATGGCTATTTATAAAGCCACACAGCATAGAAATTAATCCCATTGGACCTTGGAAGGTAAGCAGGGTCAGCCCTAGGTACTGTAGGGTACATTTCACAGGAAGGAACTGGCAAACCTATCTCTGAGTATTCCTTAGAAATTCATAGGAACTTGAAGCCATAGAGAGAAAAAGTATGCAGTAATACTGAGTTGGAGAAAAAAGAAGAGGACAATGTCATGAATTTCTAAGTAGGAGAGAAAAGGATAGTGGTTTGATAGTGTTGAAGCTAAAAGAAGTTCCAAAAGAAATGCAGAAAAAGAATATACAGCTGGTACAGATGCTTGGGAAATAAAAATGTATTTGACTTTCACATTTCCATTTCCCTTTTCTTACCTATGCAAGCTTTTATATTTGCCCTACTTAAAATCTAAATCACTACAACCAGAACATCCTATGTGTGAGACCATCAATATTCGGTTTGAAAGTAAAAGTGATATTGACCTCAAGCATTTACATAATTCTTAACTATCTGCCTGCTGTCTTTTCTCTGTAAGTGATACATGGATAAACCATTTGACTTCACTTTCAAGATCTATAAGATGCTTCCACTTGTCTTATAAGCCTCCAAGTCAAAACAATTAGGACTTGATTAAATCTTATCATCAAGTCCTTTACTCTCAGTGGATCTCCCTCACCCTCCTTTCCATTCTGTTCCCTGGCACTTAAATCTAATCATGAGTTTAGTCAAATACATTGCATGTCAAGAATAATTAATGGAAAGTCTCCAACAACAGGCCTCTTCCACTGACAATATCAAAAAAGAGAAGTTAATCTAAGGCTAGCCCTACTTACAGTTCTTTCATAGAAGTATAGATATGGAGGAGTTCATGATTATTTACATAGGACATGATCTTTCAAATGAGTATGTGGTTATCTGGATGTGTTTGTAATTTAACAAGTTCCTCTTTCTTTTCTTTGTCCTTTATTTGTCTAACTGAGATGGGGATGTGTTAGCTTCATGATGAGCAATATTCATACAAATCAATGCCTCAAAATAGTAACCATTACAAATGAAGTGTCAGTTGGGTTGAGAGAAGTTACATTTGAATGCTTACGATATTGTTGGTTGAAAAGCCCTTGTCATAATGGGTCACTTCTGAGGACAAAGATGACACTTCAGAGTAATGAATAGGGGCTGATTTTCTGCATTTCCCACAGCTGTCAAGTATGTCTCTTAACTGTTTCAGAAAGTGTCCTCATCACTATAGGGCAGGTAATTAATTTCATATTTACAAAAAAGAGTCTGGGAAAGAGGTAGACAAGGGAGTGCAGTGGTTCAGGAAAATGGTGTAACTGCGAATCTCAAAGATTTTGTGAAAATAGGGCAAAAACATATGAAATTGACAGGTGACCAGCTCTGTGCTTGAAAATTGCCTTTCCACTTGGCACAGAATAAATGTCTCTGGGAAAACATAGACAAGAAAGGGGAGGAAAAGCCATTAGTAACTGCTGATTAGTGAAAGAAAGCTCTAGGCCTAGGGATTTAATTATGTTAATCTCACCATCAATCTTAATGTGGACAAGAATGCAATTCTTCTATGAAACAAGACTATTGATGTTCAGACAGAATTCTGTTCCTCCCCTCCCCCTTCTGGTCTTTGCTGAGGCCATTGATCACTGGTTTCTAGCATGAAATCTGAGAGCAGTATAAGATAAAGGAGGCCTAAGTAGCAAATGCATTCAAATAACTGATACCTGATGGCATAAGCAGTATATAGTACCTTCTGAAGGAAAAAAAAACTGGTTGTTTCTGCCAAACAAAACAAAATGCAACCATAAAAATATACACTAGAATCCACTGTTACCAACTAGGTACTCTTTCAGAGCCTTTGGCTCAGATTTCATTCCCTTACTAGTGGAAGGACAATAACCACTGGAGCAATATTATTACTTATCCTTCTTCCGCAGGCAGTTACTGTCAAATACTGCTGGTTTCCAATAATGTCTCTACATTGATGGGAGGCTCTTTGATCAAGTAGGGAATTTGATCAGTGGTATAGGGAATTTTTTTATCTCCCTATAAGCTACAAATCTGGCCCAGGGTGCTAGAGAACCTTTGTAACAAAATGGGCAGTAACACAATGCAAGGAAGAGGAAGAAGGCTGAAAATTGCCTATGGATGTGTACTTTTATACAATATGCATCCATAGACATTGCTTGTTGGTCTTGTTTTCTATGGTACAAGACCACCCTTCCTTTGCTATAGCATAGCATATGTATTTCTATACTGCCTATCAGTTAAATGCTCTCTAAGCGATTTACAATGTGTTAGCTAATTGTCCCCAACAAGCTGGGTACTCATTTTACTGACCAGCAGAAGGATGAAAGGCTGAGTGGAGCCCAGCAGGATCGAACTCACAACCTTGAGGCTGCAGTACCAGCATTTAACCACTGCACTGCCAGGGCTCCTCTGTTTTTTTTTCCAATCGTGTGTATATTTCTTCACATGTTATGCATTGCTTGAATATATCCCCTCCCTCACATTGGCTACAGGTTTTGTTTTTTGTTTTTTTATGTAGTGTTGGGGTTGTACATTTTGTATATATACATTTTTGCCTGTGGAGGGTTATGACTATTAGCCTCCACTTTATGTACAATCCACTCTGAATCCATGTCTCCTGTATAAGAGACCTTATCTACCTCTCTTCCCACAGGTGGCCATGATAAAGCAGGCAAATTAACTTGCCCAGAAACAGAGCCATACAATGAATTTCCTGCAGTCTCAATCCTTATTTTTTTGAGATCTTCAACTTTTATTGACTCTCAAAAAAAAGAGGACCACCCACCTACAAATTCTAAACTTCTAAAAGCCATTAACTTTTTAACATATAACATGCTTATCAATACATAGGAAATCCAGACCATTTCCACACTAGACTGTTGTAGTGCTATTATTCCATTTTCAACATCCTATGGAATCCTGGGATTTGCAGTTTAGGGAGGGGCCAAAGGCCAAGGACCCCTCCCTAAACTGCAAACCCTAGGATTCCATAGGATGTTGAAAGTGGAATAACAGCACTATAACAGTCTAGTGCAGAAGCACCCCCAGTGAGTTGGGGGAAAATCTAACAAGTCAGTGACTTAACAAGTTAATTAATTAGTTAGTTCAAAGTTGTGGCTTATGGAAGGGAAATCAGGAGAAATTCAGAAGAGTTTTGAAGTTGTAGACTTTGGGCACACGGAGGCTTCTCCTTCTTTTGAAAAGTATCTTTCCAAATATTATTCATCACTATGGAAATATGGCAATAGTAATCTCTTCATATTCAGGTACATTACCTCCTACAATGTATCTGAGAAAAGATACAACACTGAAAAGTTACTTGTTGGATTATAGCTTCCAGAATTCCTCAGCCAAAATTCTGGGAGTTGTGATTCAAAAATAATTTCTTCAAGTTCTGATTGTGGTACAGACCTTCACCCAGATGCATTATGTTTGAGAATGCCCTAGAAAATTCATTGCTATCATTTACCCATGGCAGTATAAACTGCTTAAAAATGTCCACTGAAATCTTATATCGACTTTTACTTAACTGTGCATATACTTAACTAAGTAGGAGAGATGCTAAGAACCCCTGTTAGTAAATTGCAAAGATGTGTGTTTGGACACTATCAAGAGTGCCTGATGCATATTGATGCACAACACACATCAGTGTACAATGTGCATAGGTACATAGTGCACATTGGCGCATGATGCACATTGAGGCACAATTCACATTGATGCACAACATGCATTGGTCTGTTTCCTGACTCTGCTATGTAGTAACATAACAGCAGCCCTTTACTGGATATGGATGTTATCAAACTGACCAATTCTAATTTCCTCATATGTTAAGTCCACTTATGAAGATGTAACTCCCATACAGAATTCCAACCAAGAAGAAAAGAAGTTTTAGAAGAAGTCTTTGATTGATACTATACTGTTTGAATGCTAACAATGGAAGACCATCAGGCCTAAAAGTAACCCAGAAAATGATCAGATGTTTTCCCACCCACTGGTATTTTCAACCTCATTTGTACCTCCATCCACACCGACAAATGTGAAAAGACTATTAGCATGAGAACTTTTAGTACAGCCCTGGAATTATTAAGAGGGGACAGAATTTGCTCATAAGCTGTTTAACAAGTCTAATTTCAGAGAATAAGCTACTGAAACTAATTGTCTTGTTAAGATATTAAGTTCAAAGTCACTGGAGAGAGAAGGCATCTGCAGTACCCTCAGTGTCAGGGGTCAGCAATGATGTACCAAGGGCATTTCAGTAAATGCTTCATTAAATTATGGTTCCTTAAATTTTCTTTTGGGGATCTGAACAAAGTCTGATACTTGAAATAACTTAATAAAAATGCCTTGGGCTCTGGAGACTTACTCTTCTTTGAAGAGGGTTTCTGAGTCATCTAAACTGAATTTCAGTTGCATAAATCTAAAACTGTAAATGGATTTGAAATCAAAGGATAATACCACATTGTGCAAACATCTTGGTGGATGTAATGGGGGCCATCTTTCAAGTACTGTATTAAATCTAAACTCTAAACTACATCTAGTTGGACTGAAATTTCTGCCATCCTTATAGAGCACAGGCCATGGAAAGAGATACTGAGAACTGCACTCCAACCATGTCTGGAGGGTTACTGTTGTCTTGGCATCCAATAAAATTATTACAACAAATATTCCCCACCTGTTCTCAACCACTGCAATGTCATTAAATATTGACTTTTGAAGGTATAACTGGGAGTAGGAAGTGGAAAGTAGGGGATCTGTTTGGATTCTGCTGCAAAGAGCTGAATGCATTTACTTTTTGAGGTATAATTCTTTACTAAATTTTGTTTTAAAGGTAGCAATGAATAATTTCATCAATTTCCTTCCCACTATAAGAAAATCTTGGAAAACCATACAGTTTCCAAAGGTTTTTTTGCAATTCATGACTTATTCAGTACAAAATTCATATGTGGTTGTCTTGAGCAGAAAATAGCATTTTCTGCACAGGAAACATAATTTTCTGTGTAGAAAATAATGTTTTAATCAGAAATATAAATGCTGCATGGAATGAGAGTGTCTGATGTATGACAAGCAGGATTGTTCATAACACAAACATGAATAGAAACCATTAAGATTAACAGAAATGAAAGGTGTGACTGTCACAGCTCTTTCACAATCTGTTAAGCCTGGGCAGGGAGAAACCTGGGTATATAAAGGATATAAAGGTTGTAGTTTGCTGAGGCTAAATTGCTGTCTGGCTGAGAATTCTAAATACCCCTCCCTAAACTGCAAACCCCAGGATTCCATAGGATGTTGCAAGTGGAATAGTAGCACTATAACAGTGTAGTGCGGAAAGGCCCTATGATTATAGGAACCAAGAGGCTAAGCCTATATCCTGTGGTCTAGGACCATAGACCAGAAACCTTGACCAGGTACAATACGGAAACAATAAGAATAAGAAATGTCTTTAGTACAGAATCTGTTTTGTCTTTCCCCCACTTTGGAGACCCAGCGTGGTATAGTGGTTTGAGTATTGGACTATAATCCTTGAGACCAGGTTCAAATCCCCATTCAGCCATGGAGACCCACTGGGTAACTTTGGGCATGTCACACACTTTAAACCCCCAGAAAACCCCATGGTAGGTTTGCCTTAAGTCACCATAAGTTAGAAATGACTTGGAGGCACACAATAACAACTGTTTCTAGAATAGTACATTCTCAACTAAATTAAGGGGGATGTGTTTACAAGGGAAATGGGAAAAAGAGATGCCTATCTTTTAATACATGTAAAAGATAACTTGTAAGTTTGTAAACATTTAAAAAATTACCCAGCTAATTTGAACATAGTCCAGTGTATTCTAGATGCTAGGAATGTAATAACATAGTGCTGCTCAGAAAGAGGCTTACACTGGCCAGAGAGAAAGAAAGAAAGAAAAAGAAAGAAAGAAAGAAAGAAAGAAAGAAAGACAGACAGACAGACAGACAGACAGCATGGAAGAACTGGTGGTCTTTCTAACCACCTCTTCCATGTGAAAAAATATGGCTCTTGTGAATGACTGGATAAAGATATGTAAATAATATCTTCTTTCACACAACTTTCATTCCAGTATGAAACCCAAAAATACCGTAGGAGAAAGTGTACGTTGCACCTCAGAGTTCTTAAACCGTGCTTTTGAAATGCTGAAATAACATACGTAGCTGAGGTCTTCTCAGACATCAAGCTATCTGGGATGCTACACATCCTGCCCTTTGAGGCCTTGACATGGAAGAGACAACAAAGAACATGGTGGCACTGGTTTTCATATGCCAGCAAGAGTGAAGCAGGTGAACAAGATATGGAACCCAGCTATTTTTTTTAATGCTTTCTGGAGCCTAGCAACTGTATCAGTGATATTCCCAATCTCCTCCCCCAAACAGCTGCTCAATTCCAGACAGTATTAAATAGATTACTATACTGCATAGCCCCTTCTTACTTCTTCTTGGCAATACTATGCCACCTAGAATCGTATTGCTGCTGCTACTGCATCAACATCACAGCCATTTCTCAAAGATGAGGATCCCTACAAGGTTGGTACTGAGGCTCAGTGTGCCCACCATGAAGATAAGGAAAGTGTTGTTGATCCTCTGAGACTTTATCACTTGCTGCACCATCTCTAGCAGGATGGTGAAGGAGAAGGCAGCCAGGGAGATTTCACTCCTGAGGGTGCTCATCAATTTGGTCAGTGATGAAGCAAGTACTGAGCCTCCATCATCAGTGCTAAGAGAAGTGAACCTGATTGTGACACCGTCTTTGCAGAATTCTTCCATGGAAAGAAGGTGCGGAGAAGAGGGTGTGGGTTTATGATAGAAAATGTACCAGCAGTACCTCTTGGAATTGTACCCCCGGTCTCCCTAGCTAAGCCCATGGTTGAAATGCAGTATAAATAGTCTGTACTACACTCCTCTACTAGATCAGGGATGGAAAAATCCCGCTATATCTGGTCTATAGAGAGCCAGTATGATGCAGTGATTTGAGCATTGGATTATGACTCTGAAGACCAAGGTTTGAATGCCTACTTGGCCCTGGAAACCTACTGGGTAACCTTAGACAAGTCACAGTCTCTCACCTAGGACAGAGTCAAAGGCAGCCTCCCCTTGACAAGTCTTCCTAAGAAAACTCCTATAGGTTCACTCTGGTGTTGCCATAAGTTGGAATCAATTTGAAGGCACACAGTGGCAACAACCTGGTCTATGTTACTGTCCCCTAGGTTCATTTGTCTCATTTCTTTCCCATTTCCACAAGCCTGCTTACCTGAAAGCAAAATTTGCATAAACTTTTTCATTCAGATAGCTACTTTTAACCATGACATCTTTCTCAAAGTGCATTTTAAATATTTTGGTTGGCATCCTGTTAAAAATTATGATGACATAAGTAAGGCTTATGACATTCTACCTCTTTGATATTAATATTTACAATCATGGTACCATTGCAATGACCAGAAATGTTCCCCAAAACCCACTTTAAAATCCAGGCAGCTGTACCAAGGGATGGGGTCTTGCTGTGCTGGAGAGTAGAGCACTGAAGGGTAAAACATCCAACCCCTTCCCACCAGCATGCTGTGGTGTGACAAGTTGTAACAAACACCACAAGAGGTCTCTGCTTCTGCTCATCACACCAATGATCATCAGCAAGAGAAGGATAGATGTTTAATCCTTCAGTAGCCTGCTTACAAGTGCCACAGAAATCCGTTCTTTGGCACAGCTGCTTGTCTTTTAGGGTTGGGATGGGAAACAGAGCATAGTCATGATGTCTGATATAGGATCTTAGCCTTTCTTGCATCCTTTCATATTTTTTAAAGAAAATATGTATTTAAATGGGTTTTGATACTCTTTTCAAGAACTGTCACAGTATATTTGTGAAGTGGGAATGCAGATAAATAGCTATGCTTTGATCTTAGGAAAAACGTGAGCACAAACAGCCATTTGACAAAGTGTGTAATGTGGCACCAACTCCATGGATAGGGCCATAGCAAGCAGCTGCCAGCATTTGCCTAAATGAAAGTTGATCCTGGATGTAATAAAGCAAAAACTAATTGTCTTTGATATATATGAAGTATTTGAGGAAATTAACAGAAGTTGAGAGATGTGTACACAAAGCTTGGAAACAGCTTTAGTGCAATAGCTAATCAGTGGTTCATTTTATGTACTGGTTATACAACTAGCTATTTCATGCTCCACAGATAAGAGGATTTTTTTTAACCTCAAAAGATAAGTGAACAAAACTAAGTGATTAAAACCTACTACACCAGAATGAAACATGCTTATTTAAAGAAAAGATTAATCTGAATGGATTAAGTCCAGTCACCCAAAGGTTATAATCTACAGATTTTGAGAACTAGGGTGAAAATCTAATTATGAGAAAGAAACTCAGTAGGAAATAAAATAATTCTGAACAGCTTCTGAGCCATATGAAGGCATGCGTATTGTTGGTCACTGGATGCTACTGCTGTAGAAAAACACATCCTAGATTTCAGTCCAATTTGTACAAAAATTAGAATAAGACTACAGTTAGGCCTCCACATTTGTGGGTTTGACTTTTGCAGATTTGATTATTCAGAGATTATTTGCTGTCATCTCTGCCATTTTTTGCCTATGCCATTTTTAATAGGGACTGCAAGCCTCATGAGATTGGGAAACTGTGAATGAGGTATATAAGTCCCTATCAAAAATGGTGTGCAGCAGCAGTGGAGGTGACAATAAGCCCCCCCAGCCACCCACTTCTGCCTTGTGAAGGAACTCTAATACCTCAAAGGATCCATGGTGAATTGAATATGGTGATCATACTTTTTTAAATGTGTTAATTGTGGTTTGGGAGGGGCTAGAGTTATTCACAGTTTCTCCACATTCACAGAGGTCCTGTGCCACTAACCCTAGTGAATGTAAAGGAATGACTGTATTGACAATGAGACCTTGTTGTTGTTGCATGTCTTCAAGTTATTTCTGATTAATGATGGCCCTAAGGTGAACCTGTCATGGGGTTTTCCAGGGCTGAGGGTGTGTGATGAGCCCAAGATCACTCAGTGGGTTTCCATGGCCAAGCAAGGAATCAAACCCTGGTCTCCAGGTTTGTAGTCAAACACTCAAACCACTGCACTATGCTAGCAATTTTTTATCCTACTCTCTGTTATTTAATACACCTGTAATGATATTCTAGTGGCCCAAAATGTTTGAATGCTATTACCTCAAATGAAAAATATAATGAGATGTATATGTGGAGCTCTACTGGCATTGTTATTTCTCCTTTGCCAGCAATACCTCTGTTCTGCTACAGAACAGTTTAGTGAACAGTTGTTGTTCCTGCAGTCTGAAAAGTGAAATAAATATTTCTTATGGTTAGGTATGTAATAGATATGAAATTGTAAGAAGGAAATAAGTTGGATCATATAATTTATTATTCCAAGGTTGAAGATGAGAACTTGTGAATAGGTTTGGGTATTACATAATATGTTCAGAATAGCTGAGAAGTAGTGCAAGTGATTCAGTTCAAGTTCAGCTATTATGTAAGCTGAGGAAGGGGGAGGGCACACCTTCTACCATGAAGATTTCACTCTATACCTAGAGGCTATGGATTTGACCATTTGAGGGATATAGTACCTTCCTTTTGGATATTGTAAAGAAAATGCAAACAAAAGAAAATAGAGAAACAGTAGTTAGATTTGGGAGGAGGAGGAGGGGGAGGGGGAGGGGGAGGAGGAAGAGATGATGACGATATAGGTAAGATGGATCCCAAACCATTTCTGCCAGATGGTCCACATAATTACTGTTTATACCATCTAGAAGCCCTAGCATGATCATGTCACTATTAGTGACAATATAAGCCAATGAAATAGTAGAAGAAATGGAGTGAAAAATCCTGGAGCTGCACATATAATAATTGCTTTGAAATGGCTTATCTTCTATAACAATAGGGTAGCTGGCCCAACAGCCTCACAACTCTGAAGCTCTGAAGAAGGGTCAACATGTAATTATCTAACACAGAACATTTGCCATGATCATTAAAGGCAATTACATCTGATACTTGATCAAAAACAAACATTATCTACAGCACTTTCCTATCTTGTAGAGAATATAATGCTTTCAGAGTAATTACTGTTCTGCAGTTACCCTGCAGTTGCCAGCAGCAGGAATATTAACTCATGCAGTATTGAAGACTTGGTTATGTGAGCTTGTAAGGCTCATCTGGTATGCTTGGATGAGTTTCTCTGAGACAAGAGTAGGCTACAGCAGTGGATCCGGTGACAAATTTCTATGCCTAAGAAGCTCAAAGGACCAGATGGACTGTGAAAAATGTCAGCAACAACATAAAAACAACAAAAACCCCATTGAAATGGACAAAAATCCACTTCTGGTTTGAAAACTTTTTTAAAAAATGTTAAACTATGTACCAGGGTCCTATAGCATATTTGAAAGTTGACTTTTAATGATCTAGAAACTTTCAGGAGAGGCAATTCATTCTTCCTTCACCTTCCCAGAAAAAGGGCAGTCGGGGAAGTCTGGAGGATTAAGAACCACAAATAAGCTTTGTTGGTACATGTGACCTCTGAGCCACATTTTTCCCACCTCTATTCTAATAATCTGGTACAAATTCTTCAGCAGGAATTAGATGGTGTACTCAACAGATGGATGCTGCTACAACTTCTCATGTAAATTTCCCTTCTTCTTACATAGAGGATTTCACTACTTTATTTCTTCTCTCCACACAGGTAGCAGCTGACACTGGGAAAAGAAGTACATGATTACATCAAGACATACAACCAACCCTACATATTATTGCAGATGGAGTAGTATTCAATATGCCATTGTTGGAAGACACTCTGTGTTGAGTGTGGCAAATAATTTCTAGTTCTAGAAAATTTGTTCAAGATTTTCACAACTGTTTTTACTCAATGACATGGAAAATATATTTTCTTACAAAAAAGTTAAAAGGAGAAGGACATTTCAGAGAAATTCCTATCAGTGATGGAATTCTCACTCTTACTTTAGTTTTATGGGGCCAAGAAGTCTGTGTGAGACACATGTTATGCAACCATCTCCCCATACAGCTTGGAAATAACTAGTTTAAAGTAATTAGCCTTAGCTGATTAGTTGCCTCCTTCTCCAACAAAGCTTAATGAATTAACTTGTTGTCAACAGATGCTGATTATTAGAATTCAGAAATAACAGAATTTGTGACTTGATGACTCACTTTTTCTTTCCGCCAACAAAGCTTTACAAATAAATTCACTTGCTAGCAGTACTCATTATTGATCTGCTACAATGAGTAAGAGGTTTCACTTTGTTGTTCATTTCGGGGGGAAAGTATCTTGAAGAGGAAGATGGTTTTGGGGTTAGTAGAAACTGGACTGAACCTTAGACCCTGGCACTTAAATGAAAAATATGTGCTGTAGCATTGATCTGTGCACATCACATTTCTTTACTCTAGGTGAGTGGGGCTGTAGAAGATGAATTATTTGACACTGTGGAACAGTGAACAGCTACTAAGAGGCTGTGGTACAGTTTCCTTCATTGATATCCCCTTTCCATCAGCCCATGGGGGTATGAATCCACAAGTCCCCTCTATCCAAAGAGAGTGTTGTCTGGATGGTGTGCAAAATGAAAACATTAAAATATTATAGAAATAACAATAGCATGTGTATTTCTGTACCACTTATCAGCTACGTGCACTCTAAGTAGTTTACAATGTGTTAGCTAATTGCCCCCAACGAGCTGGGTACTCATTTTACCAACCTGTGGACAGATGGAAGGCTGAGTCAGCCTGGAGCCTGGCTGGATCGAACTCACAATCTTGTGGCTGCAGTACCTGCATTTAACCACTGCGCCACCAGGGCTCAAAAACAATTAAAGGACAATCAGTAAAAATAAAATAATATCAACCAAGAATTAAAAAACAGCAATTTAAAATAAAATATAAACTTTATACAAGCTTTGAGTAAAACTGTAATTAAGATTTGCAACAATATGTACATTGCAGGTCTAAATTCCATGCATTAAAGGGGGAACAGAATTGAAAAGAGAGACAAATATTTTTTAAAAAACCTTTACTTGATGTCAAAAAGGTTAAAAGAAAGTGCCAGGACAGCTAGCACTGGATCTTAGGGGTGGCATTTAGGGTCCTAGAAATCACCTCAAGACACTGTTGGTTGATAGGGTGACAAGTAGGATTTTCCTCATTAATTTGACAGAATGAGGATTCTGAGGCATACCAGGTCTTCTTTCTTTTTTAAAAATTACTGACACATAAATGGCTAGACATGTACATTGCTGAGTTTGGATAAGTTACCATGGACATCAGTTCCCAGAATCCTCCAACCAGTGTAGCTATTGTGTTACCAGGCTGTATACCCCCATGTTTTAATATGGTCTAATTGGCATAAACGTAAATTATACATTGCTATGGCTGCACGGCCACAATAACTAAGAGGAAGGACTGGCCAAACACATGCAAGAACTAGGTCAGGCAGGACACCAAGGCATGGCCAGGTCATGGCCAGGTTAGGAAATCATCAGAGAAACTCCAGCGATAATGGACTTATAAATGTCTGTCTGTGACTCAACCTCCAGAGACAATAAAACTCAGAACTAAACTAATTATCTTCAGCTCTCTTCCCACTCCCCAGCAAAGTCTTCCTTTGTTCTCTTTCCTGCCCAGCAATCAAGGAACTATCACAATTCTCATCAGTCCTTTGTCACCTAATGCTAAGGGCATTAGCTCATTCTGGACCCCATTGTCCATCCTGGAGACTCCATTGTCTACTCTGCCAGAGAGCCATTAACTCCTTCAACCTCAGGGTGATAAAAGAATAGCTGAACTCTGGCTTTTTGCCAGATAACTCGTAGCACTTTTGACATACTTGCCGTAACTCTGCTGCTCTGGTTCCTGTTAACAAAAATTATACTTCCAAGTTCCACGGTTACAGATGATAATTTTATTATTTTTACTTCTCTGGCTGTGGTGAAAACATAACTCTACATCTTCTAACTTGGAAAAAAAAATCTGATCATTCAGCATTCCCATTTTGAAGTAACTCTGGCCTCACATCTTCCAGATCAGCTATTAATGAAAATATAAGAAGAAAGTACACAAATACATCCCAAGTTCTTATTAGCAATGAAGAAGCAGTTAAAATAATAATAAAAAGGTTCAACTGCTGATTAATGAATCTACACATTCCCCTGGCAAACAACATGAAAGAATTTACATTCTCATTAGGAAAGCAGTTCTGTGAGCAAATATTTAGCTTGTTGAAGTTTCCTGGGGTGGTCTGAAACCTTGAAGATGAAGAGCAATATAAAATATACGTAGCTTCATTTGCAGTGTTATCCATCATTTGTGCTTCTTTGATAATAATTACTGGGGAAGAAGAGAAGGAGACACTTCCCAGTACTAGGATACTTCATTTGTTTTCCATCAAAATATAAATGAAAATATTTCTCAAAGATAATCTCTCTTCATCTCCCCCTTCCCTCCACACTTTATGAGTGTGTATTCATGGACAGTTTTTTCTATGTGTAAGAGAAAAGAGAAAATGTCCCTTAGTTGGACATGTAAGTGGAGAAGGTGTGGGGGGGTATCAGTTTGATCATTTGAATCAGGATCTGGGCCTTGAGCAAAGAAAGGAAATCTATTTAGCTCGGAGCTCTTTGCTGGGGAAGAATGTACCCTGTGTGTTGAGGAGATGAAGTACCAATGAGGTTTAATAGAGAGGTATTGAAAGAAAGTCTTTATTCTAGTAAGAAGAATTATAGCAATCTAGTAAGATATTATACAGCTTGGAGGAGCTCTCTCCAGGCAGTTAGCTCAGTTGCATAGGTACAAAAACAAGTGACATTTAAAAACATATTGGAACTGACAACCAGGCAAGAAACATAACAAAATCACTGATGCCCCTAATTAAGAGTTCCCTTTACAACTTACACAGGAGTCTGTGTTCTGTTCTCAAGTTTTCCATGCTAGGGAAGACGGGAGTTTGGCCTTCTGCTCAGCTTCTGCCAGTCCTTCCTCAAGCTCATGCCAATGATCACAACAGACAAGAATGTGTAAATGGGTTTGTGAATGTGTGTGTGTCTGTGAGAGAGGGAGAGCGAGAGAGAAAGAGAAATGAAGGAGGGAAGGAAA